>JAUMHI010000055.1:2110166-2120425 GCA_032359435.1 Enteromius unitaeniatus | reverse complement strand
TTTTTCAAAAAAACTAGCCAGTTACTTTGTCTGACAAGTCTCCTGACCCCATGCTGGAAGAAATCAGAAATACAGAGGCATTGTGCCCACTGTATGACTACAGTGTAGTTCAAGACTAAATGTGAATGTGCATTAATTCATCTCACTCTCAAAAAACAGATTTAGTATTTGTTAAAATGAAATTAAATAAACTCAGAATATGACGCAAACCTGCAAAAATTAAATTCTGTCTTTGCTGCTGACCTTTGATGATCCAGTTAAACAATTCTAGTTGTTTGCTTAGTTTACTTGAATAAAATAAGCTAAACCAACACAAATCTTTAGTGTTTTACACAGTTGTCAATTGCACTCAATTTTACTATGTTAAATGAAATCACGTGTTTCAATGTGTAAAAAAATTAAGTTAACTTAAATTATTTGTGTTGGGCCTACACAAATAATTTATGCTACACTGATTGAAACTGAGCAGTGAATTTCTAGTTCCCAGCATGCTTTGCATATGGATAGAGCATGAGAATAAATGTTGATTTTTGAGATTACCATCATGGTGAAGTGTAGAGCAAAATGAACATCAGAGCCAGTCTACTGGTTCTGTTGTATCTTTATGCTGCATAAAGTGGAAAACATGCAGTTATTTACGTGTTGTACAATCTTGCCTGCTCCTGCTTAACATTCACACGAAAAAGAGAAATCGGCAGTCACACTTCACAGGCCAACTTTTACAGACAACGTCACACTGCATTCCCTCGATTAAAAATGCACTTTTTACAGGTAAACTACGACTTTAAACTTGGTTATAAACAAAGACAATGTATCCACGTAACTCATTTATATGTCTTAACAATACACAAATCAAGTATAAAATGATTATTTCCATTTTTTCAAATTTTTTGAAGGAATAAAGTGCCTACCTCGCTCTGTTCAGACCTCCCGCGGACTGAAACAAGAGTGTGCAGCACGCCAATGACGTCACGACGGCGACGTGCACGGAACTCATCATAAAAATGAAATACTTCTTTCCCTTTCTCTTTTCTCATATATGTAGATAGACATATTAATTACCACATTTATAATTACACATTATAAATCAGCACCTGCTACATTAAGAGCTGTCTAAACTGGAAAAAGCTTGCACTGAGATATCTTAAAATACATCATTGCCATTGTTTTGTCTTAAAATGCTCACAGATAATGCATTTTTGTAAGACATGTTTTTAAATATTCTTAAATGTTCTAAATTAGCAAAGGTCTAGTCCTGGCTTAAAGCTTAGTTAAAGCTTAAACTCTATCAGGCCTTTCCATTTTCATAAAAATGCAGAAAATTTAACGAAACTCTGCACAAAGGCACCAGTCTCTACAGCAACAGCAATGGTTGGGTCAACAAGAGTGAATAATGTCCAGGGAACATTTACACAACATGTCAAATGAAATTGGTGTGATCTCATTGTATTAGCATGAATTATACTCATCGGTACTATAAATTACTTTAAGTTCAAATAAATCAGTTCAAATAAATGGAAATAGGTGTCATACTTGTATTAAGTTCGATCAACAAGCAATTTTTTTGAGTGTACTTGCAAAAGTAAAAATGACTTGTTTTTTTTTTTTATTGCTGAAGAGTATTGAACTTTCTTCTCCTGTGTTCTATTTTACAGATGTTGTAAATAAAGTGTAACCAAGGTTCCCCCCCCCCCCCCTTTCTCCTTACTTGTTCTTGTTTTAAATAATCAGATTACTATTAAAATGATTACATTAAATTATTATTCAAATTATTATTTTTTTTCCCTAAATTCTAAAAGTTTAGTTTGAATTTAAATTTGTATATACCCATTATCACACACGCTGAGAACGCATTAAGCTTGGATACATCCACCGTCATAGCCACAGAACTTTATTGAGCTAGTACGCTTAAGGTCATCCAGTGGGTCAAGTTTTCTCAGGTCTGCCAATCTGACAAACTGCCAATCCGTTAAACTTTGACCTTGTCTGGTTCAAGCACATCTCAGCGTTTCATTCACTCTGTTAGGGCCTCTTTACCTTCCCCGCCATCCATCATGTCTTTCTCTGTCTCTGCCAACCTTCATCGTTTACCTTTCTCTTTCCTATTTAACACCTTCATCAATATTTCACACACGGCACAGCACAGTTCCTTTTGTCTTTGTTCCAGAGTAAACCATAACTGTCTGAGTTTGTGTACACGGATTCTGCATTCAAAGCTTTTAACTCACATAGATTTACGATCTAGGCCACATAAATATTTGTTCAAAGCTGATGTTTGTAATGTCTGCACAAATAATTTAACCAGGACAGAATTGCAAAAGGCTTTTCGGCCAGGTTTCTCAAACATTTCCCCTTCCGTTTTCCATTGGTTAAACCAACAGATAGTCCCGCCCTTAAGCTCATGCAACTGATTTGATGTAGGTTTTTCAAGATACTAAAACGCATGTCACATTTTGAAAGTGCCATAGAGTCACTCTTTCTCAGAAATGGCTTTAAAAGTGACATGCTTTTACCTTTCATTTTCAAACCCTTCATTTGAAACCTCCTAAAGATGAGATACAGTAGTGACCACTTCCTGTTTCCTGTGTCTAGCTCGGCTGAGTGAAGCTGGCCATTCTCCCATCACTCACCCAGACAGATTCAAGTGGTTAAGATGACCTCTGTCTGCAGGCGTTGAGCTTTGATTGGTCCCTACATCTCAAACGGGCGTTTGCATTGGTCCCCAAGCGGTTTGCTGAATGCCGTCGTTTGTTGTGGTTTTAAATTAATAGGTTTTATGTGTCATAACAGCTGCGTGTGCTGCTGAAGTGGGGGAGTTTATGAATAATGCAAGGGAAATAAACTCATATGACAAAAGTGAAGTGAATCAGAGAGAGTTTCAGGTGTAAGCCAATAATAATATATATTGAATAGTGATACAAGTATTGCGATATGCATTATATTGTGGGGTAGTGGGTAAAGCCCAAACATGGTGTATATACTGTTTTATTTATTTAGTTTTGTTTTAGCAGAAATATATTCAGAGTGTAGAAGTGTTTCATTTATTGTGAACTCTGTTTGTCTTTGTGTGAATATTGCTCTGAGGTCTTTTTGTTCTGCTGCTGATAGTGAGATATCACACCACCTCTGAGGACAGTGAGCACTCCATGAGGTTTGGGTTATATCACATTCACACATTTGGTAAAACGTCTCTACTATTCAGAACTTCAGAGCAGCAAAGTGAAACTTTCAAAATATGAAAAGGCATAAAAGGAACTTACTGCATGGCGGTGTATTTTATTTTGTAGTTAATGTGTCAGTTTTTTCAATTAGGTGTATTATTCGTCATAAAACAGTTAAAATATGAAACTTTAAAAATGCAAAAAGGACGTATTGTCAAGAATATATCTTGAGATGGAGCCAAACAAAGAGCTAAAATGGACTAAACACAGGTCCACGCATGCTTTAGTGGCCTTACTGAGATCTGCGTTCAGGGTGAAACATGCATGTTTTGGACACTGAAGAACAGTTAAAAGTTTAAGAGCAGAATAAAGTTTAATTGAAAAGTCAAGACCTTCCCATCAGTCTGCCCAACCCGTTACCGCCCACGTGTATACAGTAAGTGTTCAGATTGTAGCAGAACATGATTCTGAGAAATGAACCATGTGGTCTTTTTCAAAAGTTTAGACTAATTAGTGTCTGAAAACGAGGTTTATTTGCTAAATGTGAAATTTTTCTGTGTGTGTGTGTTGGTAATTACAGTTTATGTGTGTAGGCATGTGTTGGATGAGACGGCATCACTTATTAATGCTGCTGTTGTAATCAGATACCAGCAAGAGTGACACACACAGTCTTTCTTTCTCTTTTTCTGCCTTTCTCTCTCTCACTCACTCACTCATACACAGTTAGCTTGTTTATTTAGTGCATGCAAAAAAAAAATGTGCACAAGATATTTAGAGCCTGAATGAGCTTATTCTAATTAGATTAAGCAACAGAAATAATATAATTCTAGTCAGATTCATCAAAACTTGTGTTTTAACATTTTTTACCAAATATGACAGCACTGTATAATGCTAGTTTGACTTTTGTTCTTTGCCAGGCATGCTTGTGTGTTTGTGCATTAGTGATATTGTGTGTCTTTTGTAATCCCTCATAAATCATCTCCTTTACGTCGCTGCCCTTCCATCAGCCGTGTTTCTCACAATCCTGTCCATCTGTGCCTCAATGCTCTGCTCAAGCCGGTGCAGAGTGGGCAAATAATGGCTAAACTAGCGGTTTCATTTCTCAAACTAAGAGAAAGACCATCCAAAACCATAGGAAGTCCTCTGGAGGGGAGATATCGAAGAGAAGAATAAGTGAAAGAGTGCTTCTAATGGGTCCTGGTGTACCACTAACAACCCTCATCCTGACCCTAAAACCTAAAGAGATTAGCTGGCATAGCTGCCATAAACCAGAATTATTGGATCACTTTGCATCTGCATATAATGTTGTTTTGCCCTGGCTAATGCCTGTCCATTAGGCTAACAGAAGCCGTTACACTGCTGGAAATAGATCTCTCATTCATATGGCTATAGAACCTCAGTAGTCAGGTTAGCGTGCTCTGTATTAATCTGTGATTCTGATGAAAGAGCCCGTTGCGCAGAAAATTGCACTGCAACAGATGACGTCAGGCAAAAAGTGAATGATCCATGAACCTGGAGAAGTGAAAATTACACAGAGAAAGAAGCAAGATTATTATAGTTTGAACTAATACTACACACACACACACACACAAATAATTGTAAAACAAATATTATTTTATTTACTTAAAAATACAATATAAAACCTTTGAACTTATTTTATTTCCGGTAGTTGCTATAATTTCTCATTTAGCAGAATGACAAAAACATGCAATACATTTTTGACAAGTGAAACTGAATTTGAAATGAAAATAGACAATTACAAAATTAAAATTCAAAATTTTACTTAAAGTAATAAAAAGCTATACTTTTTACAGTGATATTTTTGTATAATCAAGATACTATGATAAATTAATAAATGATATAGTATCTCAACATAACACTGCAAAAAATGCTTTTAACTTGGTGTGACCGCACAGTTTCAGAACGGTAAAGCTTTTGTAATAACGAGCTCATCTAACATTTTTTGTTTAAAACACGTAATTTAAGTATTCATGTTGGTTTCAAATGGTTTTGAGAAACTTAAAATATATTTTCTTACAGCTTTTGTTGAGTTTCATGTTTCGTCTTACATAGAAATGCATGTTAGTTTACACAATTAGCATGATTTATTCATTCTTTCCATACATAAGCACCTTTTTGTTTTATTGAGTGGTTGTAGCTATTTGTAAATAAATCTCATATACAAGTCAAAATTTCCAGCTATTTTTAGCTGTACAAAAAGTTTTGCATCTTTATATTGCAAACTAGTTTCTCTGACCATATTATTTTAATGTATTTGTCAGCGAGGCTGACCGTTTCCAGCGAGGCTGCCCATTGTTGTCCCTGTGCTATCACACCAGCGAACTGACCATCGTTTCCTCTTGTGTGTTTCTCAGCAGAAAAAAAAGCTTTCTTGTACCGCGATTGAATCCATCTGTTTGCATTTCACGATCTTGATTATTAAGACACTACGCACGAGTGTGTTCATTATCAAGATAATACATTAAAATAACATGGTCAGACAAACTACCGTAGTTTGCATTATAAAGCAGCAAAACAAGCTGTTTTGCAGGGCTAAAAATAGCTGGAAACGGTTTTACTGTTTACCGCACTTTGTTATTCGTCTTGTTATTTGGCTAAAACATGGCTGAGTTGTTTTTATTGTGTATAAATGTACTTTACTAGGATATTTTTTACATGGTATTGTAAGCAAACTATAGCCTCCTTTTTGAATAAGTAGCGTAGTTAAACTGCTTTAAACTGTGAGAAGCTTATAGCTTGGCAAGTTACTAGTTCCAAGTAGTGCCCTAAAATCTGGAGCTGTGTGTATTTCACCAAAGGAGTGGCTCATGTTTGTTTGCTGTAATCCTGTTATCAATGGCATTCTGCTGAACTGTAATATAATGGTTAGCTTCTGTGCGATCAAGAGACAGTTGGTCTAGAGTGCATTGTGGGAGTCCTCCCTAGACCAAATGAACCATCATGAACTGAGAGGTTTTGAGGTCACTTTATAGCAATTGTTCTGTTTTTCGCCTTTATGGTCAAAATTGTTTTTATACACACTCCCCAAAGCTCATGTGCTCTATCTAAAGATTTTATTATGTGTACTTATGGATTGTATTTGTTATGTGCAGCTTCAAGATGTTTGGTCATTTATCATTTTAGTGTTTATCTTTATAATTTAAGGGTAATTTACCCCCGAGGAATATACAAACATAAGCAATAAAATTGAAGGGAAGTCATATTCCCTCTTCCTCTGCTGATGAAGCAAAACGATAAGCTAAAAATCACAGGACAAGATAAATAAAGACTGTTTGGAAACTGCTGACAGAGAAAGAAAGCAGCATCGGGAGGAGAAATCTAAAGAGGATTTCCACACGCATACAAATTGCTGTCCAACAGCTAAATTCAGTTTTTACCCTGATTACTCATGTCGTATTTTGGTTGTAACTTTAGAACTGTGACTCTTTTCTAAAACCTTGCATAAGCAGCTGCTCCAAAAGGAAAAGCAAAATGATGCGATCCCAGAATGCATTGAGTGAAAAATCATTGACGGCGGTGACCGTGGAAAATGTCATTCTGGGAGAGAGATGGTGGAAATGGTCATAAACAATTAATTAAAAAATTGGACTTTGAACATTATAAGTTGGCTCTGGGTAGAGCAAATGCAAATCATTGGATCCTTCTCAGCAGGAGGACTGTTTGTCTGCTTCTTGTCTGCTTTTTCAGATACTTAATTTGAGATCCAGCTATTTTCATTTGTACTCTCTGCTTGAAACATTTTCCCGCATGTGGTTTTCTTTCCTTTACACACTCCCAGTTTCCCAGTGTCCTCCTCTGCTGTTGCATCTCAGTGTGTTGAGAACAGAAATAGCTGCCCTTGAGTCAAACATGTCCTGTTGCTTTCTGTTAAGGTGACTTAGAGTTGTGAGCAATGACAAGCATCCTTTATTGAATTTCTCCGGCCGCGTGGTTCAATAGTTTCAGGTTGTGGATACAAGGTGTTGACAGAACTGAATTCGTCAGATGTTCACATAGTTTAGCGACTGCTGATCTAAAACTAGCAACTGCGAACACTCATCACCATCGGCTTATAAATACAAGCCATGCTTATAGTCACAATCATACAACAGATCTATTGTTCTCTTTTGTTCCTTCCATATTGTGGAAGTCATTGTGCTTAAAAGTGTCTGCTAAATGGATTCATGCAAATGTTATTTAAATGTATATCTGAGTTTATCTGATTTTTGAAATTGTAGGATGGGTTTGGTGCATCAGTTGTTGATTGGATGTTGGATGTGGCTAATGAACAACTAGTTAATAATGAGAATTAGTCCCTACAGTATACTGAAGTGTTATAAAACAAACAAATGGATGATGGATTAATTGCTTATGAGATCTGTAACATGTGTTTAGACAAAAAAGATAAACAGGTCATAAAATGCTGTGTTGTCTAGTTCCTTTTTGGGGCCGCTGTACAAATGTGAGAGATGTTTGCACAAACAAACACAGATGCGCTTTGTAACTTTTTGTAATTCCATAACTCAGGCTCAGCATAAAGCTTTATTAATCAAACTCTTGACTCCACCAAAAGATGGAAAGGAATGAGCTTTACTTCCTGCCGGGGCATTGAGCTTTCCATCTAGACAGCATCTCTGGACGTCTCAGACATGTTACAAGTCATCCGAGCTAAAAATGTCCACAGTCCTGTCTAGATATAGGTTTGGAGAGCCTGTATGTGTGTGTGCATGTTCCTTGTGCTATTTCCTCACGTATCAGTGACTTGACCTTGTGGGGACACTTTTGAGGAAAATGGCTTATAAATCATATAATGAAGTCTGCTGAAAATCTTAAAATGAGGGGTAGGTTTAGGGTAAGGGAATAGGAAATAGTGTCTGTACAGTATGAAATCCATTTCACCTGTATGACATAAAACATGGAAACCCAATGTGTGTGTGTTGGTATTTGTGGTTTATAGGGACACAAATTAGTTTAATGATATGGGTATGACACAGGTATTATAATTTGCAGGTGGTTTATGAGGACACTGCCAGTGTCCCTGTTCAGAAGGCTTTAAAAAACATGCTAAATATTTTCCTGTAAATGGTGGGGTTAGGTGTCGGGTTGGTTTAGGGCAATAGCACGTACAGTTTGTACAGTATAAAAACCATTACGCCTATGGAGAGTCCCCAGAAACCACAAATACCAACATTTGTGTGTGGAGTGTGTTTGTGAGTGGAAGGGTACAGTTTGTTTGTTCAAACCTCTGTGGATCTCAGGGAGATAATTATGACCATCATAACAGGAAAATAATACTGATGCAAAATTAAGAGTAGAATACTGATCCCAAAACATAGAAGCACAGAAACATTTAATGATGTAAGTCAGGCCATGAAAGAGTCACACAGCAGCAGACTCCATTGCGTGCTCCAGGACACAGCTGCATTCTGACACGTCCTGTTGAGCGTTTGACACACGCCCTGACGGCTCTCAAGCAACACTTTACAGTGGTAAAGGAACGCTTTCCTCTTTTTATTTCACCCGTCTGTCTTCCTCTCTGCAGTCTAGATTGACAGTCAAACACACATCCAGATGACAGAAGTGAATTCATGCTCCAAACACACATCTGTTAAAGCCCCACAGAGTTTGATGCACCAGAAATTTGTCACACTTCTTCTCCAGTATAGACTCCGCACATCAGCTGCATATGATATGATTTGTCAGCGGTTGACTCATTGTTATGCTGATAATTTGTAATGAAAGCAAAAGTAACTTTCTAACATAGTTATGAAATCTTGAAAAATATGATACAATTTTCTATACCAACATTAAAGACATAAAATTTGGGATTTTTATTCAAATATACTGTTACAAGCCATGACAGTAAGGTGTGTTTCTATATTAATGAAAGTCCAAATATGCCTCCCAGATGTAATATAAGGAAACTTTTAATATGGACATAAAGGCATATCACTGAATAAAAAGAAGGTACAGTAAATACTTTGATTAATAAAGACAATAAACACAGGACTGCATCAATACTGTGTAGTCAACCTGTGTTTTTCACGCCATCTCAGGATATATCTTTTATTGCGTTATATAATAGTTGTTCTGCTTCATTCTGTGATAAGAAGCAACGTCAGATCACAAAAGCAGTTTATTTAAAAGATTCTACCAATGTTATAAAGTGAGTTTGGAGTAAAACATGTATTTTGTTGGACTACAGGTTCTTACACTGCGGTGTGTGATCTTACTGTTGGAGAGAAAAGAGAGAAAGCACAGCTGGTAGTATCAATACTGTATGGAAAGCGTATTTGCCCATGTTTTAGTATTAGTTTCAGTTTGATATGTACTGAAAAACTGATATTTTTGACTTCTCCAAACACATTTGTAAATTAGTAGAGTTTCGGGGCCTGTGGCACACGCTGTTCTTACTGGTAGTTAAAAGTAGTTCTTGGCACAAAGTTACAATTTACACAACTAAATATGTGAGCATTGCACTTCAGTAGTAAATGTGGCAGCCTGAAACAATATCGGATTGTTTCTATTTCAGATCGTAATTCAAACATGCATATATAACAGGATCTGAATTCACTTCAGTAATTGCAGTAAAAGCTTAAGTAAAGTTTTATTAAGAATGGTATTTTTTTTTCATTTTGGGATGAGTTCTGTGGTTTTCCATACATTAAAATGCTGGGTGATCATTGGCAGTCGAGTTCCTTTGCAGCTTTGCTTGGCACATTATAAGAATTAATATTTAACTATTTACTACACCCTGCTGTTTTGTATTGATATTCAAAATATCAGACATGTTTGAAATTCTCTGATTGGATGGAATTGTTGACTGAAAACTATGCCATTTCACAACCTGCTCGAACTGCTATCACGAGTGGATGGATTAAAAGCTTGACTTATTAGGGATACATCTTAAAGGCTGTTCTGCCATTTAAACTTCACTTTATTATCCTCATTGAAGTTTCTTATCCTAAGATTAAGCTTCTGTCAGAATATGTCAGTCCCACTAAAAAGGTTGAAAGACCTCCAGACAGAAGATTAACATTACAGTGAATGTGTTTCCTATCTTCTGAGGATTATTTGGGCAGGTCATATGAAGGGCAC
>JAUMHI010000055.1:2082658-2099389 GCA_032359435.1 Enteromius unitaeniatus | reverse complement strand
GAGCTGCTTTTCATCTCATTGTATGTGTAAAAATATATGATGACAATAAAGGCATTCTATTCTATTCTATTCTATAATGTAAACCTTTTTTGTATAATATGACTAATTACTGATACACAGTGACTTTTTAATGTATAATGTGTTTAAATTAAAATTAATTTTAAAAATTAAAATTTTAAATTTGAAAAATGTTAAAATTAAAGTTAAAATAGAATAGAATAGAATAGAATTTGATTTTGAATTTAGAAAAGAAAAGTAAAAAGTAAATAAGACCTGAATCATGCAGTTAGATTCAAATCAGTTACTGGCTGACAGTGGATTTTTTGTATTTCTTTGTATTAACATTTTAGACTTTTAATGGTTTATGCCTGTTTTAGGATTTAGATCATTATCTTTGAACTAAAGGGTTAATGAGAGATTATGGTAAAGAGCTATCTCCTACAGAGCTCATCACCCGTAAAATGCGTTAAGCTCATTTCTTGTGGGGGAAAGATGCTAGACACTAAGTTCTCTTGTGTATTTTTAGTTTTAGTTTTACACATTTTTCCATTTTTCAAAAAGGGTTTGTGTTGGGTATACTGTAGTTATGTGTTATTTAATTAATATTATTGGAATTATTATTACTGTCATTGCTATTAATGTTATTATTCATGAAATTACTGCTGCCATCATCATAGAATATTGTTGTTATCATCACCATCTTTAGTATTATTATTATTGTTATTATTTTATTTATTTATTGAATTATTATAGTTATTGTTATTGTTTTTATTATTGTACTTATTATTATTATTATATTTGCTAAGTACTTTTATAATTTTTATTTTTTTAATACTAATATTCAGATCTACGTTTTGCGTGATTCCTGCCCAGAAGTAGGCCGTGACACTACTACTCCAATACTACTAATATTGTTCAGATTGCCATTTCTGTTTATTTTCATCAATGCTATTATCATTACTGTTCTATTACCATTGCTGTTTCATAGCTGTATTTATAATTGTATTTGCTACTACTGCTACTCACATACTACTAAGATTATTCAGGTGAAAGAAACACCTGCTAAATGCTAGCTTATTGATGCCATTATGAATGTCAGTATGAATATATTTTAATATATTTTATTGTTTTCCTATTTTTTTTTTATACTTTTATGCAGCAAGGATGTGTTACTGTAAACTGATAAGTCATTGTAAAGACCATTCTTAGAAAATCTAACCATATAAGCATCACAGGTTCCAAAAATTATTGATAATAAATCTTCATATTTGAATTATTCCTGAAGAATATGACACAAAAGATTGGAGTAATGATGTTGAAAATTTAGCTTTGTATCACAGGAATAAATCATATCATAGAGTATGTTAAAATAGAAAACAGTTACTTTTAAATTGCGGTAATAAATCAAATAAATGCAGCTTTTATGAGCATAAGAGACTTCTTTAAAAAAACATGAAAAGTCTTACATACATAGACTGCCTTCAGAGGTTTGGGATCAGTGTTTATGTATATTTGTGCACATACAGTATAAGTATATACATATATTTGTAAGAAATAAATATATTGGAGTAAGTATGATGGATTGGATTTGTGGTAAAGCAAACTGATCTCTGATCGCTTCTCCTGGGTAAAGTTTCTCTAATGTTAACGGTAATCACCCGTCATTTGTGTGGTGAACGGCGTCATTGTTCAAGAGCTTCCTGGCAGTGCATGCTCCAGGACACACACTCAAGACCTGCCTTGTGCTCTCATTTTCCTCCTGTGGTGAAGTGATGGTCGTAATGGAGCTATAGTCTGTGTGTGTGTGTGTCAGTGTGTGAGTGGGGTAGTGCAGAAATCTGTTATTTATCACTCAGTGGGCTGCTGTATGTGTGAGGATGTGGGTGTGTGCATATGCACACAAATAGAAATTGATTTAAACCCCTGTAGTGCATGTAAATGCTTAATTTTACACTTTGATATTATTCATATCCAATTTATAGCAATTCTCCATGGCAACTTTTGAGAACCGGCACGTTAGACGTCTCTCTCTACGCATATTTCTACACACAGAGCCCTAAGATGCACTGGAATAAGATGACTGTAATGTTGCTTCATAACACCTCAGAGTTTACAGCCTCATAATCAGCCTCATGAGATGAAACAATGAGCACGGCTCGTTAAAAGTGTGTGAGAGGGATCGTGTGTATTTGTGTATGTGTGAAGAGCAGTTAGACTGGATTTGAGAGTGATTTGATAGCAGCTCTTTTAGTTGTTTACTAAGCTGGATTAGAGCTGATGGCTTTTATACTACTTAGCTCTGTGTGTGTGTGTGTGTGTGTGTGTGTGTGTGTGTGTGTGAGCGGAATCAGTGTATAATGATGTGTAAAGGAGTGTTTTTGTGGTGCATTAGGATGGTTATTTTCATTTGGAGGATGACAACGTAAATATGATTGTTCTGCTGAATGTAATATGTTATGCTATTAGATGTGTTAAATCACAGTTTGAACACTCAGGGTTATTGAATGTCTTTTACTAACTGAGTGTATGCACACATATGTATTGCTATTATTGTCAGTTTTATAAATTATTATAATTATTATATTTTTTAATTATTATGATTCATATTGACACATTTATTTTTAAGGTAAGTGGTCGCAAATTTAGATGACCAGTTTTCAAAATGCAAATTATGTATTTAAATTTAGATTGCAACCACTTACCTTAAAATGAGTAAATTCAATGATTCATTTATTCAGTGTATGATCTAAATTGTTTAATGTATCTTTGATACATACTGTACTGTATTTAGTTTGCAGAGCCTTTTAACAATTTTAATGGTAGGCCCTCTGCTTTATAACAACATGCTCGACTGGTTTATGACTGTATTGGGATGACTGGTTTATTATGTGCTGTTACTGCTGTGATCACTTATCACTGTCTCATCATAATATAACGATGTCACACTACATGTCTCACGCTGTCAGATCGATCTGTTGTCTATCTGTATAATGTATTCCTGGAGAATACCCACTGCTACATGGCGATATGCTTCTGAATATCATACTAAATATCATATTCAGTATGCAGTGCAAGGGCCAGTGTCATACTGCATTTTATGGCTGATCTTTTGAATATATTTCCTGTTTATTTCAAGGCAGTTTGTCAGTTTTTCATGCTGATATAAGCATGCAAACTGCATGTGTTTGTGATCCTGTGATCCGTGATATGATCATTCACACACACACACACACACACACACACACACACATATCACTGTACTCATGTGAATGTGCAGCAGTTACTGTACTCGTTTGCATCTCACTCACTCCTGTATTTAAACCTCAGTGACCTTACACACTGATACAGCAGCAGCACATGGATGTAAAAATCATGTTTTATTTAGTTTTTCTTACACATCCTATTCAGTAGTCTGAGCTCCCTGCTCTCTGGTCTGTCAGTCATGTAGAGTCTGATTGCAAAAAGCACTCAGTGAAGACATGCATGGTGAAGGCAGAGCAGGTTTTTTTTATATATTTAAAAAACTCCAGCTGCTCTGACTGCTTTTGACTGTTGTGATGTCATGTAAAAATAACCATCTTGGCAGTGGAGTCTTCAATATGCTCTGTTTAGTTGTTCCACATTGTTATTGTCACTTTTACCCTGCATCATTTCTTTGTTCTTAAAAACGTATTTAGAAGTTGATTAATGTAATGTTGAAGTATTTGTCTGTCATCAGAAAAAAGTCCGTTCACGGCTTTGCTCCCATTTCTACTAGATATAAGGAATACCCTGCATTATGTCTGTATTTAATTTTTTCTCTAAGTTCAATACAGAAGGAGGCATAATAATAAAAAATGCATTGGTTAAAAATCTATTTGTGCAGCCGTCGTGTTCTAGGTACCATTGTGTTTGTACAGAGCTATTTTTCTTCTGCTTACTGGACGGAGCAAAGGAATACGTGTGGACCTCATCAAATGTTAAATACAGGATGGCCAGCACTTTTTCTACTGGATAAGAATGCCTTGCTCAAAGCTGCAAGTTCCAACAAATAAAAGTGCACTGCAATCCGATACACATTTAATGTTTGCATAGTCTGTTTTGAACCGGTCACCTGTCCTGAGATCCATTTGACTAATCACACTTTAGTTTGGAGTTCACATCTCACTGTTTTCTAACTATTAACTGTGACTTTGCCTCAATAAACTTCTAATTGCTTCTTATCTGTACTGTAGTTAGTAAGTTGTTAAGTTTAGGTATGGCATCAAAATAATGGATGTTGTCACTAGTCATGCAGAATAATGCATTAATATGTGCTTTATAAGTGCTACCAATGTTCTAGTCATATGCATGCTAATACACACTAGTGAGAATTGGTTCCCCCTCACATAAAATAACTGTTCCACTTTTCATGTTACTTGCAAAAATGTATTTTGGCCAAAATACACAGTAAACTTTGAATGAGTCTCCATAAAGAAAGAGGCAGAATGGTGGTACATTAGTTAGTCTGCTGGACCCTGCCATCCACAAAAACCTTGACCCATTGGCATTGCCATAGAAACAAATTGTTTCTGAGTCTCTGAGTGGTTGGATATAAACTGCTCAGAGCAGAATCTCTGTCGTCTTGTAATTACAATAGCCAGTGTGGCGTGAATGTAGCATTGTTTGTTCCCCTCTAAATCAAAAACCAAAACAATACATTTCAATTTTGCATTAAGCAAATTAAGCTTTTCTTAGGACCATTAAGATTTCTTTTAACCTTGACATGATTTTCATGACAATTAAACACATTTCCCAAAGAATTCTCATTTCTCATTAAATTGTACATCATAACTGTGTTTTGTAATACAATTATAAGAAATGTTGATGTAATTTAAATGTGATGAGCATAACCTAGAATAAAATTATAAAACTAATTAAATATATGAAGTATTTAGATTACACATACCTGTATCTAATTGGGTTAAATTGTATTTTGATAGTCTGCTTTAGACATTCTACAAACTATAAGTAACTTTGTAATTACATGTCTTCTAAATCTCAGGCTGATGATACACTGGGCAACTTTTGGAGCAATTTTGCGGGGTAACTTTTTTTGAGAAATGTTGATTTCTTTTGATCTGTTTGATTGTATCATTAGCCTCAGAGTAGACTGTAGAGTGCTGGTTTAGGGTTAGTAGAATAAATTGACATACTTGCAAAGTTTCTGATATTAAGTATGTAGTATGTTGTGGATTCATCAAAATAAAGTGTTAGAAGATGTTAAGCAGACAGTCTACTAATACTCTAATTACTGCTAGTTGACATGTTAAAAAGTAATAAGTGGACTATCAAAATAAAGTGTTACCCGTTATTGTAATGTTATATTAACCACTTGCAATCAAGGGATAGCATTAGAAAATACTTTAATAATCCAGGAGGAAATAACAGAAGTCTGTACACATCCACAACATCCATAAATGAGACCAGACAATGGAAAAAAGGGAAACTCAGGGAATAAATACACAGGGAAAGTAATCAGGGAAAACAGAAACAGGTGTGAGGGACTCACTTCCACAGATGAGGAAAGATGGGAGCCGAGTAAACAGAAAAACTAAACCAAAACAGACTATTATCCATTTATTACAGTAGTGCCTCTGTCTGATGCGTACATGCTTGTCTGCGCTCATTCAGGTGAAGTCTGTGACGTGTAACAGAGACTCGGTGAGCTTGATGTCAGGAGCTGAGTACAAACCTTTTTGCAAAGTGGAAATACCTGTGAATTTCTTTCCTTGACGTATCAGTTTATATCCCTAAAATTTTTCCCATTTTATCAATGAGCTGTTGAAGACCTTGTAAAACATTATTCAAAGCTCGGATAAACTGGATAAACTTCACGTATATCACATTTCTCCTGTTGAGCTCATGGACAAGATTAAAACAGTTTTTTCATAGCCCAAGCCTTTCTTGTGGATGAACCTGAACTGAATTGTTGTTTTTATTATTTGTGGTGGACCTGGCCTCCAAGACCCCTGCTCTACCGCTCTGCCCTGGGAAAATGTCACTGGGTCTGTTTCTGTGTGCTGGATCTGAGCTGACCTGTTGTGCCTGGCCTTTCAAATGCTTACTGTGTGTGACCTCTCTACTGACACTCAGTGATTCAGCAAGCCAAGGACTTTCTGTTTTCACCATTTACTCCTTTATTCTCTTTATGGACTTGTTAAAAATTCTGGTCATTCACATAACAGAGTCAGAATTTCCATATTGTCTGTATAAAGATAGATCATTTATAGGACTGGAGTGCCAGTACAAGAGGATTGTATTTAATATGTCATTGTTTCGCTTAAACGGATGGAATGATCTGGTTTCAGGATCTGTATGGATTTTGCCCATTATGAAAATCCAAGCACGAATCCAAGTCACTTTACAAAATGAAAGCAAAGAATACAGGCTAAATAAAAGACAAAAATATACTCAATAAGAGGGAAATTGAGAGACTAAAGGGGATTTCTGACAGCATCAGTGATACCGTTCAACATGATACTGTCTAGACTACATATATACACACACACGTTGGTTTTTGTGATTTCTGGGGACTCTCCATAGCCTACACTGACCCTACACCTAAACCTACCCCTTACAGGAAACTGAACATTTTTAGATTAAAAAAAAAACACCATTTAGTATGTTACTATTTATTTTACTAAATCTAGATGCAAAATTTGCATTTAGATTTAAATTGTTTTTGTGTAGCTAGTTATACAGTAACCTTGTCACAACGGAAGCAGGGAAAGGCAATCGAATCCATGTGCAAGGTATTTTATTATGGGAAAACTCACGGGACAATACAGGCAATGGTCAGAGACGGCGAACAATGATGTCAGAGATGAGACAAAAGATAAATCCAGATACCAGGCAGAAGGTCAGGCGATATACAAACAGAGTCCGAAAAGGGCATAGACGATAATAAGATGTTGATTATCAACAGGCTGCAACAGCGCCCTCCTGGGCCGAACAGGCTGTAACAGCGCCCTTCTAGGCCGAACAGGCAGGGATAGCACCCTCCGAGACCGAACAGACTGTGATGACCTGACCGTGATAGTGCCCTTCAAGACTGAACAGGTAATGACAGCGCCATCTTGAACCCAACAGTCAGGGATGTCACCCTCAGAGACTGAACAGACTGTGAAAGGGACCTACTGGGCCGAACAGGCCAAAAAACCCTCTGGGGAAGAATAGTCTGTGATAAAGACCTCCTTGGTGGAGCGGACAGACCTTGCGCCCTCGGGAACCAAACAGACAATGAACGCGCCCTCCGGGACTTGACAGGTGGGGTTAGCGCCCTTCTAGGCTGACCAGACAGACATTGCACCCTTGGGAACCAAACAGCACAGCGAAAGCACCCTTCTGGGCTGAACGAACAGACATTGCGCCCTCGGGGACCAAACAGACAGTGAACACGCCCTCGATGATTGTACAGGTGTAGGTGAGGCCCTCCTGAACCCTCCGGACCATGACCCAGGTACCTCCACGCGTTGAGCAGCTACGAATGGGGGCCGACACCGGCTTCTCCAGAGATGGTGCAGCCATAAGTGGACCCACTGAAGTATCCGAGCCACCCACGGGCTCCGAAGGTTCTGACCCTGGGACCTCATAGTCTTTGTGGGGCTCTAGTGGTTCGGGCACCTCAACCGGCTCTGGCGCTTCTGGTAATACCCAACCAGGTTCACCCACTGACACGGCCGGATCTGGCCACAATAGGTCCGGATCACAGACCGGGTATGGTGGATCCGGCCACAAAGAATCTGTATTACTTACAGCCACACGAAAACCAAATCGCAGACCGACATAACTGGACATGGCTCCTCATACCGTGTAACAGGGCTCGGTCCCATTATTTGCGGGCAAGGACCCGTGAGGACCTTCAGCAGCTTGTCAGGCTGCGTAAGTGGGGCCGAATGGCCAACACACGGCTCCTCGTACTGTGTGACGGGGTTAGGACCCATTATTTGCAGGCTAGGAACCGTGAGGAACCTTCAAAACCCCCTTGGACGCAGTAACCATAACCAACTGAGACTCAGACAGCACTTCTGACTGTGCAACCGCATCAGACTGGCCATTACACAGCCCCTCTTGCTATCTCGGATCGCCCTAATGGGTGACAGCTCCTCTAGCTGTGAGACTGGAATCAACTGGACCTCACACAGCCCCTCTCGCTGTGATGTGATGTTGGAACCCATCACTAGCGAATCAGGAAGCAGTCCTTGCATGTGCAAAATGATTGCGCGCGACGTCCTCAGGAAAAATACCTGCTGGATTTTGCGTGGCTATTCACAACGTCACGACGGAAGCAGGAAAAGGCAGTCGAATCCATGTACAAGGTATTTTATTATGGGAAAACTCACGGGACAATACAGGCAATGGTCAGAGACGGCGAACAACAATGTCAGAGATGAGACGAAAGACAAATCCAGATACCAGGCAGAAGGCCAGGAGATATACAAACAGAGTCCGAAAAGGGCAGAGACGATAATCAGAAGTTGTGTGACATGTGAGGTTGGCAACAAGGAATCCAAGGACAAAATACAGAGACAACGGAACACTCGGGAAAACGCTTACAGAGACGGGACAAGCCACGTACAATGATCAGCAATGATCACAGAGGGGTGGAGAACATATCAGTAACCATGACAACACATGAGGTGGGTGGATACCAGAGTTACATACATGAATCGGAGACATAAAATACAGGTACAGTTCATGAATGGCTGGAGTGTCATCCCAATCTGGACTGACAACTCCAGCAGATCTTTACAAACCTAACCCTAAAAAGAAAACCTTAGTAATATTCAAAAGCTGAAACGTCACTACTCCAGTCTTTACTGTCATACCCTGTATGACTCTGTAGAAATCCCTCTGATATGCTGCTCAAGAAATATTATTATTATTATTGTTATCAGTGTTGTACGTGCATGTAGGACTCATCTTCTTCAGATGTGAGAATTTAGTTTCTTTTTCATTGTTGCATGGAGGTATCTTTTAGATTTGTCTCATCATTTCATCACGTTCAAGCCAACACAATTTTGAGCTCAAGATATTAAGATAATTATAATGATCTAAATGAGATAATTAAGCATGTGGGAGATTAATCTTGGAGACCGTCCAATGAATGCAGTTTTAATTAGAAGACATTTCAGAGCAGTGGAATTATCACAATTGGAGTATTTTTGTAAAGCCTTTCAAACGTTCTGGCATCGTTGCTTAGGGATTTCTGTTTTTCAGTAATGAATTTCAGAATGAATTATTTTTGACCTGCTAACGATGCAAGCTGAAGAGAGTGTAATTCATTAAGACACTTTGTGAGCTTAAGTAAATTACAGGCAACACTTTCTTTCATGCTTTCATGTCAAGCCCCTTTCTTTTCTTCTCTTCTGCAATAAACCAGCACATTTCTACGAAAGGACGAATTAAACAATATGATGTTAGAGCGAATCAAGGGCAGCTCTATAAGAGGCTGATGGAAGTGTGAGTTTTGACCTCTGTTCATCTGGTCCTCTCTCCGCTCTGTATACACACACACACACACATATACACACTCAGTCTAAAGCAGCAGGTTGTCTTGCACCGCGAGGTGTCATAATGGCCAAGACTATGCTGTTAAATTATTTTGACGACTAAACCAGGCTAAACACCCTCACACTTTCCCCATTTCACATTTCTCGTCTGTATTTGTTCGCTCGTTTCAGCATCAGTGTGACAGCAAAGCTTGGCGAGATGTCACAGCTGTCTTACGACTTCTCTTTTAATAAGATGAACGCAACCACATGCACTGCAGCAGGGACAAACACACACTGTTGTGTGTCCAATTTACACAGAGACATGCTGAGCTTGATCAAAGTCCTTTTTAAGCACTTGGCGGCCATCTTCACTACTCGCCAATGCAGCTATTTCCACACAAGTACAGATTCTTGTGAAACCTGTAAAAAACATATTCAATACCCATTTGACATTTTGTTTTTGTTTTATTTTGTGTTTTATCAAACGGTTCTTTTATAGTTAACCTTTTAATATCAGTCTTTGATCTAGCAAAAGGCTTAATTTTCTCTATGCAATGTATTTGATCCTATACTCTGTCTATTACAAACCATCTGAATTTACCTCTTTTTGTTTATAGTATTAGATACGGTACATGCTGTAATACATGTGTTTTAGTGTCTATCTGCACACATGCTTTTTAAAAGGGTGTGCTTCTGACTCTCTGTCTTTATAAGAGGCCACCAGCACTCAGCAGTAATCGAGTGTAGGGATCATAGTGAAGATGTCATCAGTACATCAGTAGATTATCTCACTCTACAGGGTATTATATGTACCTCTCCTCCCCAATCTGAGGTGTGGATTGGATTGCACTTGTGTGGAGCAGTGTAATTTCAGATTACACAAGGGCTTTGGACTCCGATGGCATTACGGGGTTTGTGTGTGTGTTGTACGCTGAGAGTGGGCATTTCTCCCAGAAAAAGCCTGCCTGCTCAGGATTATCTCGCAAAGCATAAATCCCCATGATTCTTTCGTTTCTAGTGTGTGTTGAGAGCAAAGAAAGAACAGAAATGAGCTCAGTTAGATGAGAAAATGAGAAATCTTATATTCCAGCACGTGTGTCACTGCACAGGTGAAAGTACGTAATGATGTTAAAATACTTTCTCTTGTCTCAGCTACAATAGTAAGTTAGATATTCATAGGCTAATTTTCACAATATAAACACTGTTGAATCTGAGGAGCTTTCAGATCATGTTGACCAGCTCCACACATCGTCCAATGGCAGGAGTCTGGATGTGAGTATTTGTTTGTCTTGCCATTGGCAGGCAGATTACAAATAGTACTTATTTATGTGTTTTATGTGATAATGTTACGCACACACGTATACATGCATGTATTTGTTTTCGTTTGTTAGGAATTTATATTAAATGTAATATAAATGTATTTATTTCTTAAGTGTAAGAAAGTCAAGTCAGACTTAAGTCAAACGAGGGGGATGAACTAATCTGTAGGCTTGGCAACACACAAGCGGGGTGGAGACATTACAGGGTTGGCATGGAAATAGTGGGAGACACTTCATAATACATGTCCTGAACAGAGAACAGAGAGACGTACAAACAATGAACATAGTCCAGGCTGGAGTGCCCTCTGGAGGCTTCCGTGGGCAACTCCAGTGCAGCTGGTGACATATGCACTCTTTAAGTTAAGTTTACATTAACTAACAATTAGCAATTCATTTGTTACAGTTTTTATTCATTTTGTTAATGTTATTTAATAATAATACAGCTGGGTCATTTCATGTTGAATCAACCAAATTTTAAAAACTTCCCCCGCTGAATTTTTTGCTATATTTTGTTAATATTTTAAATGTCATGGAAGGATATTTACTTTATTTTGTAGAGAGGAATGTCTGAAGAACAAATAATTTTGAAACTAGAGATGTACAACTGCATTGAACATACCCGTCACAGTCATCTGGAGGTGCCAGCCCAGATCAGGGGATGGCACTTCAGTGCCCAGCGAACTCTCTGTGTTTTATGTTTGTTTTCATGGACTCATTTCTCACAAACTCATGTCTCCGCCCTGCTTGTCAGTTGTCATGGTGTTTCAGTTTTGGCACCACCCTTTGACCTAGCTTCATGTGTATAAAACCCGGAAATGTTGGTATGTTGCCACGGCCCATTTGCATTGTCAACCCTGCACTGTTGGATTTATCACTGCCAACCCCTGCTTTCCTCGGATTTATGCCTTTTTCTTACCCCACGGACTGTATTTATTGTTTACGACTCTTGCACTGACTCTGACTACTCTCTTGCCTCATCTTTGATGCCCACGATTGCCGGTAACGACCCTGTACGCCTGTCTGTTTCTGCTCTGTGTCTTCCAATAAACAGTTTGCAGATTAACCCGAAAGTCTCCTCGCTTCCTGCTCGTGACAATACATGTCTGAGTGCCATAAATATTCTTTTTACAAAGTTTGCAACTTAAGTATTAAAGATATGACGATATGAATCTTAAATTTCGATGCCATACATTTTTTTGGTGAAAACCAAAAATAGTGGAATATTCATCAATGACTCATCACTGTACATGTCTATCTTGTTTTCTGGAAAAAATATGCAAATCTAATTTAAGCCAGAGACCTGGTTGAGTTGACGTGGAATGACCCAGTTGTTAATTGTCAGCTCATGACCATTAACTAACCTTTATAGATATTACTTTTCATTTAAATAATGTATTAATAAATGTTGCAATCAAGTTTAACTAAGATTAATAAGTGTTGTTAAAGTATTTTCCATTGTTAGTGTGTTAACTAATGTTAAAAAATGGAACTTTTATTATTAGGTGTTACTGTTACATTTATATGGATTAATTATCTGAAGCTAAGTAAACATGACATCTAAATGGTGTTTTCTTTATTTCTTTTAATGCATTTAAATTCACTTTAAAGTTTGACATTTGGTCTGTATTTGAGGGTTGAAATAACAGATTTGTGTTTCTAACTCTCTCTGTGTGTTGATCTCTGGGGTCAGGAACATTGATCGCCCGTTAAGAAAGGTTATGACCCCAGACATGGAGAAAACAGGCAACCTTACTAAAACACTTGTTTAAATGTCATGAATGACTGGCTGGTTACATGACACCAGCTCTATTCTCTCTCTGTCTACAAAAACTGGAGTGTTTAAATGTAAACAAGTGCAGTTTCAGCCCTTTAAAGGGCACAAAGAAGCTAGGGAGAGACTCAAAATATCCTCTCATTTTTTACCCTTTGTCATCCATATTACCATCCAAAAATCATCCCTGTTAAATATAGGCCTTTGAGAAACATGCTCATGTTCTGTGTTGAATTACCGGCCTTTATTTATTGATGCATAACATAACGGTTCTTTTGACTACATAATTGAATGCTGTTATAATAAATTATAAAGCAAGAAGTTGATGAAGTGTATTGAGAAAAAACAACAGTTTTTTCTTTAAGAAGTTGCACTTTAAACCTCCAATTAATGTTGTTCTCTCTGTGTTCTGACTGTAGGTAATGTCGTAGACATTTACCAGCGTGAATTTCTGGCGCTCAGAGACCGTCTGCACTCTGCTGAGCAAGAGAACCTCAAACGCTCCAAAGAGCTTAACCTGGTGCTGGACGAAATCAAGCGAGCTATCGCGGAGAAGCAAGCACTGCGGGACATCAACCGCACCTGGAGCAGCCTGTCAGGTCAGACACACCACCACCACATCCTGAAACACTTTTCTGTCAACCAATCATTGCCCTCTGACTTTAGGAGATGGTCCTCACTGCAGAACACAAGATCCAGGTGCGAGGCTGGATCTACAGTAGATCCAACTCCTCTCACCTTACATATAGTTAAACCTACCGTCACCACCCCCTTATTCCAAAACCTACCCATCTCCACCCGTGGATCCATCCACGCCCCTGGACTTTTTGTTCTGCAGTGAAGGCTACTGGACTTTAGGTTGTAGAATTAAAGGAATACTTGACCCAATGAAAAATCACCTGACATGCTTTTTTCTCTTTGAACACAAAACAATGTGTTTATCCATAAAATAGTCTTCAAGGTCCAAAACAAAAAAATATTTTTTAAAAGATTAAATGAAGTTCTTAAGTAATGTATATTATTAACCAAAAATGAAGTTGTATATATTTATGGTATGAAATTTACAAAATAACTTGAGCTGAATGCTTATCATAAACAGCTTCAAATGATTAAGCTTGTAAAGTGACAGTCTTTATTAAATTATTAATTTAACTAATATTGTTATTATAACGTTGTCTTTTTTTGGTTTCGTTTTGATTTCTCATGTGTTTTGCCCTTATTTAGAGTTCCTGTCTTGTCATTATTAGTTGATTTGTTGCCAACTGTATGTCACAGGTGTTCCCAATTTCCTTCTTGTTTCCTTGTGTATTTAATCCGTGTCCTTTTCAGTTTTCAGTGTTGGTCGTTGTTAATATCATTACGTTTTCATCTAGCTGTCTCAGTTTTTGTATCCTGGTCGCCTGAAAGATTATTAAATGTACTTGTTTCATTCAGTCCACATCTCTCTGCATTTCTTCTCCACTGAGGAGCTTGCTGGAGTTTGACAGAACGACTGACCAAATGAAATGGAGATGGTGTTTGCACCAGGATTTGCCGATCTAATCCACCGAGACCCGCCATTGGAGGAATATGTCACAGAGTTTTACACTTCGTGAGCGGTCAACTCGCTGAGCAGTCGGGTCTCAGTGACGCGGTCCAAATCGCAGCGTTCAATAGCGGTGCCTGCTACCATTGCCCTGTTGAACTCCCTGACACTGAGGGATTGAGGTGGAGATCGGTGGTATTCCTCAGCCTGATGATGGTCCGGGCCCAGGTGTGATTTCTGCGTGATCAGACGAACCACTGCAAGAGCACCGATCGAGTCACAAGCTGTCATCGAACCTTACCCATCCTAAAGTCCCGATCTGCCATGGCCGCCCAAGGGTCCAGATCCGCCATGGTCCCCACGGAACCTTATTATGCCCTGCAGGCTTCCAGTAACTCTGCCCCTTCCAGTCTCCAGTGCACCCACCTACCCTCCTACCCTCTAGAATGGAGTGAGGTCACGCCTTGTTGGAGGGGGGGAATTATGTAACATTGTCTATCTGTTTTGGTTTCATTTTGATTTCTCAAGGTTTTTGCCCTTATTTGGAGTTCCTGTCTTGTCATTATAAGTTGATTTGTTCCCAACCTTGTTTCACAGGTGTTCCCAATTTCCCTTGTGTATTTAATCCGTGTCCATTTCAGTTTTCAGTGTCGGTCGATGTCATTGCGTTTCATCTAGCTGTCTCAGTTTGTGTATCCTTGTTGCCTGGAAGATTATTAAATGTACTTGTTTCATTCAGTCCATGTCTCTCTGCGTTCATTCTCCACTGAGGAGCTTGTTGGGGCATGACAGATATATGGACAACAAAACCAGTCATGAGGGATTTATTACCTAAAATAAAAGCTTTCCATTGATGTATGGTGCTTTAGGAAATACAAAAATACAACCATTTAAAATTTGGAATCTGAAGGTGGATAAATATGTGTGTGTGTGTGTGTGTGTGTGTATGTGTGTATATATATATATATATATATATATATATATATATATACTATATTGACAAAACTGCCTTTAGACTTCTCCAAATGTTCTTAGCAATGCTTAATACAAGTATGTATAGATATATATATATATACATTTATGGTTATTTATTTTGACCTAAACCGAGTATTGTACTTATAACTGCTTTTGTGCTCCAGGATCACAGGATTGTTTTGTCTTCATTCAGTTTGTTTTTGGTCAGATTTCTGCTCGTATACTCCTTACATCTGACTGGCTGAAGACGCAGAGGATAAACGCTGACTTGCGTTTGGTTCTGAAGGGAATTCACCTTGATCTACCTAAATTCATTTATGTTCGAACAAATCATTCATGATCCAGCCTCACCTACAGAAGCAGTCAGTATAACGTCTTTTAATGAATCTTTGCAGATGGCCTTTGCTAATAATGTGCTAATTAGTTTCACTATGAATGTAACATCTAGGACCATGAATATGGTTAAGTAAACATCCTCTGAGTTTTGAAAAGAGCTTTTTTTGACAGGGTAAAATGGAGGTTTTATTACACTACCATTGAGAAATTTTAAACAAACTATATTACAGACTTTTCATTAGGACCCTAAAGAATCATATCAGCTTGTGGAAAATCTGTGTTATATGACCCCTTTAAATTGCTATTTCTATTAACTAAATTTAGTGTATATGTAAACCTGGGGAAAATAACCTTCAAAGACATATGCTAGTAAGACTCAAAAAACCCTTATACTCACTTCTTATGTAGATGAAGCTGGATCATAAAACACATTTATCAAACAACAAGTGAACATGCGTTTTGCATCCGATGACCCCTTTAAAAACAATAATAATTCAGATCAGATCATGTGCTAGTAGTTTAAACCAGCTGACTTTGATTGGCATGTTTTTCAGATGAGACCAAGCTGAAACTGTGGAACGTGACCAGCAGTAAGAATGTTCTTCAGCTGCCCAGCATCTTCCACCATCTGCCGCACCTGCTGGCCAAAGAGACCAGCCTCCAGCCGGCCGTGCACATCGGGCAGGGTCGCACCGGAGGTCAGAGAAATGAGTTCCTCTTTGTAACGTGTGATGTGTTTTGTTACATTCTCCTGCAGGCCTGTCTAGTTAATAAGGATTCTGTGTAAAATATGGGCCTAGTGCCTCTAGTGACCTGCAGCTGTCAGATGAGATCATGCGATATTGTTGAATCTCTGTGTTCACTGTGTCAGAGGCGAGTGGTGTTGAATGTACTTCTAACGTGAAGCAGTTTATGACTAACGCTGAGCTCAAAGGAAACACTGACATGGCAATAACATCAATATCTTCTGAGGTGGTGGAGAGATGTCTAATATAACGTACAGGCTGACCGCATGCTATTTTAATGTAAGGTGAAAAAAGTAATGCACTGTTTAATCTGTTGCTTTCTTATATTTGTTCTGCTGTTTATTTGCATCTTTATTCTAATTATTAATAATTAACAAAGAAAAAATGCTATATTAATATACACTCAACAAAAATATAAACACAACACCTTTGTTTCTGCTCCGATTTTTCATGAGATGGACTTAAACATCTAAAATTAATTCCAGATACACAATATTACCATTTCTCTCAAACATTGTTCACAAATCAGTCTAAATGTGTGATA
>JAUMHI010000055.1:2063909-2079275 GCA_032359435.1 Enteromius unitaeniatus | reverse complement strand
CGGGTAGGAACTAATATTCCGGGGAAGGTTCCCGCTGCCGCTCATTGGAGAGGGCCACAGAGGCGCGATCCGTGACAGCGACATGATGATTTGTGCAGAGAGTGATGCTATAACTCTCTTATTCTCTCTTTTTTTTCCAAATATGAAAGTATTAGTCTGAATCGTTCAGTTTGTAATGCGTAGCGAACCGAAAGCCTCGTATCGAGCAGGATTGACAGTAGGGTGAGTAAATGATGACAGAATGTTAATTTTCAAGGTGAAATTAAAAAAGGAAAACACATTATATTGATTAATTTTTGATAAATTTACTTCTGTGAGTGAGTTATGTGAATTAAATGTTCAGTATATTGTCACATTTCTTTGATTTATACTGAGGGAGATTTGCACACACCTGCGACTTATTTGGATTCAAACAGCATTTGCATGTACTTTGCATACACAATTTAGATGCATGCCAGTCAGTTTCAGTTTTTACAGCATGGTTCGGCTTTCAGTAGATGTAAATGTGTTGAGACAACGTCAGACTGCAGAGAAAGATGTGCTTTGTTGATGTCTCACTGGAAATCCTTACTGTTCATTTGATTGTGGGAAAATTACTGTTGGTGTTTGCTAAGGCAGGTCCCAGTATAACTACTACAATTTCTCATAATGATCATGTCTCTTAAGTATTAGATAGAGTATCCTCATCCTAGAACATAACGGATAAAAGCAGCTGTAAAAACACTCTAAACCCTCTAGCAACTAAATAGCTACATGCTAAAAACACTCTGAAGGCCTTATGCAAAAAAAAAATTCTCAGAACACTCTGCTATTGAACATTACTGTAGCTTGCTAAAAACATTCAGAACATTTTAGCAAACATTCTCTAAACACAGAATAGCAACAAACGGAAAACCACTCAGAACCATCGTAGCAGCCCCGATGTGGACATTTTTCCCCCTAGGAAAGCACCATTCACATTTTCATCAGACTCATGGATACATGAGATTCACATCTTGTGGATATATTTTTCTGTCCATTTTTGAATAGAGGGTTTAAAAGGATTTGTATATTACAGGCTTTTGGAGTGTTGTCTTTTAGTTCTGTCTTTGAAGCGTTATGAAGAGTTTAGCTGATGCGACAGTAAATGGGTCAGAGTTGTTTGTCTCGATATAAGTCACAATCCTCAAGCTTCCTATTCGTCTGAAAAAGCTGCAA
The DNA here is from genome assembly GCA_032359435.1 of Enteromius unitaeniatus. NCBI lineage: Eukaryota > Metazoa > Chordata > Actinopteri > Cypriniformes > Cyprinidae > Enteromius > Enteromius unitaeniatus. The sequence continues at coordinate 2,078,078 of JAUMHI010000055.1, read as the reverse complement.
TTCCCATTTGTCTGAATTTGAAAGATTTGGTCAAAGTTGCTGCAGGTGTTTCCTCGTCATCTCTTCCCAGTGTCTCAGGAGTCGCTCTAATAGTTTAAAAAACAATGACTTAGTCATGAGTGATCTGAGGGAAGTAATGAGGATTTGACGGGTCTGGCGGGTCATGTACACTGACGCAGTGTCTGTATCCTCACATTATGCCCTCGTATTTTGTCCTTGAGTTTTACTGTTCTGGCTCCATTTGACACAATAGGGTACAATAATAGTGCTTCAGAACAGCCCTAGTGTATTTGAACATGAAAGTCAAAATGAAACATGAAAATGAAAATTGTGATTGCCTATTTCTCCATTATAGAGATTGAACTCATGAATTTAAAGATGTGCATCAAATGATTCATAATAAAGACAACTGATAAGAGAACTGAAATCCAAGTGGCTTTTATTTAAATACAGCACAAACTTTGTTTTAAATGATAAAGAAATGAATAAATCGAATAAGTAAAAATAATTTATCTTAAAGAATGAAACAACAAATTCTGTTCATTTTAATGATAGCCATAGTGCATACCTGAGTTGCGTTTTGAACGAACTGTGAAATCCATTTGCTGTTTTACAGTGGAAAGTGCTATAGCAGCTCATCACCATTTGCTTCCATTATTGGACAGTTAAAGTTTCTCTCTTGACTACAGAGACTGTATAATCTCTTTAGCAGGAAAAGTCAGGAAATGAGAATCGACATTGTACTTAAAACATCCATCCAAAAAACTCCTACAAACACTTGTCTAGTCCAAAGGTGAACATTTATTAAACAACTGATTCTTGCTTTGTTTTGCAGACGGATCAACAATATGCAAATAGTGTTGCTGACAACCTTAAGCGCCTGTGAGTACCCTAGATTTTCATTAATGTTATGATCCCAATCTGCTTGAGTTTCATTGATACATGTGTGTTTATGTGTTTGAGAGATCATATGACTACATATCTTCACCCACATGCTTTTTAAGGACAACAGCAGAACAAACAGAAGGGAAAGTCCATCCTCCAGGGGTTAGAGTTCCTCTGCTTCGTTCTGCTTGTCCCACATTAGTCATGTGCTTGTGTTTATACTGATTGTTTTTACACAGAGTAACACTGGAACAGAATTCTGTGTGTGTGTGTTTTGATTAGATCTTAGCTTTAGTTGGCTTTTATTTCTCCCCTTATTCTAATCTTTATACTAATGGGTGTTTAATGTGGGTGCACAATAGGGTTATTATTATGAACTAAAACTAAAACCATAGAAAACTTGAGAGAAAAAAAAAAAATTTTGTTAATATACATGATAAACTTGATATATTGAAATAACTCAAGTTAAAAGTGCAATACAATTAATAAATCTATGTAGACATAAAAATCAAAATAACTTAAAAAGTTTAATAACATACTTTAAAAACAACATTCCTCAACAATACATTTTAAATTTTAAAAATTAAGACAAATTTCATCATATACAGTGCATAACATCTTCAAAAGATTCAGAGAAACTCAATAAATCTCAGATAAATCTCAAATCACAGTTTTGTGTGGACTCAAGCAGGCGAAGACAGGACAGGTAATTCTCTATGCAGTTTAATCAAGTCAACTTACATAATATATAACACACAGCAACGTTAATAATCGGACCAAGGACAAGACAAACTAAACAGGCTTTTAAACAGGGTAACATTAGGGAGAAATCATTACTGGTGAGGAGCACAGGTGGATCGGGTAACTAATTATCTAAATAAGGACAGGAACATGACCAAATAAGGAAAACCAGGAAGACGAAAGCAAAACAAAACCATGAAACACTCAAACTCAGACATAAGGCAATACATTACGCCCCCCCTCTGGAAAGGCACGTCCTCGCGCCGTAAGGTACATGCATAATGAGGGAGGGGGGGTAGTCTTTAATGCCATTTCCTGGTGAGGGGCCCGGAGTCGAGGGAGCAGAAAGAGGACCGAAGAGCCAGGCCGACAGCGAGGATTCGGAAGACCACGGCGGAGCAGGAGCGAGAGAGGACCAAGGTGGAGCTGGAGGGAGGGAGGAGCCTGACACAGCCGGTGGGACGGAGGGACGAGGCACAGCCGGAGGAGTGGAGTCCCGAGGCGGCAGATGGACTCCGACTGACCAAGGCGGAGCCGGAGAGATGATCGAGCCCGATGAAGAAGAGGGAGCTAGGGCCCATGGCGAAGCCGACGGGTCGAAGGACCAAAGTGGTTTCTGGCTTCAGAGGCTAGAGGATGAGTCGGGGAGCACCCCGAGCCAGATGGCGCTGGGCGATGGCAGTACTGTGTGGCTCGCCCTGGCTGGATGGTGAGTTGTGGACCAGCAGCAGGACTGTCAGACGACGGCAAAGCATAAGGTTGCTGTGGGTGGCAGGGTGGGGATTTGCTGGAGGATGGCTCTTGTGGCACACACTCAGGTAAAGGGTCTGGCGGTGCGTACTCAGTTGAAGGCTTTGACGGCGCGCACTCAGGTGAAGGCTTTGGCGGTGAAGGCTCTGGCGCCGTGCACTCAGGTGAAGGCTCTGGCGGTGAAGGCTCTGGCGGCGCGCACTCAGGTGATGGCTCTGGTGGCGTGCACTCTGGCGGCATGCACTCAGCTGAGCAGCTAAGATTCCTGGGTTCCTCGCCACAACACCTCGGCGATCAGCTGAGCGAGGTAGCTGTGATGGTTAGAGATGGCTACCTGCTACGCTAGCTGATGATCGAGCCCCAGCCAAAACAAAGTTTTTAATGCCTGATTGTCCCAGGGTACCAGGCGAGCTTCCTCAAGGAACTCCTTCCTATAAATCCAGACGGAACAGCCGGCTTGAATGCAGGAGTGAAGTAGTGCGACGGGGTGTTCCATGTGGATTTTTGAAGGTCTGATTATTCTGTCACGGTTTCGTGTGGACTCAAGCAGGCGAAGACAGGACAGGTAATTCTCTATGCAGTTTAATCAAAGATCTTACATAATACATACAGGCGACACAAACACACAGCAACGTTAATAATCAGACCAAGGACAAGACATACTAAACAGGCTTTTAAACAGGGTAACATTAGGGAGAAGTCAGGACAGGTGAGAAGCACAGGTGGATCAGGTAACTAATTATCTAAACAAGGGCAGGAACATGACCAAATAAGGAAAACCAGGAAGACTTGAAAACGAAAGCAAAACAAAACTATGAAACACTCAAACTCAGACATAAGGCGTTACAGTAAGAGACAAGGCCGAAGGCCTTTGTTGGATGCTCGTGGTCTTCAGGCCTCAGACAACACTGCATCCTCATTGGCATGATTCTGCCATTGACATTACTTAACAGGCCCAGAAATACTTCCAGAAACCATTGTCGGAAAAAACAGTCCAATGTGCCATCTGCAGATCCCAACTAAAGCTCATGACAAAAGGAAAGCCAAGGTTCTTTTAAAATGGACTGTTTCAAAGTGGAGAAATTGTTCTATGGTCAGACGAGTCCAAATTTGTCATTCTTGTTGGAAATCACAGATTCCGTGTTCCAATCAACATGGTCCCTACACAGTGTTCATTGCTCCCTGAACAGGGGAAATCTGTTAAAGTTTACTTTACTTCGAACCATTCATTCACAAATTTGCGCTGTAAATAAATGAATGCGATTTAAATTACGTCTTGCACACTTCAATGCACTTTGAATGGAGCATATCAGTTCACTTCGAACTGGAGTCATGGCAAAATACCTGGTGATGTCCACTTCGCAGTGCAAAAACGTTTAAATAGAACAAATGTCTGAAGCAACAAGAGAAACGAAGAGATTACAAAGAGAAATATAATTTTGCAGTTTCTCAGTTTAAACATTTGTTATGTTATCTATGTTCTGTTGTGAATCAAATATTGACTCATGTGATTTGAAATATTCTTTTAGTTCTCATTTTATTCAGATAAAAAAAAAAAAACATCGCTCCCAAAGGAATGTGTGGGTTTTACCAGCATTTTAGCTGTTCATTATTACTTACACACATTAATGTCTAATTCTGCATGACCATATTTGTGATCCTTTAAGTAATTCTTAGTTTGAGTTTCAGACAAAAATTATAGTTAAAGGGTTAGTTCACCCAAAAATGAGAAATTCTGTCATGAATTTCTCACCCTCACCTAAGCCTGTGAGACCTATATATACTGTATATATATTTTTGATGAGATCAGAGAGCCATCACACCCTGCATAGACAGCAATACAATTTAAAGGATCCCAGATCCAGAAACGTTGCAAAAACATCGGTAAAACAGTCCATGTGACATCAGTGGCTCAACTTCAGTTTTTTGACGATAGGAGAATACTTTTTTTTTTTGACGTAATCAGCCTTGTTTACATCTGGGGGAAAACATGAGCGTGTGTGGAATCTGCGGTTGTTTATGCCTAGAAGGAAGCATATGCACACATTGTGAAAATTTCTAAAATGGCGGAAGACCATTACTTTTTTTTGTGTGCAAAAAATATACTTGTAGTGTCGCAAAACTAAAGTTGAGCCACTGATGTCACATGGACTGTTTTACCTGCGTTTTTACCAAGTTTGTGGATCTTGGATCATTTGTATTGCTGTCTATGGAGGGTCTGACTGCTAACTGATCTCATCAAAAATATATTTATTTGTGTTCTGAAGATGAACAAAGGTCTTCTGGGCATGGAACGACATGAGGGTAAGTAATTAATGTCAGAAGTTTCATTTTTGGGTGAACTAACCCTTTAATAGTAACATTTGGACCCTAAAATAAAGTGTGGCTTTCTTGTTTTATGATGTTTCAAAGCGTTTATTGTCATGTGTACAAAAGAAATTGCATTTCTCTGTTCAATGAAATTCATTTTTTGCTGTCCACAAACAAATGCCGAGTTAAAAAGTAAGTAGGATAAAAAATAAAGATTAAAGACTAACATTAAAATATATGAATATTAAAAAGAAAAATAAATAATATAATAATAAGACTAAAGTGATGAAAATGTGAAAAGGAGCAGAAAGTTATGAGGTAGATACAAATTATCGCTTAATGTGCAAAGTGACCTAATGTGCAAAATGACATTATGAGTAGGTCAGCTGTTCAGGAGACTGATGGCAGTGGGGAAGAAGGAGTTTTTGAGTCGTGAAGATCTCACACTTCTAAACCTACATCCCGAGGGCAGGAGTGTGTGGTGTCTTTGAGGATGGAGGCAACTCTCCTATGGACTCTGCACTGGTAGATGCTCTGCAGAGAGGGCAGAGGATGAGGGCAGTGGTGCTGCCATACCATGCAGTGATAACGCTGGTCAATGTGCTCTCCACAATGCAGCTTTAGAAGCTGCTGAGGATCTTGGCTGACATACCAAACTTCCTCAGCCTCCTAAGTACAGCCGCTGTTGATCGTTCATGACCAGCTGTGTAGTGTTCAGTGTCCAGGTGAGACCTTCACTGATGTGAACGCCCAGGTACTTAAAGCTACTCACCCTCTCCACTTGAAGCTCCCAAATAAATAGTGGCTGGTGAGGCCTCCTCTCTTTCCTTGTGTCCACTATCATCTCCTTCATCTTACCAGTGTTGAGGGCAAAGTTGTTTTCCTCACACCATGACACCAGGCCGGCCACCTCACTCCTGTAAGCCGCTTCGCCCCTCCAGTGATGCGACCGATCACTGCAGTGTCATCCGCGAACTTCAGGATGATGTTGTCTTTGTGGGAGGTGACACAGTCATGGGTGAACAGGGTGTAGAGGTCGGGGCTAAGAACACAACCCTGTGAGACGCCAGTGTTTGTGGTCATGCTGGTTGCCAATCCTGACAGACTGAGGCCTGTCAGTCAAAAAATCCAGGAGTCACAGAGTGTGGGGTGCAGGCCAAGTGTGGTCAGTTTATGGGTGAGTTTGTGGGGGATCACCGTGTTGAAGGCAGAGCTGTAGTAACAAAGAGAACCCTGACATAGGAGTCTTTGTTTTCCAGGTGGGAAAGGGAGTAGTGAAGGGCAGCAGCGATGGCGTCTGATGTGGATCTATTGCCTCGATAGGCATACTGTAGGGAATCCAGTGTGTCTGGGATGTTGTTCTGGATGTAGGCCAGCACCACTCTCCCTTTGCAATGATAGGAGTGAGTGCAACGGGTCTGTAGTCATTCAGGCATGTGATTGGGGTTTTCTTGGGGAGGGGGACAATGGTTGTGGTTTTGAAGCATGTGGGAACAAAGCTTTGTACTATGTCTCGTTGCCTGATCTGTAAGCAAGGGAGCGAGTACGCAGCATGAGTCGTACCTGACTGTTGATCCAGGGCTTCTGGTTGGGGAACTTCCTTATTTTTACGGTGGGCACAACATTGTCAACACAGGTGCTGACGTACCCAGTCACATGCTCAGCATAGTCCTGAATGTTGACAGAGAAGTCATCCATTGTGGCTGCAGTTTTAAACACATCCCAGTCTGTCTGGGCAAAGCAGTCCTGCAGGATGCTCTCTGTCTCTGGGGTCCAGAGTTTCACATGTTTTGTGACAGGGTTTGATTGTTTCAGTCTCTGTCTGTAAGCCTGAACAAAGAAATATGATCTAACTGTCCAAAGTGGGGACCCGATGCAGCTCTTTATGCACCGCATCCCAAGTACAATCTGTAAGTTGCATCTGTTAAAGTCACCAGTGACAATAAAAACAGCATCTAAATGAGATGTCTCTAACGAACTGTGATGACATGCCCTACCTGCCAGCTCACGTCTCCAAACAAACCTCCCCCAGCCCTCTCATTCCTCTTCCCATCATCGGGGTACCCCACCAGGAGTACGCCGCCACCTACATAGACGACTTTGTAGTCCACTCGGAGGCATGGGAGAAACATCTGGAGCGGCTGCGGAGGGTTCTGTCTGAGCTCAGGAGGGCTGGACTGACCGCTTACCCCCGCAAATGCTATCTTGCCAGATCTGAAGTGAAGTACCTGGGCTTCATCATTGGAAGAGGACTGGTCAAGCCCCAGGAAAAAAAGGTCCAAGCAGTCAAAGAGGCCTGGGTGACCAGGTGGTTCCTGACGCTCCAGGACTTCCACTTCGACTGCGCCACCGGTCTGGATCTGTTAGAGGTCACTCCACACCCACCCCCTTCATCCCCTTAGGGTGGGGGGGTGTGACGGGCACTGATCAGCGTCGCCCTGACAACGAAGGACTTACACCTGGAACTCATCAGGCCGGGCCAATCGCTCACGGCCGGAGGAATATAAAAGTGACACTAAAACAAGGAAGTAGCGAGCTACGACTCCATTCTACTTGATGTGTGACTTACCTTTACTTTCATTGCAGACGATATGCCGTGAGCGACGAGCCCGGGCCTTTGAGGATTACTGGAGCACTCACCACCACAACCTGGGAAAGAAAAGAAGGGATTTCACTCAAGCCAAGCACCACCAACACCACCATCACTGCACTGCATTATTCACCTGCTTTGTAAATAAATCCACCCTCCGGGGTTTGTGTTCACTCTACTGCTGTGTCCTGTCGTACTCTCTAGCGCCAGATTTCACAGCAGCATTTCTGAAAGCCAGGTCTCGGGAAAAATGAGAGTGCAGCATTATTCCTTTTATTTCCCGTTGTGTTGTAATCCTGGCTCGCAGTTCATCCAGCTTGTTTTCCAGGGACCGTGCGTTGGCCAGTAAGAGGCTGGGGAGTGGTGGCTGGCTAGCCCGAGCTTTTATGAAGTCCCTCCCTCAAGTCATTCTCCGCTCTGGTAGCCCAGAAGAGTGCTTCACAAACGGCGATGCAAGTGAGGCACTGTGAAGCACCCTTCTGGGCTACCAGAGCGGAGAATGACTTGAAGCTCCGGTGATAAGAAAAGAGTAAATTTCAGATTATTATGCGTGTTACCGATGTCTCGTAGTGTCTGTCTCGGGTATGTTAACAGTGCACAACACTTATCCAGTGCACAAAGAACAAAGAATAGACAAAAAACAAAAGAAAACTGGCATTTGAGAGTGGAGCGAGCAAACGCGTCTGCCTCGGGGGGCGCCATGATAGTGATGTTTAACAGAACTGACTTTGTAATTTAATTGTAAAATTGTAAAATAATCTTAAAATTGTAATTTAAAGATGCGTCAAACAAACACACCTAAGCTAGGACTAGACTTGTTCAAACTCAAAGAGACACAAATACAATTAAATATGAAATCATACAGTAGCCTTTTGTGGAAAAACAGACTCAAATTTAAGTCATAATTTGCTGAAAATGTTCCTCTGCATTTTCAAAACTTGACACTATTCCACATTCACTTTAAGTGCAGCTTAGACATTTTACTAAATGAGTCATTCCACGAGAATGGCTAAAATTGGACTTGGATATTTTCAAATTTTTTACCAAAATGTATCATTGTACATTGTGTATCCAAAATGTATCATATCCCACATCATTAAGGATATATTTAACTATCAGAAAAATTCATTTTCCCATCTCAGGCATTAGTTTTCTTTTATTATTTATCATATTTTCAAGATGTTTTGACTGTAATTCTTCAACCCCATTATGGACACTTTGGAGGCTCTCTGAATATTATCATAAAATGTATTTCTAAAGAAATCAATATGTTGATCCCCCATACTAATTCAATAATTTTAAATAGAAACACATTTTTACTCTCTTAAATCCTGAAATGTAACTAATAAGTGAAAGCAATCTTGTCATTTTTTATCAAGAAATGTAATCAAAATCAATGATCATATGAGAGTGCTCAATATTTTAGACACAAATCAGCAAACATTAAATTAGCATAACAGGGTTGAAGATCATAACAGGGTTGAAGAGAAAAATGCAGCTTTACACATAAACATTTGTTTTTCTCAAAATCAATGTATAGGACTTTCAATTAGCATTATATCTCACTTTGTAACCATAGGAAGGACACCAGATAAATATTGCAGTAGAATTAAGTTTTATTAATCTAAAGTAAAAACAACCATAACAGCATATTTACAACTAACAAACATTGTAAAGTGAATTGCTCAAAAGTAACTGTGTGTGTGTGTGTGTTTGTGTGTGTGTGTGGAGGGTGGGTGTGTGTGTGTCTAGGCCAACACAGTCTCACGACCAATTTTTATGTATTCGTATGAGGTGCCAAATTTGTGCCAATTCTTACTAATTCATACAACCTCACTCGTACAATTTGTCTAAAACCCTGTGATTGGTATGTTTGGGAGCAGGGTTAGGTTTGGGTCGTTCGTACAAATTCATACGAATTGGCAACTCGTAAAATACGTATGATTTAGAAGAAATCACATGAATTCATACAAGTGAGGTTGTACGAATTTGTGCGAATTAGCCACCTCGTAAAATATGTACGAATTGCTGTGAGATCAGGTTGTCTAGGCATTAGAGAGCCTCATGAGGTGTGCTAAAAGTCACCTCATCCTTTACTCAGTTTATTAATTGCATTCTTCTTCCCTGCCTCTACATTCGTTCTCCATCTCTCACGCTCACTATGCAGGTATCTCTCCCTTATTTCAGGATATAGGTTCCCAATACTTCCTTTGCCTTTCTGCTGCTGTTGTTGGTGCCGTCTTACTCGCATTCCTAACATAGAACATAAAACACATTCAGCATGCATGCAGTATAAGAATGTTGATTGAATATAATAATAATTAATTGAAATAATTTAATATCTTTACAACCAAAATATTAAAATCTCAACCCCGTTATAATCAAAGACATAACAGGGTTGAGTGTGACGTAGTTGAGATTTTTGCACAAAATGACATAATTGTGATTTTAATTAATAATTAACAATTAAATAAAAAAAATAAACATTACCAGCAAAAGAGCACAAATAGATTGATATAGATTGATTGTTTAGGTTGATATAAAAATGTATTGACTTTTTAAATAGTTTTATTTGGTATTTTCAAAGTAAACTTTTATCAAGGTCATGAGGGACATGACAAAATAGGTGGTGTCCAATGAAAAAACTGTATTATTTCTCATAAAATTATTAAAATTAGTTCAGTTTTTACACTGTATTAAAGGGTGCATTTCAAAATATATGCAAAGCTGTTTAAATATAAAGTTTGGTGACCCAATAGATGAAATACACCCTAAGAGGTGAGAGGGACTCAAATTGTGCCATTTTCATGGAATGACTCAAATATCTTTCTTTTTTTTTTTTTAAAAGAAATAAAGTCAGACAGAATGATGTGACTTAGTTAATGATGACAGTTAATATCCATCTGCTCTTTGCATATGTTTCAGGTTTCCAGGGGAGATTCAGTCTGGGCTGCTGGAGATCATATCTCCCTCCATCCATTTCTATCCAGACTTCTCTCACCTCAAAGAGTCGTTTGGTGACCCTAAAGAACGGGTCAGGTAATATAACTGCTGTAGACCAACCCTTTTTCATCCCATCAGTGCATATGTGTGTGTTGTTTGTGTTTTGTTGTAATTGGTCATGAATCATCAGCGTGAACGCTGAGCCACAACTGGCCTTCTTAGCCATTAGCGTCTCACATGCAGTGACTCAGTATGGAAAACATATCTGTTTGCACACACAGTGATCACATGTAAAGGAAAGCAGTTTACATTCACTGCTTTCGATTCTGCAAGTAACTTGCATTTATGAATCGTGTATGGATTCGTTTTGCAACGCTAAATGTGTGAAATTGAGTTAGCTAGAGGCATCTGTGTTGGTGTAGAGTTTCAGGTCTTATGAAAATGCTCTCTGCTGAGCAGAAAGTTCTGCCTGAACTTAAATGAGCTTTATTTGTGTGTGTGTGTTCCCCCGGGGTCAGGCTTCTTTATGCCTTATTCATGAGTGCACACACACTTCCAGCATCTCTGTTCTGTCAGTTCAGTTTAATTAACACAAACGCACAACTAAACCAAAGAATGCCACTACACATATACACACACACACACACACACACATTCTGCTTATCTGCAGCCTGTCACTTCAGTTCTGTCTCCCACACAATCTTACACTGCCACTGTGTGCCGAATTCAAAGATGTAACAATTAATTTCACAATTATTATTTTTTTGCCTTTTTTGGAAAGGTTTCATTGGTTGAACAACTGGCATGTTTCAGTACAGTCCATATGGAATTTCTGTCCCTCACAGCCTCATTTCTATTCCTGTCAGGAATTCAAAGGTTTCCCAAGCTGGGGTTGATAAAAATCGAATAATTATACTGAATGCAAAATTAAAAGAAATAAATAGGGCTGTGTGATCATCTCATTTAGTCAAGTAACTGTGAGAAACCCTGATTTGTACATGATTGGTTCTTTCTATGAAAATATGTCACTTCTCTATCTAATGTAAACCTTAGCACTCTGTTCTGGACCGATAAATTCTTCTCACATTCTCCTAAAATAAACAGTCAGGACAATGAAGATTGATGCAAGTAAATATGTTCATTAACGTCTGTTTGGGCTCAAAGCCTGTTGGATCTCATCAGGCCAACCAGTTCAACCCTTGATGAGCAGATCAAAGCTGGATCAGACAGGCAGATGAATCCATCACCAATCAAGCAGACACACAAATCAATAACCAATCAGCCAAGAAAAATACAAATCCATTATAGACCAGTAATCTTTCTAGTATAGTGTTGCAAGCTTTTAGCTTAGCACTATATGTTTTTTTTCTAATGTAGCAGTTACAGTATTGGCCAGGTGGTGTTTATATTTAGAAGATAAATGCCTTCAATAAATATTCAAATGCCTCAGCTTTTGGTTCAGTGTTTAGTGGCATGAGTGCAATTCTCTATTTTATAACAAACTCATTTAATTTTCATTACTTTAAATGAAATCCAGTCCTTTAGTGGTTAAAGATTTAGAAGGGTCTGTAAACAACCAAAATGAGTTTACGAGTCTTAGTGTGTTTTAATCTGACATTGCGTGACTGTGCTAGAGTTTGTATGTGTGTGTGGTGTGTGATATGACAAAGTTGAACAGATGTATCCTCCAGAGACCCTGGGTGAATTGGTGGCATCTCACACATCTGGGAAAAGAGAAAAGCTGCCGTCTGAATGTTGTAGATAGCGTCGCGGACCAGATTTCACAGGTTTTAACAAACAGGGTGCATATAGGTTTAGGCAACAGTGTACAGAAAGCATAGGGAGCAAGTGTACAGGAGGAAGAGAGGAAATCAGGAGATGAAGAGGTCACTGCACAACTACTGAGTATGCTGCAAATTTAGTTGCAGTTATAATTACACTGTGTAAACAAATCAGTTAAATTTACGTTAAAAAACGGCAGCTCTGGTTGCTGGAATTTGACTGGAAAAAACATGTTAACAACATTTTAGGTTTTTACAGTTATAAGTTAAATTTATAGTTAAATACCGTAATTGTAACACTCAGACTTAAACACAGAAGACGGAAGTCATGCAAGGTGAGATTTATTCAACATTCAGTGAATCTACAACAACTGTAGACAATTAGAGTTGAATCCAAGTTAACTAGAAATCTTCAGAACCCGACAGAGAGGTGCTTGGTCAAGTTCAACAGAGGTAAGTAAGGTAAATGTGTGAAAAATAACGCCCACTTAGCCAGCCGGGGATTAAGACATTTAGCCTCACAAGATATTGTAGGTTTTTATGGTCGGTAATAACCACAAAAGGATGTTGGGCCCCCTCCAACCAGTGTCTCCACTCCTCTAATGAAGGCTAGTTTTATCGCCAAGAGCTCTCTGTTACCTACATCATAATTTTGTTCCACTGGTGTGAGTTTCTTGGAGAGTTAGTCACAGGGGTGTTGGACTGGGGGTTCTCCATAATATTGAGACAGGGTAGCCCCTACCCCTAGCATGGCGGCATCTACCTCAACTATGAACGGATGACTATGATGGAGTGATGGAGAAGAGGGGCAGTGCAAAAGTTTGTTTAAGTGAATTGAAGGCTACTTCGGCTTCTGGGGTCCAGTTTAAGGTTTTCTGTGGCTGTAACCTGAGATAAATCTATGATAAAAATTAGCAAACCCCAGGAATCTTTGAAGTTCTTTAGTGGTGGTGGGAGTGGGCCAGGTTTGTACAGCTTCCACTATCTTGGACTCACCCCTGAGGATGAGATTAGGTATCCCAGGAACTCTACTGACGTCTTATGAAATTCACATTTCTCCGCTTTGAGGAAAAGATGATGGTCTCTTAATCACTGGAGAACTTGGTGTATGTGAGATCTGTGGGTGGTCAGGTCAGGTGAATACACAAAGATATCATCGATGTAAATAAGAACAATCTGGTGTTTTTAAAAATCTCATTCATGAAATTTTGAAATATTGAAGGAGAGTTAGAAAGGCCATATGGCATCACCTGATATTCATAGTGTCCATTTGGCGTGATGAAAGTGGTCTTCCACGAACGGGACAATTCTGGATTAAATGTGAGTTATCTTGCGAACAGAGCACTATCCGCGGTCCACAATGCTTCAGCCCACTGCAATGCCTTTCCGGTAAGCAGCGTGATGATGAAAGCGATCTTACTTCGGTCCGTTGGGAAGTGATTCGGCTGCATCTCCAAATAGAGAGAGCACTGCCGAAGGAATCCATTACAGGTGATATCCTCGCCTGAGAACGGCAACGGACGAACAGCTGGACTGGCAGTGGGAGGGTGAGCACGCACCTCTTTAAGGGCGAGCAGAAACGGCTGATAACGCCTTCTTGTAGCATCTCCGTCTCATCCATACTAGAGAGTCCTCTAGTCAACTTGGATGTAGGTAGTAGGGGCTGAGATTCTGTAACACTCAGACTTAAACACAGAAGACGGAAGTCATGCAAGGTGAGATTTATTCAACAATCAGTGAATCTACAACAACAGCAGACAATCAGTTCAACCCTTGATGAGCAGATCAAAGCTGGATCAGATATGCTCATACTTCCTGGTTCTAGTAAGGACTCTAGCTGCTGCATTTTGAACTAGCTGTAGTCTTTTTATCAAGCATGCAGAACAACCACCCAATAAAGCATTACAATAATCTAACCTCAATGTCATGAAAGCATTATTTAACATTTCTGCATTTGAGGTTGAGAGCATAGGACGCAATTTAGATATGTTTTTGAGATTTTTTCTTTTTTTGAGGTTTTGAGGAAAAACCTCAGGTTTCACCTGGCTGAGAAGAAATATATAGCTGAGTATCATCAGCATAACTGTTACCCATCTCCCAAGGGTAACATGTAAAGCGTAAAAAGTAACGGCCCTAGTACTGAGCCTTGAGGTACTCCATATTGCACTT
>JAUMHI010000055.1:2046041-2063809 GCA_032359435.1 Enteromius unitaeniatus | reverse complement strand
TTGGCTTTGTCTGTATCGTGTCTCTGTGTTCATTAAAGCGTGCACATGGATCCAAACGAGTCTGAGAGTATGTTACAACAATGTTACATTTAATTGTCTGGGTAAAAAAACAACTCCTTTTCCCAACTGAACACAGTATATTTTATTTTAGGAAACATATAGAACATATAGAAAGAAGTTTCATATTTCTAATAACACTGTACTGTACTCAAATGCAAACATGGTGAAACCTGTGTTTTATAGGAATACAGACTAAACAAATCTTCAGATATTATGTTGTATCTATTTACAAAATTAAAGATAAACCATTTTGAAAACTTCACTGTTTTATAGCTTTATACATAGGCCTACATACATATATCTACATATCTATCTATAAATATCTATAACTATAACTATATATATATATATATATTTATATATATATGTATGACATTTGAGATTACAACTAAAACCGCAAGCCCGCCCCACGACTGACAAAAATAAAAGTGTTTGCGCGAGCAGGTGATAGCGATCCAGCACAGGAATGATCGTGCAAGTGCTTGAATTGCGTGCAGATCACATATCACGCGTGCGCAGCTTTAAAATGAGCTTGTGGCTCCCTTGGGAGAGGGGCTGCATTGTTTTTGCTGCAGGTACGCACACACACAACCTAGTAGGGAGTCCTGCGCTTTCACTTTAACAACACAAAAAATGCACATATCGTAGGGACGGTATAACTGTTTTGTTTGCAGTTTTGAAACCGTGACTTTTTCAAACCACGGTAAACCTTGAAACCGGTTATCATGAGAATATGGAAATAGCATGTAAACGGGAGTGAAAAGCTTGCTCTTGACATGTAAACATCATAATGCGATTAAGTCCTTACTCTGATCATTGGAAATAATCACATTATTCGTGTGCATGTAAACGTAGTCATTGGATCATTGGCATCGATGTGGTCACTGCTGGTAAAATCCAGTGTGTGTTTTTAAACCTGGATGGGTGTTGTTTGGCCATCTAATCAGGTCCTCTATATGACTATGAAAACAATAGGGAAAATATCGAATGGATTTTAATTCACCCCCAAGAAAACTTCTGTATATAATATACAGTAAAGTGGCTGAAAAACATCTAGACTATACAGTATGGGTCACACACATCTTTCTTTTACATAACTCCATGTGACATCACTTTTTTGGGGCTCATCTCATGTGAGCTCACTTGTAGACAAATGTATTTTAATAAAAATTACATTTTTCAATAATATTTCATTAATATTTGTATTATTAGTATTATTATTTGTATTTCTCAAATTTTCACTCAGCTCCCATCAAGACTCATTTTATGTTTGACATCATTGATGACATGGGACGATTTGCATAGGGACATCGTGCAAATCTAGTTTTTGGGAGGAGCGCGAACGTAATCACCCAAGGCTGGCACCGCATCTAATCAATCTCCTCATTCCACCAGCCAATCAGATCCATCCCGCTCACTACAAATAAGCCCTTTCCTTCCCTTTCCGCATCTCTCCTTTTGCACATCCCTCCACCGCCGCTTCTCTGCCTTCCTTCCTGGGGGGCAGGGGCACACAGGGTACGAACCGGACGCCGAGCTCTGCCCTCGCTAGGGTTCAGATCACTAGGGCTCGGAGTCCGCCGTCCTTCCGGGTCGCCCCCCGGACAGCACGCCAAAAACCACTTATATTATTATTGATTGAGGAAGCGCGAACTCGTGAAGCAAGAAACTCAGACAACTGACATCAGACATGGTGTGACATGTCATTATGTGCAATACTTAAATTGAAGGAGTTTGTTTACATTTGTTGCCAGTTTTTAATCTCGGTACTTAGTAAAAGAATATGCTCGACAAACACCAGCTGCCAGAAATGACCTATCACTCAATGTCCTATTATTTATAAACAGCAGGTCTCTGTTACTGTTTATTATCTTCAAACTGTTGGTTTATGTTTGTGTGGCTGTGTATTATTCTTTCTAAATCATATGCATATTGTTTTTGCAGATGGCGAACAAAGCAGAATTTGGATTACTGCTTCCTGATGATGTATGCCCAAACGAAAGGAACTTATTATGTACAGGTAAGATGAAGATTATGCATATTAGAACTAAAGAGATACTCATATTTGAAGAGAACATGAACATAGTTATGGGTTTGAATGGATGGGTTGATGAACAATGATTTTGGGGGGTTTCTTTTCATTTAATGATACAGTAAATTAGGGATAATGTACTGTCAGCTGGTCGAAATAAACCCTGACAGCTTGTCTTGTATTTCTTTTATGAGAATTGTGGAAAATGGCTTTCAGACGAAATAAAAAGCTCTTAGAAAGACAAGCTGATCTTTGAGGCCACTTTTGGACTTCTCTTGTAGAGTGTTCTTTTATGATCAGTTTTTTTTTTTTTTTTGTGGGCGTTTAGATAAAGCCAGCACATGACAAAGTCCTTTCTTTTTTCACGTGTGCACTGTAGGGTGTGTTCTTTGACACTGATGTGTGTGATGGCGGATTCTTCCTTGAAAAGCTAAATCCACTTTGAGTTTTGTTTTTTTTTTTACTTAGCACTCCCATCACATGCATTAAAGCTCACTCGACATGGCTGCTTATAGAAAAGTAAAAGTGCACTCCACCAGCTTTAAAAAAAAAAAGGGAGTGTCATCAAGATGCATTTAAAAGCACAGTGTAAAATTGAAACATTAAGTGTTAGCCTTCTGTATTTCTCGCAACACCAGCGTGTATTGTGTACAGCACAATATACTGTAAATACAGTTTACTTGACTTGTTTAGTGGAAAAGTTATGAATTTTAATGAATGATTGTTAATGCATCTTTTCAAACAAGTGCTATTTTATATTATTAAAGGAATAGTTCACCCAAAAATAAAAGTTACCCCATATTTTAATCACCCTGAAGATGTATATGACTTTCTTTTTATGACTTAAGTTTTTAAAAAATGTATCCTGGCTCTTCCAAGCTCGGTGATGCTGGTGAATAGTGACCATTAGTAAATCGGATATATCAATCGTGAAACTAACCTATACACCTTCGGGAGGTTAAGCAGATCGATAGGTTTTTGTAACAAAATTATTTCTAGATTTCAAATAACCTAAATATCTGACTTCCAGCAAACAGTATTCAGATTATAATTAAAATAGAAAACCCATCGATCTGCTTCAGATGGCATGTGATAACCCCCTGAAGGCGTATAGGTTAGTTTTACATCTCAGTACTTTCGGAAATAACTTATTTACGGAGCTTCCTCCAGACACTATCCACCAGTATTACCAAGCTTGGAAGAGCCAGGATAAATTCTGACTGTGTTTGTCTGAAAAAAGAAATTCATATAAACCTATGATGGCTTCTGGTGGAGTAAAATATGGGATAATTTATATTTGTGGGTGAACTCTTCCTTTTAAAAGTTGATTTATGTTTTTTTTAGTTAGATTTTACTTTAGGTAACACTTTTGTTTTTTATCAATTAACAAAACTGCTTTGTTTAACGCCATCAGTACGAGCAGTTCCAATCTCTTTTTCCATTGCACTGTGAATGAAAAAGTGGCCAACTAATAAGAGTGGCACTTTGTTTTACATCCAGAAATGTGGTTACATAAACTTTGACTTGGTGGAGCTCAAGCACAGACTATTTATACAGTGAATAACAGAAACAGTTCCTGGATTTAGACCAACAAGACTGTTGTATTAAAGTCTTAACATTAGAAACTGGTTGATTTCCTTTTTCTCTTTACATTAGGCAGAACAGAAAACGTGAAAATTAGACTCATCGGGAAGTCAACCTATTAAGAGTTTACAAATAGTCATCTCTACATTAAGATGGGATCAAATTAAGTATATTAACTACTGGAAAATGGCATGCCTTTAAATCATTTACTCTTTAGATACCCAGAAAAAGAATAGAAACCCAGAAAGAACAAGTTGTTGGTGATGTTATGCAAATGATTCCAATCCACTTCACAGCTGCTTGTCTTCCTTCAGCATTGTGTGTCTCTCTCTCACACACAGCTAGAGGATGACATTGTTGCACGGCCAAATTACTTCACCACAATGAAAAATTTCGCCCTGCAGCAGCCGTCAGAGGAGTGGATGATTCTTGAGTTCTCCCAGCTGGGCTTCATCGGTGAGTCTTACTCAAACTCAGACTGCAGACGGTGTCTTACACTGCTGTCGTTGTGTGTTAACCTCCTCCTTAGAGCACAGCTCACACTGAATTCTTCCAAACAGAAAGATCCTTCTCACTGTTACCAGAGGAAAACTGTCATAATAGACATCAAACCTTATAAACCACTTGTAAAACTGGTTCTGTTTTCAAAGGTGGATGTGAACTGTTGAGGTCGCTAAATGTTTTCAGTGCTTCACCTTTGTATGAGAAAGTGCTCTTTTTTTTTTCTTGAAACTGAATTGTCTAACAAGGTTTACATTAGTTTTTGTAAAGTACAATTTCATAGAGTTGTGGTGACATAAGAGCCAGTCTTTACACACAGATTAAAGAAAATAATGCATTTATTGCTGCAGTTATTTTTAAATAATAGGGTACGGGGCTAAAGACCCACCTTAAGAAAAAAATATTTAAAAAAATGTATAATTGCAGAAGAAATTTATATGTTGTATTGAACATTAATGAAGCAACAGATTTTGTGTGAAAATAAATCATTCAAGTAGTTTATTTTTTTTAGAAATGTATGAAGTGGCAAGAGGGGCCTAATGTCTAAGTTAATATTTGTTCTAAACACTCAGTTTAGTAAAGTTTGTACTATTTTCTGCTTATTTTGAAAAATAAAAAACCTTGTTTTTTGTTCAATAAATATACTGTCATTAAAGTATGTTAATATAAAAAAATTTATATTTTAAAATGGCTGAAACAAGGCAGGACGGGAGTTCAACGGCTTCCGTGGTCATGATTAGGCATGACGAGAGTTCAGTGGCGGTCCTTCTGGCTGTGGCAGTGCAGGACGAGTACTCAGAAACCGTGACAGGCAGGAAGAGGACTCAGAAATGGCTTCCATGGCTGTGACAGGGCAGGACAAGAGTCCAGTGGCCTCCGTGGATGGGACTAGACATAACGAGATAGTTCAATAGCGGCCCTTCTGGCCATGGCAGGGAGAGTTCAATGGTCTCCGCGGTTGGAGCGGGATGTGACAAGGGCTCAAAAGTGGCCTCCATAGCCGTGGCAGGACAAGGTGAGGGCTCAATGGTGTGAACTGATAGTCATAGGGGTTGTGCAGCCACCAGCGGAACCTTCAGGGAATCTACCTGCCTCTGGAGCACATTGTGTGGCCCACACACACAAAATGATGAGCACCAAAGAGAGAAGCACAGTCGCTGTGATGGCCTGTGCTGGGACCCTGGGGAAACCTGCTGCCCTGACTGACATCAGTGGGGCATCCGCCAAACTGGACACCTGCCTCATATGCCCTGGGAAGGCCCTGGTGTCTTCATGTGCATCAGCTACAATGCCGGGTTCACTGGCTAGCATCCATAGTGGCTGAAAACTGGGGCTTGAGTTCCACCTTGGCTGAAGGCTCAGGTGTGTCAGCCATTTTTTTCAGCAATTTCATGTGATGGCGCCTGAGCGGCGGCTGTCGGCTCAGGCTGCTCTGAAGTGACGTGACTCTGGATGATCAGACGAATCGTGGTGTGGCTCAGGAAGATCAGTGGAAACGTGAGATGGTTCTGGCTGATCTGACGTGAGGTGATGGATGTCAGGCTGACTAGCGCAAAAGTGATGATCAGCAGTGACCCGACCTGACAGGTGAGGATTAACATTCACTTGACTTGGTATATGCAGATATGTAACAACTTCACTTAAAGAGTGAAAAAAGGTGAAAAATTTACTTCATTTATGAGTACCTGCTGGAGATAGATGTGGCTACTTGACTTGACTCACATTGGTTGGCGTGGACTTGATTTGGCTTGTGAAGATGGGTGTGGGCTGGACATGATTCCCCAAAGACAGCTGTGTAAGAACGGAGCGCTGTGATGTCCGCCATTTTGTGATCTGGTGCGTCTACCATTACAGATGTAGACGCAGAGTTAGAGTCGCCCACCGTAAATGCAGAGCCCACACACCACAAAGTAAAGTCTAAAGATTTAGCAAAACGATGATCGGGATCAGTCACGATCAGAAAAATATACAAGATCTAGAAACTCTTGCACATAGCTTTCAAGTGGTCAATCACCCTGTTCTAGTGATAATAATATTTGGGCAATGTCCATACCTGGCCTGTATCCATATGAAAACCCACTAGATTCTGAGCTGGTGGAGTATTCTGTTACAAAGGCGATGGGGACGTGTGGATCCATACGCAGAGATTTATTCGTAAACATGGTCAGGTGTACAGGCAGGGTCGACGAACAGCAAACGGGTATAGAGGAGGCAAAAGTATAAGAATAGTCCTGATGGATAGCGGGGGATCGGTCGATCTGCAAACAAGTCCAAGAGGGGCAATCCAGAGCAATATTTCAAAAGGCAGGGCAAAGGTTGGTACACAGGAAGACTGAACGCTAGGCTAGGCTAGGCAAGGCAAGGCAAGGGCACACAGGGAAACGGTTCATACGACCTAGGTTCAATACCAGACAGAATTACAAATGTGACTTTAAAGAAGACGAGCTAGCGAGATGATAAGTGAGGAGGCGCTAATCAAAAACTATAGTGACAAAGAAGGGGGCGGAGACAGAAGGGACCAGACATTTTCAACATAAAAGTCCACAACTAATTAGACGGGGGAACACTGACAGCCTAATAGAGTTGAAGGGGACTAGAGTTAGCAAGCATAACAAATATGGACACCCAACATAATATATGATATTTAACATCTGAATCTAACAATGTCATGTCAACAAATGGAAAAGAATTTGGAATTAAATGAATTATCATGTTAATTACTGTGCCTTTAGCCCCAAATACAATACTTTTACATGTTCTTTTGTTGTTTAAAAACTGAGGCTTTAAATATATTTAACAAAACTGAAAATCTTGAAGACCTTGAATTTATTAATTAGACCATTCATTTGATCAATTCTCGTTCGCTACGTAAATCTACAACATTTTAAATAGCATAAAATATTAGATCAAAAATAAAAATTAGATATTAGCAAAACTTTGCTCTGCAGCGTGTGATCTCATCAAGGATCAGATAAACATACACATGAATTTTGAAAAATGGTTGGTTTGGAAAGTGATGTGCCACGGTTTTTATGCCATCTAGTGGTTTAGTTGAAAATAATATCAGACGTGCCTTTTTCCCCAGGGCTCCTTTAGCCTTGTTGTACCCTACTGTTTTTACCATATTGCCATTATACCAGTTTATGCAAAAACAGAACTTTAGATGGATTCAAAATACACCGTCTGAATAGATACTACAGGAAAAAAACTCTACACACTAAAAGTGACAGTACATTGCTCATGGCCAAAATGGACATAAATTGGTGTAAAAAACTGATTTCACTATAAAAGCATATGAATGTACTGTGGTTCAGCACCCTCATATGCTGTCACTCCTGCTTCACAGTGAGTAAGACTCACGATAACAGCAATTCCTTTCATTGTCCACGTTTTGAGTTGGCAAATCAGTTCAAGCGATTGCAAACAATTTACTGATCACGGGTCTACATACAACATCCAGCAAGCAGGAAAACATTCAGTCTGCCTGAGGGAAGAGGTCTTTCACTATTGCAAGTTAATACTGTTAAATTTGTATGCATTTTCAATCATTCATAGGCTAGTTGGTCGCAATAAAATTTTACTTAAAAAAAATGTAACTGGCATTGTTTAAAAAAATGACTTACAGTCAAATTTCATGCTAATTGGTGCAATTTCACAGTATTTTCACCTTCTAAGTTAGCTACTACACTTCTTGTGCAGTCAAAATTCTAGAATGGTACAATTTACTTAGGCTGATGTCTTTTTTTGTATGACCTTAAATTCTTTTTAGAATAATTGTATCTAGGGATGTCCAGATCCAATATGAATATATATATATATATATATATATATATATATATATTCTTTTTTTTCTGTAGTTATGCGGTGGCACAGAATTAGACCTCTTGACTCAACACAGAAACAGCAACACGTGCGGCATGACATCACTTTGTTGCAAAGACGCTATTGGTTAAATGCCGGCAAAGTAGATCACGGAAGCAGCTTGAAGCATAAAGCGTGAGATACTGGATACCTGGTACGACACCTCAAAAAGAAGCACCCGACACAATACAGCGAGTTTGCCAAGGCCACCCAGTTTAAGCTTACGCTGCAAGAGATGGGTTTCGGTATCGGTAGATACTCAAAATCAAATGACTCGGACTCGAGGGCAAAAAAACCTGATCGGGACATCCCTAATTGTAGCCTATGTAAATGGGTTAAGCTAAACAAATGTGATTATTTCTGAGAACATTTTAGGTAGACAGTGTGAGACAGTATTTATTATATAAAAGTCTGGTAGACTCACTTTGTCTGTTGCATATTTTGTTATTGCTGCATCTGACAAGACCTTCAGTGACCAGCAGAATGTTGAAGTTAACATAAATTACAACAACCAATCTTTATTCTTGGGTCCTTCGTTCAACATTGTGACAGCTATATTTTCACAGCAGAGTATGTCAGTGATCATAAATGAAAGCATGTGGCTGGAGGATCACACAATCAGCTGAGGTTCTGTGAGAAACCAAAGTCACTCAGCCAATCAGCTAATCCAGTTTATGAAACTGAATAATTTAATAGTGCGAACCAAGGGTTTGAACAACAGCATAGCTATTTTTTTAAATTCCCATTCCCTGTACTTTTGTTACATTTTGCATTGCTTTATCCATTTCATCCATAAGCTTAACTTGGCTAACAACCTATAAACTCTGAGTAAGTCTTGACAGTCAGTTGGGGCTCAATTAGAGAAACTGTAGCCTGAAACTCTCCCCTCTCCAAATCAAACCTGTGAAGCTCATTTTGAAATAGCAGCCAAAATAATTGCTCTCTTATGATCTGTGTTTGATATGAAGGCTAATTATGTTGATGATGGTGATCAGTGCTATGTCAGGCTGGCTGAGGGCCTCAGGGGATGGCATGGGGAAAAGGATTGATTTTAAGAGCTCGCGGTTTAGAGAAGTGGTTATTCACTGCTGGGCCAATGAGTCAGAAAGTTAGCAGAGAAAATGACGACGGCATGAACTCTATTATATCAGAACAACACCTGTTTGAGACAGGAAGTGTTTGTTTAAATCAGGTGATGATAGGATGATGTGAGATCTAACAAAGGTCTACACTACAGCGTTGCATAGGAAAGCATCAGCACTTAGCAACCAATCCTCACAGGCATTTACCCTTTGTAGCTTTGGCATATGCTTTTATCCAAAGGAATTGCACTCATGACCTCAAACTGTTAGCTAGCAGTAGTACATATTAGCATGCCAAATAATAATTATTCAATGCTCCTTGAGTAAAACGGCAAAATCATTCTGTGTACCTAATCGTTCACTGCAGTGAAAAAGCATGCTAAATCCAATATCAAGTATCATTCTTTTTCCATCTTTTTCAACAACAGATGAAATTCATTTATAATCATTTATAAAAAATGAAATTCATCTTTATTTTAAGTCCCATGCAAAGCATGATACCAGTTACAGTTTAGGTTGTCAACATAAAAAAAAAAATCTTAGTACTAGAGTGGTTCACATTCGCTCATAGAGACAAAGTAAAGAAATCAAGTTTAAAAGAAAATGTATTTTTAATACCACAGATAATACGTTTGAGTAAATCAGATAATCATAGTTTTCCCATATCTTCTGTTTGTTATTTGTAATTAATACAACTGGCAGTGAATAAAAGTATGTTTATAAATAAACTTTAATAGATGGTGTAAAATGTTTATGATACCTAAAGTAACTAATTGTCTGTGCTGCGTTGTTAACCAATTTTGTGTGGGTTTGACATGTATGAAATACATTTTTAATGAGTATTTTTACTCCATCACAAGGTCTGACTGCAAACAAACTGTTCATTGTTATTTGACTAAATTTCGGCAAACCATTCAGTCTTGCCTTTGCGGTCGAAAGACAAACACATGTCTGTTTGTTTCGGTTCAGCTGGGATCGTCTACAGTTGGGATACATTTGCTTTTGAGCGGGTTTGAGCTCATGTGTTTTAGTCATGTTCCTCCTCATGACCAGCTCATGTGATCACCCGCAAATAAGTCTAAATAACCTGCCCTGTTTGCTTGTAGATGGTCTAGATAGTGGACACTTGGTACTGTCTGCAAGTGGACCAGGTTTTCTGCGGGTAGACAATTGGTAGGGCAACAACACATCTAAACCATGTTAGGCTGGTTTAGGCTGGGAAACTGTTTTTTGCTGCCTCGGGCCTGCCTGCCTGCCTGCCTGGAACAGAGTTTAGATTTTTTTTGTAATAATCTAAGCAAGAAGGCTGCCAAGCCAGATGAGGTTGAGAGTAATATGCCCTAAGAGCAGAAAAGAAACAAGTTGACGTGCCAAAGCAAAGATAAATCCCCATGATGCATTTCACACTCTTGCACTAAACACCAGAGCGCATGACCCAGTCAGTTCTGGGTATTAACACCTTTCTCAAGTCAGCTCATTTTGGTCTCTCTCTTACACACACACATTTTTCTCTAGAGTCTTTCTCTGCTCTTTTACTCTAATAGGTCCCAAAGCAGCACTGAAGCTGTGATTGATGCTGTTCTCTGCCCATATCACACTTTCTCTCACACACACACACACACACACACGTTTTCAGTGTACTGTCATTTCAGCCACCCACACACACACACAATCACACACACAACTCCATCTTAACATATTCTGAAGTAATTGTGAAGAGCTGCTGCCCATACTAAGCTTACCACCATGTTTATGGGTAATGTTGGAAACCGTAGTAGTTCCTACCATAGTTAATTTTTTCAGAATGCTAAGGTGTTATCGTTGGTTGCTTATAGGGTTGGGCGATGTCGACCAATTTGGCATCGTACGATGTCTAATGTGAAACATCGCGATGGTCGATGGCATGGTCCTCGCTGTAGGCGGCGGGTGGGGGTTGTAACGAAAACACCAAGCCCCGCCCCACGACTGACAAAACAGTGTTTCGTGCGAGCAGGTGAGAGAGGATTGAGCTCAGGAGTGATCTTGCATGATGAAGCCTATTAGAATACATCTGTAATTCAAGTTATGTAAAAAATATCCCTGTGTGGGCTTTTATTTTTTACATGTCATCATCAGTTCGTTCAGGTAAATAAAAGTCTTCTGCTGATATATCAGTATATATCAATATGTGCCTAAACGTTATAGAAATATTAATAATGAAAAAATAATAAGTCCAAATTATGGCATAGGCTATTTTGTTTACACAAAAAAGTGATAGTGTCGGTTCCTCCGTGTCCTGCAGAGCACGCTTTAGATTCTCATCAAAAATGTGCATATACCACAAAATCTATTTATTTTACATAAACATAAATGACTGGAAATTTCGTTTTCCACTTGTGGGCGGTCACAGAAATAAACGCGTTTCACAGAAATATTTATTTCACAAATATTAAAAATGATGAATAATCAGTAAAAATGATGCCATAGGCTATTTTGTTTCCACAAAAAGTAAAAATGTGAAAAGTGATGCTGGTGCCTCCGTGTCCTGCTGTCCCTCTGGAGGAGAACAGTGACTCTGCCCCGTACGGCCTCCAGGGTGCACCCCCCCCCCCCCCCCTTGGGTGGATCAGGAGCCTTGGCAGGCCGCGGCGGATCGGAAGCCTTGAGAAGCCACGGTGGATCAGGATCCGGCTGTGTCCGTCTTGGATCTGGAGCCTTGGGAGGCCAGGGACAAATTCTTGCAGCGCGGGCTCTGGAGGGCGCTCTTCAAGCGCAAACTTAAGGGCTGGAATCGGAATCAGCTGTCCTTGCCGTAATTCAGGGACTGGAATCGGGATCGGCTCTCCTGGCAGAGACT
The DNA here is from genome assembly GCA_032359435.1 of Enteromius unitaeniatus. Classification (NCBI taxonomy): domain Eukaryota; kingdom Metazoa; phylum Chordata; class Actinopteri; order Cypriniformes; family Cyprinidae; genus Enteromius; species Enteromius unitaeniatus. The sequence goes on along the minus strand of JAUMHI010000055.1, from coordinate 2,051,853 downwards.
CTGGAACTGGGATCGGCACTCCCGGCCGTAATCTAGGGACTGGAATTGGGATCAGCTCTTCGGGCCGAGACTCTGGAACAGGGATCGGGATCAGCTCTCCTGGCCGTAAATCAGGGACTGGAATTGGGATCGGCTCTCCTAGTCATAAATCAGGAACTGGAATTGGGATCGTCTCTCCTGGCCGTAAACTAGGCATTGGACTTGGGAACGACTCTCCCGGCCATAATTCAGGAACGGGGATCGGGATGGGCTCTCCTGGCCATAATTCAGGAACGGGGATCGGGATGGGCTCTCCTGGCCATAATTCAGGAACGGGGATCGGGATGGGCCCTCCTGGCTGTAAATCAGGAACTGGATTTGGGAATGGCAGGACTGGCTTACCGGCCCACAAATCTGGATCAGGACCCGGACCACGCGGACTGGAATCCGCGGGGATCTGGATCCGCTTTTGGGGAGCTGGCACTGATGGGCCTCCATACTGTGCCGCTTTTCGGGAGCGGAATCCGCTGAAAGGCGAGACAAGAGCCAGGCAATGGAGGACGGCCTCCTGGCCGTTGCTCGTGCAGAGCAGGAAGAGGAGTGAGTTCATTTAGGAGGAGATGGAGTATCTCCTCGGGGCTGAACATCCTCTTCGGTTATGGTCAGCCCTTCTGTCACACTGACTTCAGAGTATGTAGCACACAAGTCCAGGATCTTGTTTACAAAGAGATATTTAATGAAGACAGAGAACATTTGGGTAGACACATATTGATTGGGTAGAATCATATTTATCATTAATAATTAATCATATTTAAGAGAAGTGGCGCGTCCTGACTGCATCACTGTCATTGATGGCTTTTTTTAGGGAATGTTTCCATTTATTCACATGTATTTGCACAGACACGGAACGCAATCACGATTTTATGTCGAGGGGATTTCGAGCCTGGGTGTTAATATTTGTGAAATAAATATTTCTGTGAAACGCGTTTAGGCTGCACAGAAAGCTGACATATTGATATACACTGATATAGCAGCAGAAGACTTTTATTTAGCTGAACGAACTGATGGTGACGTCTTGGACTCAGATTTGGTTGACCAATCGGCGGTAAGAGGCATGTCATGACCACAAACAAGTGGAAAACAAAATTTTCCAGTCGTTTATCTGTTTTCTACCCGTGAACCAAAAAACAAAATCGCGCCTAAATATCGTTTTTTTTTATCGACAGTTTTCTCGTTTCTGAATAATTTTATGAAGCTACAAGAATAAAATGACTCAAATATTGTCTTTATTAAACAATTCTGCTCCTTTGTGTCATTCTTGTGCTGTTATGGAGAATCTCATGCACCATAATGGTGCTATGGTGATGTGAAGAAGAAGAGTTTTTGAATTTGTATATAGAATGAGTTGTATGAGTGATTCAATGAATGACTGTGCCTACAGAATAAGTAATGCACCAAAGTTTATTACACTTCCTCAGTGTTTTTATAAAGAGCATTATGAGTATGAGCAACAACAATAGTAATGTTTGCCTTAGCAAACTGTTCTAAATACATACAATGCATGTATCAGATGTGATTTTGTCTCTCAAAATTCAGATTCTGATGATTTCCCCTGCTATCACAGTGTGAATGCTAAGATCTTTCCAGTGTGGAGTCAGCCTATTTTAGCTCAGGGTTTGCAGGCGTGACAAATCCGTCTGGATGAATCTCTCTTTCCCTGCTGTCAGTCAGCGTTGCAGCTCTCTTCTGCAGTGGACAGGATCACGCCTCGCTCCGCCTGTCCACACGAGCTGCTAATTGGAGTGGTAGCGGGAAGGCAGCCGTGACTGAGCTGTTCGCACACACAGACCAGTCTAAACACGAAGACGCTTTTTACATTCATGTTTCAGGCAGAAACTAGCTTTCTGCTAGTGCTACTTAAAGTACGCACATTGCCCAAATGGCATTTATCACAGCTAATAATATATCCACCACCTTTCTTGAAAAGAAAAGTGTAGATTCTCTCTATGTCACTGCATTAGACTTCACTGCTGGGTTTTATGTTTACACACACACACACACACACCTACACACACTGTTGTTAATTTCTGTGTGTGTGTGTGTATATATATGTGTGTGTGTGTGAGCATGTACAGTATATACATATGTAGTATATAGTAATCATAAATATATATATTCGGCCATTCTATGTGTTTGATAAAAATGCAGTAAAACAGTAACATTGTGTAATATTATACATTTATTTTTCATTTGAATTTATTACAATGTGATTTATTAATATGATGGAAAAGCTGAAATTTTAGCATTAATAATTCTAATATGTATTTGTGAAGCAGTTGTTAATGATGGTTCTTATTATCAAAAATTGAAGGCAGGGTTTTTTTTTCATATTTTTTGGAAACCATGATATCAAAAAAAAAGGGAAAAATGGGATCATAGTAGGTATCATAGGTTTCTATAGTAATATTAAGAAGCAAAATATTACCATAACAGGAAAAGCCTAAATTACATTTTAAAATATGTTCAAATGTAAACTGTAAAAAAAAAAAAAAACACACAAAAACGCAAACACACACACATCCAAAATATAAACCAAACCATTGACCAGCTAAACCTGTACCCCTTCACACATTTCACTGCTGTAATCAACCTTAAAAGTTTTTCACATCCCATTTACATTCATAATATGAAATATATTCAAGTATGCAGGTTTTTGATTTAAAAAATTTGTTATTATATAAAAATATAATAAAAAAAAAAACATTTTAGATTTAAGGAAAACATATTTATTTATTTATGTATTACATATTATAGTTTTCCCTCTAAAAAACCTTTTAAACTCCTAATTGTGATCCAAAATAAAAGTTTTTGCGTGCATATATTTATGTGTACTGTGTATATTTATTATGTATTTAATATATGTATGAATATATATATATATGTGTGTGTGTGTGTGTGTAATATATTAAATATATTTATATATTATATAGTTAGAGGGTTACAGTAGAATTTAAATATATACATGTAAATACATCTAGATATTTTCTAAATATATACTGTATGTGTGTCTTTACATATACATAATAAATATACATAGTATACACAGATAATATATAAACAAAACTTTATAAACAAGTGTAAGAAACAAACAAAAACGTAATGTGAATCTGATTAATTGAGATTAATCATTGCCCAGCACTAGATATGATCGGTTTTAAATTCATGTTGACTAAAAATAATAGTCAGAGAAAAATTACACATAGAATTACAGTAAAGAAACTATTCATTAAGTTAAAGATACATGCACCTATAATAATGTAGCCTACTCAGAAAGAAAGACAAATAGACGTTGTTTAATCTGCCGCTGAATAAATGTGGAGGTGAATACTGATTTGGCTGTTTCAGATAAGGCTGTTTCCCTGTAGATTTAGCCTTTGTGTGTGTGTGTGTTTGTGTGTGTGTGTGTGTGAGAGTAGCCACCACACTTCTCAGGGACGACGTGAAGGTGAACCGGCACATGTTCTCGATAGAGAGAACATTTATTACACACACAGAACTTTGAATAGCTGCCAAAGTTTTTCAAAAATGGAGAGCTGAAGATATAATGTCTAAAAGCAAAGGCAACTTTTAGGGCTGTGTAATCTTTCTATGCCATAAAAAGGTTCTATAAAGAGTTTATTGAAGTGTATACATTTATTTCTTGAAATATTTTTTATAATTAATTATTGATTAATCATTGTTTCTGGATAGCATTAAGTTTTTCAGTGTTCATTAAGTGTGTGTGTGTGTGTGTGTGTACTCAGATCAATACTCCAGCACTAATGGTCAATGTTAGCCTGTGGGCACTGATGAGTGATCCTACTGATGATACTAAACTACTCTCTGAACCCTACCAAACCTTTGTAACCCCTAATCATGCACATAGGTGCTTGTTAATTATGAAAGCTTTGCATTTCATATGTAATTAGACTTTTTTAAAAGTATCGTATTTCAGAGTTACGGTGTCAAACATTGGCACTGTAACAACAATGTTCCAGGATCAGTGCTCATTCACATTATCATTATTATCATTATTTTGTCATGCATAATGCACAGCATATTGTGTACTAGCTACTGTGTTACAGATACTACAATATATGAAACAGCCTGCAACTATAAATGATTCCAACTTTTTTATGCTGCATGGTCATATTTTTCATGCTTTATTCAGTGGCTTCGATTTACAATCTTCTAAATAAAGTTTTTTGTTTTTTTTTACATTTTTAGCTAAAGCTAAAGTATCAATTCTAAACAGAACAGCATAAATGCAATGGAACAATGTTTTGGTAGCATCTAGATTTTAACAGTTACTCTTAATTGGCTTTCTGAGGATTTACCTCAGTTATTTTCTATCCATCTATATATACACAGTAACTACCACGGTAACTACTGTTCAATAATGTTCTTTCATGAAAAGAACACACATATTGTGTTCCTAACACCTCAGGAACACAATATGTATGCTTTTTAGGGACATCAGGCTATGAATGGCTTACTGTGTTGTCTCTACATAGATAGTTTTTTTTTTTAACTATCTATTATTAGTGAGAAAAGTATTTTAACATTAAACAAAATGTGCAAACTTCACTTTTCTTCACTTCTGCTGGTTTTGCCACATTACACACTACAGACTCAGTGTATGGCTGTATCCTGTTTGGAACAGAACTGTGTTTTCATGCCCATGAACACTGATCTGTGGAATGAAATGGATCGGTGGAGTCCGTCAGATCAGAGCTGATCTGTTTTGACATCTGGAGAAGCAGGATGTTTCTGTGCGAGATACTGTCTGGGTGGTTGACGTTGGACAGCAATTCATAATGCATAAAAAAACAGATGTCTCTTCTATTATGGATGGTCAAAAACAAGCTGATTTACTGGCTCAGTGTTCGCCCTAAGCCAGCAGAAATGGCCACATCAGTTCCTCTGTGATCTAAACAGTTTTGAAAAACTTAATTAAAGGCCAATAAAAATGCTGCTTATGGAGAAAAATAACATCCTTCCTCCTGAATCTGATCTAATTTCATTGTATGAATTAAATTAATCTCATGTTTTAAGAAAAAAAATTAATGTAGAACATTTGAAGTTACTTGCTGCACCACCTTTGTAGAAGGTGAATAATTAATATGAAAATGTAATTACTCTCAAAGCGCCCTTTCCTTTTTATTTCATTAAATGTTTTTTGCCCTTCATCGTTCCTCCTCTAAGTTCCTTGTTTAAATGCTTGTTGAAATCCTTAAGGGTTTTGATTTTTCACTCCAGTCTCGTTTGGCTGATAGTCATGACTCTGCTTTTGTTGTTTCAGGTAAAATGTTCAAGTCATTAGACTTGCCGCTGATTGTGGAGTTTATGCTCATGTTCTACAAAGACAAGCCCATTGACTGGCTGTTGGACCACATCATGTGGGTGAAGGTGTGCAATCCAGAAAAAGATGCGGTAAGAATATTACTATTTTATTATTTAATTTGTATTATTATTATTGTTTGTTTCCCCAGTCTCACTTGTTTCACTCATTCAGTATATGAATCATTATTTTTCTGTCTGTCCTTAATTAAGCTGAAGTCCGTAGATTTTGGTCCTGTAGTGGTTAGTAAACTAACTGCATGTTTTCTGCGGAATAACATTGTTGCTGGATCTACTTCTTTCTGTTTATATCTACACTCAACAAAAATATAAATGCAACACGTTTGTTTCTGCTCCGATTTTTCATGAGATGGACGTAAAGATCTAAAATTAATTCCAGATACACAATATTACCATTTCTCTCAAACATTGTTCACAAATCAGTCTAAATGTG
>JAUMHI010000055.1:2031946-2045941 GCA_032359435.1 Enteromius unitaeniatus | reverse complement strand
GCCACAGATGCCACAAGCATTGAGGGAGCGTGCAATTGGCATGCTGACAGCAGGAATGTCAACCAGATCTGTTGCTCATGCATTGAATGTTCATTTCTCAACCATAAGCCATGGAGATAATAGGCTATTCTGCAGCGGTACCTAACCAAACCAGTCTAAATAAATAGTCCAAATATAAACACTTATTACAGGTGTACCATAGCGAGAATTAGCCTAAAACATGGATTCATGGTGTATTACATACAGTGCCCTCCACTAACATTGGCACCCTTGGTAAACCTAAGCAAAGGTGACTGCATTGTTTATCCTTTTGATCTTTCATTCAAACAATTCACACAATTCTAACCTATCATTAAAGTAAAACAATTGAAAATAGGGAGAAATTATTTTAATTAAATAAATGTATATGTATATCTATGTATATGTATAACCAGCAGAAGTGAATATCTATGAAGTATCTTTACATTCATATTCACTCCAGGGTGATTATGAACATGAAAATATCCAGCCATGGTTTCTTGTTTCACAGAAATATATATAGGAGGGAAAACAAAGCCCAAATTCCCTTAATCCTCAACACAATGAAAAAAAAATAATACATTTATGATGTGCAGCAAAAGATAATTGAGCTTCACCAATTAGCAAAGTGGCTTAACGAAAAGAGCTAGAGCAGTGAAAATGACCATTTCCACCATCAGGGAAATAATGTAGAATATCCAATGAACATAAAATGTTATGAAGCTGCCTGGAAGAGGACGTGTGTCTCTATCATCCTAATACATGGAGAGGAGTGGAGTTTGAGCGGCTAAAGACTCTTGAAGGACCACAGCTGGAGAATTGCAGAAAATAGTGGAGTCTCAGGGTCAGAAAACCTTTTTAAAAAGTAGTCGAACAGCGCATATTGTTCAGCAGGGTTTAAGAAAAATTCTCCTCACTCATCCAAAAACTATCTCCAGCATGTTCAGTTGTCAGACAGGACTGGAATACAAATGACTGGCTTCTACGATCAGATGAAACTAAAAAATTAGCTTTTTAGCAGCAAACACAAGCATAAAAAGTACTCCATGTGAAATACACTGCTGTGTTTTTGATGTTGTGGGTCTATATTTCTGCTGGAGATCCTGGACGTCTTGTTTAGACACATGGCATCATGGATTCTATCAAATACCAACAGATAACAAATCTAAAACTGACTGACTCTGTTAGAAATCTTATAATGGGGCCATGGTTGGGTCTTCCACTGGGACAATAATCTAAACACAAACATCAAAATAAACACAAGAATTAGTCACCGAAACAAAATAAAGCTTTTACCATGACTATCCCAGTCCTCTGACCTGAACCCTGCAGAAAATGAGTGAGGTGAACTAAAGAGGAGGAGCACCATCATGGAGCTGGTATTCTGAAGGATCTGGAGAGATGTTGGATGAAGGAGTGGTCTCTCTTTTTTTTCTTTCAAAAAGTTAAAAGCATGTTATTGGCATTTCTCCTTGAGATATAAGCAAAATGCATGTTTTTATTGCAATCATTTTTTGTAGCTATGTCAACACACCATCATGCTCAAAATGTTATATATATATGAAGATGCAAAAACAAAAAACAAAAACTTAGCATATTTTATTTTTATTTCATTTGTATTAAAATACAAATATTTGTATAAAAAGTAGTTTTATTTTATTATGTTGTCATGTGATTAATTGGAATGCACAATGAAAAATATGATTTTTGAAAATTGTTAAAAGCAGAGTTTATTGTTTTTGCAAATGAACTCTTTGTATGCATTATCATCCTTTCTGAAGTGAACTCTACAAGAACAAGTAATGTCTCTTCTTTTTATCCTTTTTACTGTGATGTTTCACAGTTTCATCTTCTGATGTAGTTAACACACAGGAATATTAGCAATGAATGATCTTTCTAATGACAGCCTTGTAGGACCATGACCTTGAGGAACAAGCAAAGTGTGTTTGACTGGACACTAAAACTCTCAACACAATTACCATTTTTTAATACTTGCCAACATTTATATATGGCGCAAGTTAGCAACACCTAATGTATAAATCAATAAGTACAAAAGGTACACAGTAATCTATATGAATTAAGTGTTTTGAAAGGAGATGGTTGCATAATAATCATTTATCATCACAATAGAACATCAATTATGGTGAACAAAAGTTTAAATGTGTTTACTTGATGCTCAAGATTTTTGGACTTTATGAACTCTTTGTGACATTTTTGCTATAGTAGACTTGAAATGGAGGGACAGAGAACACTCAGATTTTATTAACCTATCTTCATATGTGTAATGAAGATAATTGAAACTCTTATGGGTTTGAGTAAATGATGACAGAAAATGATGTTTATTTTTGTGTGAACTGCCCCTTTATGCAGTGAGTCTGAGGTGCTAGAAAGCAACAGAAACAGGTTTATGCCTCGACTCATTCAGAGATGAAACCATCTCTCTCCGCTGTGGTGCCTGAAAGGTGGTTTAATAAAAATGATCAGGCATCAATGCATCTCTGTGTCTGGGATCACTGTGTAAGTGGCCAGAAAAATCATTGGTTAATTAGTTTTTTGATCTGAGACTTCTGTTTGTTGTAATGTATAGTTGTTATATAAGGTATATAAATGTTCTTTGTGTCCTGCAGAAACATTGTGACAGGCAGAAAGCAAACCTACGGATCCGCTTTAAACCGTCTCTCTTCCAGCATGTTGGAACACACTCCTCCCTCGCTGGAAAGATCCAGAAACTCAAGGTAATCTTTTTTTTAACCAACCAGATTTATTTATGTATGTGTGTGTAATAACTGTATACATTTGTAACCCTTCGGAAGAGTGGTCTGCCTCAGAACTTGTGCATTTCTCTTCAGATTCTCCAACTTTCAAATCACAAAACCAGGCAGCTGATAATGCTCATGCTCATATCCTAATAAATCCTCATGTTTCCCTGCTCTGTCTTTATTCCCTCCAAATGAAGAGCACGAGGAATCGCCATGGTGATGAGCACTCGTATGACCCGCCCCTTCTGTGTCCTATTGATTTTTGTTCTTGGCTGCTGAATACATCTGACGGCCCATTTCCTGAGGGTCCCGCGCTTTTCATTCTTCCCTCTGCGTTTATCATAATACCTGCCTCAGTCACTGCTCTTATTCTTCATCACTAGTCATTCATGTTCAAGGCTTCTTCTATTTATGCTTTTCATATAAGCCTTTGGCATGTTTTGACACTGTAAGTTGTGGTTTAAAGTCGGTTTGACATTGCACACTCTCCACAAAAAAACGAAGGCCGTTGAGTCCTGTAAAGTTTTTAATCATTATAGAAACATACTTTTTCTGTTATCATTTAGGTGGATTGTTAAAAAGCCAAATATTTTGATGGCACTAAATTTTTTAGCCATCTTACATAGCTGCTTTCTTGCGTGCATATTACCTTAACTTAAAATGACCCATTTCTAGTAGTAATACTAGTAAATGCCTTATTCTACATCCCTAATCCTACCCAATACCTCAAATAACAACTACCTTAACAACTAACTTAATAAGCAGCAAATTAGAAATTTATAGCGGGAAAAGTCATCGTTAATAGTTAATAAGTGGTCTCTATTCTAAGTGTTACCAATATATATATTTTGTAAGTTTAAATATTTTAGTAATACTTATTTAGTAATACTTATAAATGCTAAATGTAAAAATGTATTATTCTTGTCTATGTATTGCACTTGTTCTCACTGCCTCAGTTTATGCTTTTTCATGTGGATAAATAAATAAGGTAACTTATAAAATTTCATTTGTTAACATGAGGCAATGTATTATTTAACATTAGCAAACTGAGCAATATATATTACAGCATGTATTCACTTTTGTTAATATTAGTTAGTTAAAATGTAGGTAACAGTTCAGAATAGGGAACGCTCAATATAATCTACGACTTTTCCCTCAATAAATTGCTAGTTTGGGTAGGATTAGAGATGTAAAATAAGGTCATATAGGCATTAATATGTGCTACAAATAAATGGCTAATATTCTAGTAATGTGCAGAAGCAACTAGTTAAGAGACCCTAAAATAAAGCGTAACCAAAAAAATAATTGTTTGTTTGTGTTAGTTCACAGTTTATTTATGTTAATGTTGCTAATGGTAATGATTTTAAAAATGCATTAGTAAATATAGAAATTACCATTAACTAAGAAAAAAATGCTGTAGAAATATTAAATAATTAATGATGTTCTTCAATCTTCATATAACATTTCTGCAAAGATGACAGACATGTTTATTAGCAACTGATGTCCTGTGGCAAAAAAAAAGAAAATAGTAGTAATGTAAATGCTGTTCAGACCATACATGAAATTATGATTTTGTTGTGGAATATGGAAGAACCAGTGATGTATTAATTAGCTGAAATGATGAAATGATCATGAATGTTGAGAACTGTAAGTCTGGTCTTTTATTATCATCTCACTTTTGTAATGTTTCACATTTGTGTACGGTGATTTGATCTATTCAAATGTTTCAGTGTGGTGACCAACTGTTGCTAGTTTGGACTGAAATGAAAACACCATATTCAAAATTGACTCTGATTAATGTGGAAGTAGCCTGATAGTTAAAATAAATGCAATTGCAAGCTAGTAAAATAAAATGATGAAGGCATGAAAAACATATCAAGACACTTTTAACGTAACAACTCTGTATAACAACAAAAAAAGTTGGAATCTTTAGTTTGATAGGACATAAAGTGTCTGTATTTGAAAAAATACCTAAACACTGTTTATACTGTTTATATATATATATATATATATATATTGTTTTGGTCAGGATAAGGACTTCGGAAAGCAGACGTTACATAAAGGTCATGCTAACCCGCTAGCTGAGGTCACCACAAGTCTGAAGACGTACCAGCATTTCACCCTGGAGAAGGCCTATCTGGGAGAGGATTTCTTCTGGGCGTTCACACCTGTGGCGGGAGACTTCATACGCATTCGCTTCTTTACACCAGTCCGAGTAGAGAGGTACACACAGACAGAGATTTCACATACACACCCTCAGGAATGACAAAGCAGACTGAATGATTATGCTGTCCTCTAGGAATTCATCGTTTATATAAAAATGAGTTCTCTTGGAAAAATCCATCAAATTATGCCCATTCAATATTTAAGTTTCAGAAAGCATAAAAAAGAGTCCAGTTTAATCAGGAAATCTTACCCAGTATTTGTGTCTCCCTACTGGAAAATTCATTGTAGGCAGATAACTGTGTTTTGATCGATGGTTGATGGTTTCCAGCTGGTCTAAATATCATTAGCTGGTGGAAGATAGCAGACAGGGATTTGTGAGTTCACAGAAAACTAATAAAGACTTATATTGAGGCTAAAATGAAAATAAATAAATGACACAGCAAATAATTCCGATAATACCTTATTGCGATTATCAAATCAAATACTTTGATTTAATAAAATAACTGTAAAGTTACTGACAAGTCACCAATTCCAATACTTTAGTAAAAGTCAGAGTATCTGATTTTAAAAGGATTTAAGTATTTCACGCACACTGAATAGTGACTCTTAGCAGTACAACACTTAATTAATGGTAATTAAATTTAAGTGGTCAAATCCTCTTTGCTGCAGTCAAGTCCTTTATAAAACACCTGGCATCCAGCAGCTAGCTGCTAATGCAGTCACATTCATGTAAAGTGACAAACTGACAAGTTTGAGTGTGTAAGGGAACTAGATCTAGTATCTCTCTAGTATCTAATAAACTGCCCTAGAAAAAGTTGCCTTCTGAAATGTAGGGGAGTAAAAAGTGCATGTGGCATACTTAAAATGTAGTCAGGAAGAGGAAAAGTTGCTGATATCTTTGATAGTTAGTCACTATTACAATCAATAAATAATTGATTTATGTACCCGCATGTCATGTGACCATTAACAACAACAGAGCATTGTGACCATGTAAAATCCCTTGTTCAATTATTGGAATATTGACTTTGAATCTCAGAGGGAAATATTTCACACCATCGATTGATGAAAAAGTTTGGGTGTCAGTTACCTGAGGTTATTAAGAGGTTTTGTTGCTGCCGATGAATGAAGTGGATAGCGTGCTGTCCATTGTGTAATAGAGCTTGTCTCATACCAGCTGGATAATGCATCAATCATCGTGAGGCACAGTCATCCGTACATTTTTAACCCTAATGGAAAGTCCATGCATATTTTAGGCTTAATTGAGAGCTAATAGCACTCTGTGTGAACGCGAGCGTTTGACGACCGCTCACTGGTTTTCTTCATGCTACAGGAGTCACAGTTTAACAAGCGCAGGTGTCCATTTGCACTGTACAGCGGTGTAATTACAAAGAGAAAACCGCTGATGTCTGTGCTTGCTCATGTTCCAGTGATCTATAGAGGAGGAAGAAAATAGTTTTTTGGACACTTAAATATGTATGTGTCGTCTGTTCTCAAGTGCTACTGGAGTTTTCTCACAATTAATTATTTGAACTTTTGTAGACATTTAATCAGCCAGTGTTTTTACTGCAGATGCTAAGGTTTCACAACCACAAAGTGTCACAAATTTATACACAACATCTTGTTGGTTGGTTATTTCAAATCCAACAAACTTTAACACTTTAGAATAGGGAACACTTGGGGTGTGACGAGATCCCGACAGGTCTCGCGGTAGTAGGCTTGTTTGAGAAGCACCTAGCCTTGCCTGAAATGGAGACAAGAGTCAAGTCAAGTCACTTTTATTTATATAGCGCTTTTAACAATACAGATTGTAGCAAAGCACTGAACATTATCAAGTAGAACAGAGTAATGGTAATGTATAATGACGAGAATTAAACCTTATTTATCAAATGCAGAGACGATCTCTGTAGTCAAGACGACGATAATCACTAGAAATCAGGTGTCCCCTGGAGTGAAATAAATGCAGTCAAAATGGACAGTTCTACCCTCTCAGAGTTTTTCTCGTTTTTCACGTTTTTCTCACTCTTGCACTGTGTGCTGATAAACTTGATATTATTTCAGTTCTTTTGCCTCAATATGAAAATAAATATAACAAACAAGACACTCAACGTGCATGCCATTTAATATTGTTCTGTCATGAATGCAGAGAACAAGAGATCCAAGTGCAGTTTAAGGTCTTTTAATAAAGCTCCAAACCACAAACATCCATAAGCCATCCATTTTGGAAGAGTCCGAGAGACAGCACACAAATTAACATAGACAATCCAGCAACTAAACACAAACTGAGCAGAGAATATATGTGGTAAGGCTAATTGGAATGATTACAGTCAGGTGGAAGTGATCAGACAAATGAGGCAATCAGAGGTGCACAAAGCTATGGGAAACGCAGTCCAGAACATACAAACAAAACCACAAAAAGGACCCTCTGGTGGCTGTCTAGGGAATGACAGCCACCACTTATGACAGTACCCCCTCTCGAAGGAACGGCTTCCAGACACTCCAAACAAGAACCCCACAGTTCAGGAGGGATGTGGAAAGGAGGCGGATCAGGGGGAGGGATGGCGGGCCAGGTCCATGCAATAGAAGAGGTGTATAACCCCACAACAAGGCAGTAGGCCAGGGTAGAGTCAGCAGCTCACAAATAAATCCAGGAATGGATCCCATCCATTCCTGGACCGGATCTGGCTTTGGGACGGGCTCACGGACCGGAGTGAGCTCAAAAGTGGACTCCTCATGCTCCCGTACTGGAGCGGGCTCTGGTGTTTCCCGGACTGGAGCGAGCTCTGGAGCTGGAGTGGACTCTGGGGTTTCCTGGACTGGAGCGGGCTCTGGAGCAATCTCTGGGGTTTCCCAGACTGGAGCGGGCTCTGGAGCTGGAGCAGACTCTGGGGCTTCCCGGACTGGAGCGAGCTCTGAAGCGGACTCTGGGGTTTCCCAGACTGGAGCGGGCTCTGGGGTCTGCGCTGGGACCCTAGGGAGACCAGCTGCTCTCACTGACATCAATGGGAAATCCGCCAGGCTGGACACCAGTCTCAAAGACCCCCGGAAAGCTGTTGAGGCAGCAAGGCCTGGTGTGGCAGCCATCTTGTGTTGTTGCTTTGGGCTGGCGGCCATCTTAGACAGCGGCTGTTGTTGTGGCTCAGGAGTGGAAAAATCCCTGCTGAAGGGTTCAGACTGTCCCGGTGTTGCCCACAAGCTGCGATGACCCAGATATTTCTCAAAGCCCCAGAAATCCAGGATTTCTAGTCTGTCAATCTCCCATTGGGGCAGAGGATCGTCCAAGCAAGTGTTGAAGAAATCCTTGAGTGCCCCATCATTATAACCCAGTCCTACGGCCATGGTTTAGAAAAACTGATCAAAATCTCCAATTTCTCTTCCCTGCTGACGGAGCGACAACAACTGCCCCAGTTGGCCCATCCTGTCCTTTACTGTGGCAGGGGGAGAGATCCGAATATCCATAGTGCTCAAAAAAAGACAAAAAACAACTGCTGGATCTTGTAGTGGCTGGATTGTTCTGTCACGAATGCAGAGAACAAAAGATCCAAAATATGTCATAGTTTTTTTTTTTAATATGCATGCATAATTTAAATACATAATCACATGAAATCAGATAAAATAACAAAACATTTTAGATAAGAACGTAGCATCACATTGGTCTGAACCAATCAGCATTTAGCTGTGTCGTCAGTCAGTTGTTTCCCATCGTGTTTTGATCAGCACATTCAGTGGAGAGTAACTGTTCTTGACTGCTTAATCTGACACAGCCGCCTCGCCGTCACAAGAGTTTTTTGGCACATGTCAGCATGGCATCACACACACTATAAGTCCTTTACACAATCTGACATGTGCTTAAAATTGAACTGGAAATTAGGAAAACTGGCCCCAACTAAGTCTGGTTTCTCCCAAGGTTTTTTTTCCTCCATTCTCTCATGGATGGGGTTTTGGTTCCTTGCCATTGTAGCCTCTGACTTGCTTGATTGGGGACACCTGATTTTTAGTGATTATCGTCGTTTTGACTTCAGAGACTGACTCTGCATTTGATAACTAAACAGTTTAATCTAGTTATTATACATTACCATCACTCTGTTCTACTATTTGATAATGTTCAGTGCTTTGCTACAATCTCTATTGTTAAAAGCGCTATATAAATAAAAGTGATTGATTGATTGATTGATGAGGGCAAGGCAGACGTAACTCAGATACTTTCCTAATCAGCATGCATCTCACAGTGATCGGTTCTGTGCAGATTTTGTTAATCTCAAACAAGCCTAGTGGTATGATGTGGCGCAACAAATCTCCAACAGAACTGCTGCCGAGCTTTATTTATGACGTGCTGACACAAATTCCAAATGGTTTTAATGGTCGCCTTATCGCGTCCAATGTAGGCAGACTTAAGGCCGCGTCCACACAGCTTTCAAAGTATATCGCGGATTAGTGTGGATGGACGAGCTCGAGACATGCGCAAACTCACCTATTGACTTGCACTCTTTCAGGATTCTTTTCGAGCATACACGTGGACAGTCCGTGGTGTCTCAAAAAATTGCCTGCACACGAGCCCTCCTAAATTCCGAATATGACACAATGCATATGGCCAAAGTATACTTTGGCCTCTAAGCGAGTAACGTGAAGCTGCAGGCCCGGAGACCCAACTGCTCTCTCAGACCTGCACATCCAGACCTGTCACTTTTTCAGACTGTGCCACTTGCTGTTTGGATGAACATTTGCTTAGTAGCGTGTGGACTGTAGTAATGTTGTAATAATTTACAACATTATAAAATGTTGGCAAGTAGCAACATTAGACATGTGAGTAAGGTTATTCACTTTATTAAAGCAATTCCTGAAAATTACCAATTACCAATTTTTTTGGCATAAATCAATGTGACATCTAACAAACAAATAGTATATAATTATACTTTAGATTTATAGTTAGACACAATTTGATGTTATTTAATAAGTATTTTACTAACCCAATTGCTTTTTTTTCACCATTTTTTCTGCACTGTTTACAGCTCGATGACTTGTAGGACCTCATGAAAAAGAATACAAAAAAATAAACTTTGGTGTGAGAAAATTACTCAAAGCACTATCATTTTGTATGTAAATATAAAGGATAGGGGATGTTCATCTCCTAACTCAATACTAAAGAATGTGATAAATCCTTAATAATTAGGAAAACTATAAATGACTATGAAAATATTTAAGTAACGGAACAATTTCTATTTACAAATACAATTTATAAAAAATAAACCAGACTTAATGCATTAAATCACAACCTATGTGTAATATTTTATATTGTTGTCGGGAAATTGTTGTTATTGAGTTGCACCAGCAAGGATAGAGTTAATGCGGGGGAGTTAAAAAAAAACCTGAAAGTGAGAGACAGTTCAGTTCGGCTGGCGGCGCATCTGTAACAGATTTAAACAGTTGCTCTTTGTTCTAATTAAAACTGAGGATACACAAACCTGTCTGTCTTTTACCCGCCGTTACATTATAATAATGCATTCAGTCATAGCGTAATATTTTATAGTTGGAAAATTGTGTAAGTTGCAATCTATCAGCAGTTGAATCCAGGTTACAGTAGGAAATCTTCCAAACAGCAGGTGGCACTGTCTGAAAAAGTGACAGGTCTGAGTGTGCAGGTCTGAGCGTCAGGGCCGTCGCTAGAAAATCTAGAATGGGGGGGCATTTCATTTTTATAGGGGGACACACTTTATGATCTCAGAAATAGACATTCACCAAAACAAAAACAACCTGTAGTTTTTATTATTTAAATAGATCAAATTCTATATTAAACAGATAGTCTGTGATGATCTGTTGACTTTTGAGCGCCATATAATCAATTTAAAATTTGAATAGAAGAGTTTGAAAAATGTGAAAGATTTTCTCTCTAAATTGCAACAAGTAGCCTATTGATCAATGGATCGGACAAAAAATTTTTCCAATAATAATCTATGCATTAAGAATATGACTGGCAATTAAAGCTTTTTAATTTTACATTCCAACAATTTTTCTGAAAGTCTTTCTGAAAGTTTTCTGAAGCATTTTTTTTAAATCGCTTACCTTGCTTTTAAACAAATATGTGTGTTATTTGTTTTTATTTATTTAGAATATTTTACGTTGTTTGTTATTTATTGTTAATTATTTGCCTGTCAGTTTGTGGCAAAATATTTTGCATTGTTCACATGTTGTTTATTACTTCATGTAATTCATTAAAATAGTTTAATTTCAAAAGGTCGATTACAAAATGCACCTGCATTTTTTGTAATGTTTTTGTTGCACAAAATATTTTTCTTTTCCAATATTTTTTATCATTGAGGATTTATAAAAAAAAAAGTCTAAACATCTCATCTCGTGAACCCAGTGTTTCGTCTTGAGTTGTCGCGTGGGATAAGTGTCTCGTCACACCCCTAGGGAACACTTATTAACTACACAATATTAACTATAACTTTTCCTACAATAAACTCCAAATTTGCTGCTTATTTATAAGGTAGTTGTTAAGTTTAAGTATAGAGTAAGGTTAGGGATGATCTAAGAATGCTTCAAAAGTGATGGTTTTCACATTGATAATAATGTAAAATAAAAATGTTTCTTGAGCAGCAAATTAGAAGAGTTATTTGACCCTGTAGCGTGGATTTTTCAGTATTACTGATTTTTGATTCAATTGAATGCAAGAGACCAGCCCCAAACTTTTGAAAGGTAGTGTAAATTTCTAAATATATTTTGGGGCCACTGTGTGCTGCAGGCTCTATAAATAACTACATGATAAGATGAGGAAACATATGCAGTAGAGTTCTTTAGCGTTGTACTCCTTAAGGAATTATAAGATTGATAGTTTGGATGATGTTTGTGTGTGTGTGTGTAGGTATTTCTTCCGCAGTGGAAACATCGAGCACCCTGGAGACAAGCTCTTCAACACTACAGTGGAGGTTCTTCCTTTCGACGTGAGTCTCTGTCATTGTGTGCAGTGTGTTTGTTGAAGCATTGCTGATGTTTGAAATGTGTGTTTCCCTCTGGGCAGTAGGAGACTGCTTCACTGCAGTCTCTATAAACACCCCACAGATCTGTGCTCAAGCAAGCTCAGGACTATAGACGCTGTTGAATATATAATGCCATCACAAACACTTTTTGGCATGGTTCCTCTTTGAGCAGATGTCAAGAGCTGAAATTATGGTAGTCGGATAAGATCCTATTTAAATGTGTAACATCACTATAATTATTGCCCATACTTAGAATTAAGGGTTTGTATAGACGCCCTATACATGACTAATATCTATTAAAATAAGTGGCAGTTCAAAGGTGTTTAATATGTGGTGTGATGTTTTTTGGAAAGAAAATCTAAAATAATTTAGTTTTAGCCAAATTTAGTTTGAATGTGTATCTACCCCGTTGAAAAAAAAAATTCTAATTCTTTGAAGCTGGGATGCTGGTTTAAGCTAGTTTATATTTTAGCAAGGAAGGCTTAAAGACCTTCAGAATGTATTGAAAAAGTAACTAAAAGCCCAAGATGAGAGACCTGTGTTAAATATTTATGACATTTTATTTAATTCAGCAGTGAAAAAATCTACAACATTAGATCAGTTTAATTGGAAATTTACCCAGTTTGTATGTGTTCTTATTACAATGTTTCACTATTAGCATAGCAACATGCTAACATAAGATTCTGTTAAAACAAGTTAAGTTTAGTTCGGCTAACAGTTTTAGCAAAACTTATGTGAGATTAGTTCAAGTGACCAACTTGAACCTAAACAAAAATCTGCATGGGAAACTCCCAATTCTTAGCAAAATTCCAGTCATCTTAATAAGCTGCCTTTAGAAGGCCTTTTCCTATATAGGCACTAGTTAAAGGCACTAGTTTTACCCAAAGTTGAGTCAGGATGGTTGATGGTCGTCTAGGTATCCGAAAAATTATCTGTCTGATAGTCAAAAAATCCTTTAGCTTTAGTTTTCTTGCTGTAAAGGAGATACAGTTTCTCAAAAAAATAAAAATAAAAATCACCACCTACAGCAGTACATTTCCAGACTGTGATCAATGTTTCTGTTGTTATGCTTGATTCGTAGGCCTCTGTTTGTAAGGACTAGTTTAGTGTAACACAGCTCTCTGGAATACCTGATTGGTCAGTCATGGCCTGATATTTTTTAACATATTTTTAAAGCTAAACTGTAAAATGTGTGTCAATTTTGACTTTGAATTCACAAAAATTATATGAACATAAGTAGTCCTGTCACAATTGATTGATCACAGTTATTTGATCTAGTTGCAGTTATTTGAATGAATCCTCAATCAAAAATAAGTGAAAAATAAACGTGAAGAAAGTGTCATCAAATGTGTGCCGTTGTGTCAAATTTGGCTGTGTGGTAGGGAAAAGCAAAGGAGTCACAATCTTACAGGGAGTCATATTTCAGCACACTCCAAATGATCCCTGACAGGCTCAGAACAATTGTTTGCATTAAACACACAAAAGTGTAAGTGTTACGATGGTTGAAAAGACTCCAGTTTTACTGTGATTTAATATTCATATCATGCCAAACATTCTTGATTCTTAGAGTTTCACACACAGGTAATGACATCTAGGCATAGGATAATATCTAGGCATAGTTCTGTGCAGCAGGGTTATTAGATTATTAATTAAAACTAAAAACATAAAAAACATTCCAGTGACATAAAATATTAACAAAATTAATTTTGGTCACATAAAACTGTCTGTAAAAGTGTGTTTTTCCATCTTAAGAACATATCTAAATTGCAACCTATGCTCTCAACCTTAAATGCAGAAATGTTAATTCATGCATTTATGACCTCAAGGTTAGATTATTGTAATGCTTTATTGGGTGGTTGTTCTGCACGGTTGTTCTGATAAATATACTACAGCTGGTTCAAAATGCAGCAGCTAGAGTCCTTACTACCAGGAAGTATGAACATATTAGCCCGGTTCTGTCAACACTGCGCTGGCTCTAAACATTGTATAGACTTTAAAATGTTGTTAATTACTTATAAAGCCCTGAATGGCTTAGCTCCTCAGTACTTGAGCGAGCTCTTATCACATTATAGTCCTCT
>JAUMHI010000055.1:1993216-2031846 GCA_032359435.1 Enteromius unitaeniatus | reverse complement strand
ATCTACCTAATACTGTTCGGGAGGCAGGCACACTCTGTCAGTTTAAATCTAGATTAAAGACACATCTCTTTACTCTGACGTACACTTAACACACTAATACACACTTATTAATCAAATCTGTTAAAAGATTGTTAGGCATTTATTTTATCAGCCGGAACCGGGAACATTCCCCTTAACACACAATGTACTATAAGTCCTTTACACAATATGACATGTGCTTAATATTGAACTAGAAATTAGGTGCTGGGCGTCCGGCCAGAGGAGAACTGGCCCCAACTAAGCCTGGTTTCTCCTAAGTTTTTTTTTTCTCCCATCTCTCATGGATGGGGTTTTGGTTCAGTGCCGCTGTCTCCTCTGGCTTGCTTAGTTGGGGACACCTAATTTCTAGTGAATGCCGTCATTTTGATTACAGAGGCCGTCTCTGCATTTGATAAATAAATAGTCTTAAATAATTAAATGATTGATTGGCCATTAACAAACCATTACCTACAACTTTTACCATGATAAACTCCTGCTTATTAATAGTTGGTAAAGTAGTGAAAATTTGTTCTTTTACTCAAGCGTTACCCTAATTTTATATTTACACTGTATGGACATTTGACCCCATGAAATGTTAATGTTTTAGCATATAATGATATTCTAGGGAATTGGGACCAAGTTTCAAAAATGCAGTAAAAGATTGATTGAGTCAGTGTGTGCAGACCTTGAGCCAAAAACTCATCACCAAACACCAATGATTTGAACATTTGATGTGTAGTCACTTTAAACGCATATAAAACTGCATGTTCCAACAGATATAAAAATACAATTAACTACATGACTTATATTGCTTTCTATATATGTTGCCACAGTTTTTTTCTGTTGTAAAGAAAGGGTGTCCCATTACTTTTGTATAGTGTATGTACAAGTCACTGGTCTTTAGTGTTTTAGAGTAACTAGTTACAAGTACAGTAATAAAATTATGTAATTGAATTATCAAATAAATGTAACTGTTACAGATACTGAGAAAAAACATTATTATAAATAATATAATATAAATATATCAATTATGTATATATTATAATGTATAATAATAATATAATAATATTATTATTAATAATAATAATTACAGTTACTAATGAAAATGGCCGTGATTACAAAAATTTTCTTCTTTTTTTTTTACATTTTCCCACACACATGAAACACTCAAGCCTGTATAGCTATCTTTGTGAGAAAATACAATGTCACAATGCAATCTCTAGATCCTTACCCTAACACGACCCATCAGAACTAAAGCCGCCTTTCCACTGCACACAACGAACGACAAGAGTCGGACCGGAAGTTATTCATTTCCAATGGAGAGTAGTGCGGGGGCTTGCTTGGAGTTCTGTCCATATGCGTATGCGGAAATTTCGGATCCGATTCCAGCTGTGGATGAACTTCTGCGGCTAGAGCGTATGTGACCACCTGAGGGGATATGACATATTTCAGTGATGTCCGATCAGGTCTATGTGCATGAGAATTATTAACACCTTTTTTGTTAAGCTTTATAAAAAAACGTAGTGCTTAAAAAACAACCAAAATAATAAATAATAAAAAAAAACATAATTGTTATTCAGAAACAAGTATTATTTTATTTAGTATTTAGTATTATTTATTTTCACTTATTCATTGTTTACACCATGGTGAATGCACAGAGAATAAAGGTTCTTGCTTTTGCGCTCCTTTACTGGAGACAAAAAAATAAATACTTCAAGTGTATGTGGGTTAAATACTACCTGGCTTGTAGAAAAAGTTTTGGCGAGTATCACCGTTAAGTGCAAGAGATGTGCGACTGCCACTTAAGTGCCTTACCCAAACCCTTACCCTAAACCCGATTATACCCAGTTATAACCCAAGTCTTGACCCTCCAACAGGCTTTTAAAGATGTCTCAGAAAGTGATCACTGAAAATAAAGATCGTCTTCACTCCGATGGTTTAAAACTCAAACTAGCCCTCACAAAGATAGCTGTACAAGTACTCCCACACACACATTTTTTTAAAACTACAAATTACAATTACATTTTACTTGTAATCTGTAACCTATTATGTAACCTTCCCAACACTGTTGGTGTTTGGTGATGAGTTTTTGGCTCAGAGTCTGCATTTGAAGTCAGAGTGTCTAGCTGGGTTTCTGCAGACCAGTCAAGTTCTTCCTTGCCTTATACACAGAGACGTTGTCTATAAAAAAAAATAACAATATTACCCAAATTACAGCATACAAAATAAATGTAAAAAAAAAATTAAATATTAACAAAAACTGTATCTCAACAACACAAAAATAACACTGTTGTGGAGACAGAAATAATATAAACAATACTGCTATGAAGAATACAAAGACAAGCAAAATTCTTCCTTAATACAGAATAAATAAGACTATTTCTAAGTAATGTTATGTGTATAAAAATCATCTGCTAAATAAAATGTAAAAGTTTACTGTGGGTGTGGATGTATTAGACCAATTTTAAAGCTGAACAAAACGAGAAATATCTTTTAAAATCTAATGGGTCTAATTATGTTTTCAAGTAAAATATATTTTTTCTAAAATAGGCTTACAATGTATATTGTTAGATATAATATCATAGATATAGATTTTAATTAATTGTCAGCACAGAATTCGTGATTGTGACAGGCCTAAACATAAGTGACAGGAGCCCAAAGTCTTGTCAAGAACTATTTTGTCAGGAGAAGGTAGTCATAAGAACGGTGTTCTCTCTCGGTGCAGTTGACTGTATCGCTCCATCACAAACTCCACAGCATCAGACAGAGAGAGTTCAGGAGACGCAGGAGGAAAGCAAAGCAGTGGAGATAAAGATATACTTCTGTTTTATGAGCTAATGGAACTGTACTGACATAAGGTAATAAAATGTGACCTGCTGTGTGTGCGGTCTGCGTGGAGGAAATATTTTCTCCCGAGGGGGAGCAGACGAGGGGCGGCACTGTGATTTAAGATTACAGCCGGAAACGGACGTTCACCGCAAGATTAATAGCGGGATTTTCTAAGAACGAGAGCCTGTCGCCCTGTAATATCTCTCGTCTTTTCACTGCTTTTTGCTTCTCCTCCCTGCTGCTGGGTTGTTATATCTCTTTTCTCCTCATTTCCTTCTTTGCAAAGCTCCCTTTAGGGACATTTATGGGATTCAGTCGTATATAGGAAATTAGCAGGGAATGCCCTGGAGGAACAAGTACTTGTGGTCTGTTTTATGCTGTTAATGCAGTTTGGGGAAATTAGAGCGATGCTCTGCTGGGGTTTTGAACATATTTGTCTTCTCTTGAGTCATATTACTGAGTTTCAGTCCAAAAGTAAGCCCCGGTTTAGAAGTTATAGTTGCCAGGGATGCAGACACAATGTGTGCACCCCCAATATCTAGTGCTGTTTGTCTACACGGGAACAACAGTTACTGTGCTGTGAAGGCGCTTCAGAGCCTCTTACCTATAAATGTCAGCTTGTGGCTACAGTCTGTGTTGGTTCTCTTTAGTGCTTCTTCCATGCTTTAATGATTTTTGCTGTCGTTTTTATTTTGTCTTGGCAGAAACACATATTGGTTCAATACATCTCTTTCAGAAGATTCTCTGACAAACTGAAATATTTAATAATGGAATATCGTCTCTGATCTCGCTGAACGGTTCCACTCGCTTTCATCAACTCTTCATTCATATAGAGATGTTGCATGCAACAGAAAAAAGGCACATGTTTTTTCACAGAACAGCTCAACGATGTCAAGACCATTTTTAGTACATTTGATGAAGAAAAGAGTTGTGTCTGACCATGCAAGTGCTGTGGGTGGTCAAAAGAGCATTGCGGCCCCTCCTTTAATTTTAGACTTAGGGGATGTTTTAGCTAAAACATAAACACATTTCATTTCCATAAATAAGCATAAACCTTAAGCTGTGTTTACTCGGCATAGCTTAATGCACAGATCCAAACCACAATATAACACTCGATTCATTTACGTAATTCTCTGCCCAAACTAGAATGATTCCAATTCTGGTCACTTTCAGGAACACAATTGACCCTCAGGTTCCGAATAACTGCATATATATATATATATATATATACATGAAATATATATATATATGTGATATTCCCTGCACATGTTCATGCTTTGGTGGAGAGCCGAATACATATTTGACAAGCAGACAGGACAACCTATCGTAATGTTCAGACCAAATATTTTCATTGGACAAACATTTTAAATATAAATAAATTTAGAACAATTAGTTTAGAACCAGCATGCACTAACACAACCTATGTTGTCACATTACAAAAAAGGTAAAACAACGTTGTCAAAGCGTTTTGGATTCGTAGTAGAAAATGAGATCACATTTTTCACACTACACTAACTTTTTAAACTTAGGTTCATAGACAAAGAACTACATAATGTGACAACATAATGCATGAGGTTGAGCTAGTGCAAGAAGAGCATTTGGGGTTACAAAGTGTTTTATAAATTCAATTCTTTTTAGAAAGATCGCTTTGCTTAATAAGACTAAGATAGCAGTCCTGTTATCACATTGAAAAATATAGCAAAACTGAATTTTATTTAGAATTTTCCGCTTTTTGCCTATATAAAGTTTTCACCTCAATAAATGAAGCTGCGAGTTTGTGCAAGCTTCATAATGCGACATTAAGAAAAGATGTGTTGCCCTCACCTTGTAATTGGATGATAACTTATCTAACACAGATTTGTACAGCATGTAATATGCTCTAATATATTAAAAAATGATTTCAAACCAAATGTTATAATACAGATACCATATTAAAAAACACTTTATGTCTGTTGATTTATAGGTTTTTAAAGTAAAATTAGATTCTGGGCTAATCGGTTGATAAATTAATAAAGTTCTGCTATTTTTGGACTGGTTATAAAGGACATGTATAATGCGTATGTAAGACTTTCAGGCTTGTAAAAACAGGAGCGTGTGTGTTTTTCTGGCTGAAGAAAAGATGTGATGAGATAATGAAGAGGAGAGGGTAATGCGCAGAAACACTCCAACACTTTTGTCTCTTTATCAGAATATTCAGTCGGAGAAAGAAGCACTGAAGGAGGGGAGAGAGAAGACGCCGAAGTACCAGCGCACAGAAGATGGCTTTATCAGAATAGGTGAGCAGAAACATACACTGCACCTGCTGTGAAGTACACACTAAATATAGCAGCATGATTCAGCCCATAAACAACACCGATGCTC
Source organism: Enteromius unitaeniatus (assembly GCA_032359435.1). Classification (NCBI taxonomy): domain Eukaryota; kingdom Metazoa; phylum Chordata; class Actinopteri; order Cypriniformes; family Cyprinidae; genus Enteromius; species Enteromius unitaeniatus. The sequence continues at coordinate 2,026,638 of JAUMHI010000055.1, read as the reverse complement.
ATTTGAAGCCAAATAACATAAAGCTGTGTTTTATTTCTCAAAAGGAAAAAATGTTTCTGAATTTTTGATGCACAGATTCACTGGTTATGAATGAGTGTTGTTCATCTGAGCCTGTTGTGTTGGATTTTTTTCCCTGATACTATAGTTAACCATCTGTCTTGTTCCACCAACTTTAACCTGTTTTGTGATATAAATGATATGGAATTGATGCAGTATCAAATGGCCCTATTAAAACAGCCTCCACAGTGACATTCTCCTGAGAGAGCCCCAGTGCCACCCACTTCTGAAGCTGTTACATGAGAAAGTACACGAGGAGAACTCGGATATTACTGTGAATCATTCACTGCATTCTGTCTTACTTTTTTGAGCTCGCACTTTAAATACAGTGGGAAAATCTTCCAAAAACGTTTTTTGGAAATGTCTTAACGTCTTTTTGTGGATGCTGCATCTCATGTGTTTTCTCTCTTACTCTCTCATATAGTGGGTTTTCTCATTATTATGTATGTATGTCTGTCTGATTACTGCGCCTCAGGGTTTATTGAAACCTGTCGCTCATGACAGAGCCTTAGATATCCCTTCAGTCATTAGTACACTGAGTATAATCCAGACAGATGCTTTTGAGCACCGCAGAGACATGGACGAGCAGAAAATGTCACTCAGAATTTTTAGAATTTTGTCTTTCTCTCCTATTTGTTTGTTTATTTAATGTGCTTTGTGTGTAGTTTGATGAGACATTTCACACAAAAACATGAATTACATTACTTGCTCACAACCAGAGTGATAACCTATTAATGGTATGTTTTTCTGTTGAATGAATTAAAATGTGAAGATTTGGCTCAATCTGCCTCAGCCTTCTATCCCCCACATTTAAAACTGAATGTGTGTAAAGAAATTCTGAACTGAAACGTGGCATTCAGCCTCTGACGGTGTGTGTTGATGTCGTTCCTCAGGGAAGTTTGAGAACGGGATCGCGGAGGGGGAGGTGGACGCTTCCTTCGGCCCGCTGGAGGCTCTGCGGCTCTCAGTCCTGACTGACTCTCCTGTGTGGGTCATTCTCAGCGAGGTACGACACAACACAACTGTTCTCCATCTGTTCCTCACACAGATGGACTTACACCAAGCAGCCAACCCAACCTACATACTGTGTGTGTTTATATCAGTATAGATATTTTACCACATTGAGATCTGATGTGTTTTAACAATGTTCCTGAATTAAAAATTTTTTGAGCTGTGTGTGTGTGTATATATATATTTATATATATATATATATATATATATTGTCATGGGGTGAGGAATCACACGACAAGGAGAGCTCAAATTAAACAACCCCGGATTTGTGGATTTATGGGTGGATTTATTATACAATAAATGGTGAAGCTACTCCGGGGAAAGTGGTGCTCTCTGTGCTCTCCGTGTCCATGAACTGACCCTGGCATTGTTATCCTTTGCCGAACCATCCATTGGACTGGGGAGTGGTTGGTGACCAGGGTAAACTTGCGGCCCAAGAGGTAGTGCTGCAGTTCCAGGACTGCCCACTTCACGGCCAGGGCTTCCTTCTCAATCTGATCCTTTGCAAAGGAGCCCCCTCACATCACCTGTTGGAAGACATGAAAGAAGACATAAGGATTTTGGGAGGGGGCTCACCATCCCTCCTGCTGACGAGGTCCTTGGGTGGGCCTCCACCTCCGGCGGCTCCCTCTGGGGCTGGCAGGCATGGTTACGGCAGCCAGCGAGTGGTCAAGCCCCGAGCAATAACAACCAAGCAGCACCAGCAATGGAAAATCCTTAAGGATACCCATCTCCACAGCCTAAGTTTGATGCCTCTGTGGGCATGGGTTCGTCCAACGGGAAGGGAGCCGCTGGCCTGCTCATTGGTCAGCCGGTGAGGATCGGTGCTCAGGGGATTCCAATCCATTAAGAAGACTCCTTTGAACGCCCGTCACACTATATATATATATTTTATATACTGTGCATATTTATGTCGTGTATATATATAAGCGCACACATACAGTTTATATTTTGAAAATATTTACTTACATCTATATGTTTATAGAATTTATATTTTATAAATATATTTAATATACAGACATTATATGTTTTTCTTAAATATTTACATGCATGTGTTTGTGTTCATACAGTACATACATAATAAATATACACAGTAAATATTCATATATTAAGTGAAAAAAAACATTTATTTTGGATGTGATTAATCGTGATTACTCGTTTGACAGCACTAATATATATATATATACACATCTCTTCCATCTGTATTTGACCCTCTAACTGTAGCACTCTCTATTCTAATTCTATTCTTTTAAAAAAGGCTGCCTATTCATTTACTATCTCTTTTTATATTTGTATTTATATCTATTCGTTATCTTCATATTTATTATACAATTAACAAAAGCAAAGATGGCCTCTAACACTAGTTTGATCTATTCTTTTTCTATTTCTTTCTATTCTACTGTATTAATATTTAATTTAAAAAAAGGACTTTGGAGCCTGGTTAACAAGCACATGCATGCAGGCTCGTGCAGCGCTGTTTGAAAAGGCTACATCTGTGTGTGTATTAGAAAACATAAATTTTATTTACTAATCATTTGAGGCCATTTCACAAATTCAATCATGATACAGTAACCAGCAACCTCCACCCTTCTTCCTCTCATTGGAGACAAGAGATGCAGTGTCTCTCACTGGAGATGCTTCAGTAATATGTATTATATTTATATTTTAATATATATATATTTTAAAAGTATATACAAATGTATTTTGAAATGTATTCATGTGGCATCTTAACAACCTATACAAAAGAATCCCTCAGAAATTATTCTAATAGGCTGATTTGCCGCTTATATATTTTATATATACTGTAGTATATACTATATATACTGTACTTATACTTATATATACTGTAATTTATAAGACACTTGAAGAAACTGCCCTGCAAAGCTACCTGGAAAACTGTGCCTGGGGAAAAAAATAGTTTTAAATGCAAAGGGTGCACAGTCTCACAAAATAACATAATAATAATAAAACATCCTCACCTAAAGCTACTGTAGCTTTGCAGTAAGGTTTCTTCAGGTGTCTTGGAGATGTTGGGCTCAATTCTACTGTATTTCTACTGTTTTTTTCTGATTCTTGGTGATTGAATCGCAGATCTCGTCAGACTCCTCGTGCATAACCAAATCTCCCTGGGTTATTACAGTTCATAGCAAAAGAAATATTTGTGAATGCTGACACACTACAGCAAGAGAAAAGCTGCACCTGTATAGAACCGTTTTTGTCATATGCAGTCAGATCATTACAGTGCATTTCCGCCTTTTCTTTCTTTTGACAGATTTTTATCAAGAAAGCAGAGTGACTGATGTTCAACAATACCTCATGACTTCACCGGGTCTCTGGTGCAGGATGGAGTCTGCTCAGCACCTCCACATGAGCTCTTCACACGAGTTTCTTTAGCTTGGTCCCATAGCTCCAACTGCTGGCGACAAGCTGTTCTAGCAGGGTCGAGAACGCCAGGCGAGCGCTCCTCAAAGACTGAGGCTCGAGCTCTCGGTAGCTGGCACATGACTGGTGACGCTGTATTTTGTAAACTGTATTTATATGTATATACGCCCACGGTTGAGTTTCTGTAATTACACTGGTCTTTTGTCAAGGGCTTCCTGAACGGTCTCGCCCGTTTCACGGTGCACTTTGACATTCAACAAATGCTGCTTTTGGAACGGAAGACTCTTCTTAATTTCCTACTCGAGATTCGATTTTCCAAGTTCAATTTGTGTTGTTAATTAGTTGACAAATGATTCTGTTTAGGCTACTCCAAATGGTGTGTATTTATTGTATTTATTATGATACATTAAGAGTACACACAGGCATATGGCCGTGCTAGATATGTGTTTGTTCGTGCACAGGCCTGGCGTGTGTTTCCAAAGTCAGTCCAAAAGATGCGTAATAATGAAAGAGTGACGTTTATTGTAACTAGAGTATGCTGCAAAATCGATGGACTTTTCTCGATATAATTAAAAATGAAATCGATCACAAGAAACAAGAAAGGCCTTTTGGATTTTTTTATTTTATTTAATTTTTTACTTTTTTTTTCAGTATTTTTTTCTTTCCAGTAACACTCTTCCTGCCTTAATGTGCTAATGTGGCTGCGTTTTACAATAGAGCCGGTACAGAACACGTAAATAGATCATAGACCAAAAACCTGCCAGAGACACATGTACAACTCATGCTGTATAGCTCAGTGTAAATCAACACACTGGTATTTAAATGCTTGGTTTGCTCTCTGATAATAGAAATAATTACTATTTAACAAATACCACACATGTTTGTCAAGGGTCCTAATGGTTTTTTTTTTCATGCTTTTCAAATGGTCATAATATAACACTGATGGTTCTGGGTAAAATGAGCAATCAGCACATTGGAAAAGATCTTGAACTAGAGCGGAGTAATCTTCAGAGAAAGAGAAAGTTTGTGCAGTAAGATAACACCATCTGGCCTGTATCAACGCTGATGTTGTTTTCGAGGAGAATCACTTCCCTGCACAGGTCCAGGAGAAATACAGCGCCATCATCTTTCACTATCCCTTCATTGTTTTCTCTTGATTAGCCCAAATAAACTCAAATGAAAATGTAATGTTCCTGTCAAACAGTTTGAATAAAGACAAAGTCCAAACTTGACTTGTTAATATGTTGTTGTGCAGACATGGTTACAAAATATTGTCTTTATACTGTCTTCACAAAAAGATATATTCTACTCCACTTTACTCTTCTGGCAGCTTTGTAGTTCTACGGATATATACATATTTATAACCTAAGTGCCTTTGGCTTTAGCCACACAATTTCTGATGACATTTTTGCCATGTTTTTAATGTTCCGAGTAATATTCGGGTCTATCCAGTGAATAAATTCATCAATCTTCAGCATCATTTATGAGGTCATGAAGACCCTGTCTTTATAAACCGGTTTTATAGTAAGAAGGTTAACGAGTTATCCGGCCCTTGGCACTCTCATTGCCCTGGAGGTGGTCAGCTGATGTAAATGAGATGAAGCCCACCTGAAAAACAAGATTAGAGTAGGGTGTGCCCTAATCACTAAATACTGGAATTTAGTTTCACTCGCATGACAAAAACCAGCAATAAAGAATTAGTCAAATTCACACACTAAAGGATGTATGCGATGATCAAGATGATTTGCCCATTTATGTATTAATCCAAAGGATGGAAATTTACAGTATGTGTGCTGCCATACAAGGACGAAGATCATCATTTACTGTATGACACCAAAATACAGTAACCAATAATCTTCAGAATTGTTATTTTTGGGTGAACTGTCACTTTAAACTGAATGCTAGGAAAATATACACACACCATTCATTAAGTAAACGCATCGTTATGCTTGTCGATCCTGTACTAAAACTAAGGTGATTCGTATTAGACAGCATTATTCTACAAACCGAATTATATTACTTTCAAACATTTAGGCAGAAGGCAGCATGACAACTATTTTCATCCACAATCTAAAATAAAGTTGGCATGTGGACAAATTGTTGCAAAAATAAAAATTATTTGACTGTTTCCTAAGTATAAGTCAAAGCGCCGTCATCTTTCACTTCCACTCCGATGTGTCCAATAAGTATCTACTTCCCAGTCTGCGACGGCCAATCAGCGCTGTCCACGAAGTGCATGCCGGAGGCGGAGACCTCGGTCCATGACAGACGTATAATCTGTCCAATCACCATCTCGCAATGTGTAAGAGGCGTGACTACTCCGAGTGCAGTATCCAATCGGATGCGCGTAGAGGGCGGGGCCTCTGATTCTGGATTTCTCGTCCATAGCCACACGTGACGCGCTGTAGTCTCAGGCGGAGCGCTGCATCAGTGAGCACGGGTGAGTACACTAAACCTGCAAATATGAGCTTTACCGCCCCTGTGTGCCTTTCCGTGCGTGTGCGGTATGGTTCGCCGATGTTTTATTGCAAGGAAGCGGGATTGTATGATTCAGCTCGAGCTGAGGATATATGCGTAGACCCAAAGGCTAGTTGGTCAGTTAGCTCCTTGAGCTAAGCTAACAGATACAGGTGTCATGTCAGTAAAACCCGCCGTATTATCACAACTTGTCACAGAAACCCGCTTCACGGTATTGATCGTGTGATTTTTCTTGTGAACGGAGTGAGATATAAAGCTGAAGTGCGGTTCGTGTGGTCTTCTCAGACGTTGGGGGTGGGCAGAGCTGCTGAGAGAGGTTTGCGAATTACGTGAACTGTTACGTTCATTGAATGAAGTTAGTCAAACATGCGGTGACTGATGCACTGACCTCTGCGTTTCATACACAAATGTAAGCTTGAATTCATTTTTCATGAACGTTATGCACGCGTGTAAAGAATTAATTTGTAAGTTCGTTGTAGGCGTTTCTAATATTAAACGTATGCACTTAACTTAGCGTAATGTTGATCTCGAGCGCAATGGTGAAAGGTCACTTAAATAGCAAGAGCTCGCAACTCCTTATCTTTTGCTTTCAATTTGAGCTCGTAAATGGTGGTTTGTGGAATAGCATGGCCCTGTGGGGGATATGAGTTAATGCGGAAAAGCCAAACCGGCTGAACTAGAGCCGCACATGTCAGTTGAACCGTCATTTCCGCCCTTTAAGAGGAAAGGTAGAGGTCACGCGAGAGATACTCTTGACATTTGCATGGGCTGCAAACTTAGATGAAGTTTGATCGGATTAAAGTCAAAGAACGCTTTGAATAAGGCGTCTTATTGGCTTGTATAAACAGGATCATGCTGGTCAAGAGTGGTTTGTTAACATGTAACTACATGTTCTGGCGCATCTCTGAATGTAGAGCTCAACTTTGACCTTTATGTTTAACCAAAAGATCACTTTCCTGGTGGAGTTTAAGTGTTAATCAGGTTCCTTGTCTTCTGATATCTATGAACTAGGTCATTTGAGTTATCTACACGGTTTTATCTATTCGCTTTTATGGCCTGCTTCCTGCTCAGAGGCATTGAGTCACACTGGTGCACTCTGGGAAGGTTGTGTGTAGAATATCTGGTACCTTCCCCCATCGTCTCAAGCCCAGATCTGTGGCACTAGAGTGTAAAGAGGCTTAACCATGTGTTCTGGAAGTGTATGCATTCACTATTTAGGGCCGAATTGAATGAACCCCCGGTTGGGTCATGCTGGGACCGCCACATGTGGCTTAATCTCATAGAAGTCTGATATAATGAGCGCCTGCTCTGGACAATCATTTAACCAGCACTTAACTTAACTACAAATATTATACACAGTCAACCGGTCGTTATTTCAGAACACACTGCAGTATGATGCTCAAGTTTTGTATCGGTTCTTTTTCATTTAAAGTTACAAGGTGCATGAATGAATAAATAACTTCCATAAAGTATATCTAAAAATTGTTTATTGTGAATTTTCATTTCGTGCCAAAATGAAAGGATTTGAACACAACAGCAACAAAAAAGATTTTTTTGTGTGTTTAATATGTAAACGAATCATTCTGAGTTTAGCTGATAGATTGATTTGATTCACCATTTAAGTCATTAATGCCTTGTTTCATAGACGTGGCTTAACTAGTTTAGTTAGGACTACGTTTTTATAAACATGCCTTTAAAAATCACTGGTGTGCACCTTAAGAAAAAACAAATGCATGTTTTAAGATCAGTCAGTACAAGTTTCTTTCAGTTTAAACTGCTCAGATTAACATTTTAGTCTAGCACTAGGCTTCAGCCCTGTCTGCGAAACTGGGCTTAAATGAAATAGTGCTCCAACAGCAGAACTTGCATTGTATTGCTCTTTTATATATATATATATATAATATTGTGCATAATCGGTTCGTTGCCTATTACTATATAATGTTTTGAAATAAAGGAGCCATGAAACTAGCACCGCTTAAAGTGCTTTCTTGCAGTCTGTCAGTCATTATGCAAAGCTGCCTGACCACAGGACGCTTTAGTGACCAGAGAGGACTGGCCGATTGGTATGGGTGGATTGGTCGGATCCTGTGGGTTTCATCAGCGGCTGCTGTGGTGGATCAGTCGTGTTTAATCAGCAGAGCGGATCTCTGCTCAAACTGGAGTTGAAGCAGCTCCCGGTCCGTTAGCACTGCAGTGTTGAATGCCTTCCTCTTCCAGTCCCAGTTGTTTGTTTTATAGTGGGCAGGATGGAGTCCAGTCCAGAACGAATGAATCTGTGGTGTAAAAACAGGAACCACTAGACTCCTTCCAGTGATCCTTCCTAGTTAGTTCTGTAGTGATGTATTTGAGTCTAATTAATGGGCTGATATTGGCTAATAACTCATTAACAGAAGTGTTAGTTCCAACTTGCATGTCTGCTGTGTTTTAAATGCTTCTAATTCAGATTTATTTATTTTTTCAATGTTAAATGAAAGATTACGTTTCATAACCTAAGTAACCTATTGCATGAGTCGGTGGGTCTCTGCCAAATGCTCTATTTAATTTTGCTGATGTGTTATGTTGGTTTAGCTCAGATGCTAATGTTAACCGCTGATTGGCTTTAATAGTGCTGGCGTTGTGTGTTGTCAGTAATCGCTCTACCCCCACACATGATCATTAGTTCACTGAGCAACAGATGGGTCAGGAGTGAATCCTGTGACCCCAACCCCACTACAATACACACACACACACACACATTCCACCTCATGTAGCCTCAGGGTACCTGCTCCCGAAGATCAGCCTAGACTCTTTTAGTTCAGTGATATTTGATAACGCGTGCTTGTATTTTTTCTGTAATCTGAATCTTAGATTGGGTTGGTCTGACTCTGTTCTCCGTGCAGTGCTAGGTTGTTTTGTTTGTGTTTATAGTTAAGAACTGCTCAGTAATGGGGATTTATGGCAGATATCTCAAGAGCAGGGTAGCAGATGTCTGATAAAACACCATTAGATGGGTACGATGCCTCAGGGATGAGATGTCCTCTTCACCTTTAAATGACCGTAGACAAATAAATCTCATCCAACCACATTTACTGAATGCTTATGCTGTTATTAGTCCTGCCTTTAGCAGATTTCAAAATATTGGTGTTTAGATTTTGGACGTATTCATTTAGATGGTAACAAATTGGTAAATCTAATATTTGGAGTTGAAATAAATGTTAGGCTTTTAACCAATATCCTGAGATGCCTATATAGTTTGATTTAGGGCAAAAAAAAAAAACTTTTTAGAGTTTTTTTTTTTTTTCTTAAATGAAATTGATTCGCAATGGATTCCTAAAAGCCATGAATTGAACTTTTCCCATATTTGTTTTATAAAACGTTCAACACAAGATCTAATTTAGCGTGTTTCTTATTAGTCTTTTTCCACCAGATGTCACTTTCTGTTTACTACACGCATACTAAAGCGCAGTGTTTTCAGCTTCTGCCGTCTCGCATTATGACGATATGACACACAAATCTCCAGTTCTTCTGAGTGTTACTTCATTAGCATTTTACCATTTAATTTGAGAGCACCGTCATAACACATACACAGCAGCTGCAAGTTCTTCACGGCAACCCGTCAAAATAAAAGTTTGCTTTAACTTGAAGAAACTGTGACAGGAATACATAGCCGTTGTTTTGTTTTTAAATAAATCTCAATAGCGTTTATATTAGACGATACTCGCTAAATGTAATCAAAGAGTTGAGAATCGGATCGTTTGCGGATCGATTTGGAATCGGGACATCTGAATTGATATTCAGCCCTCGGTCTGGATGATGCAGTATATCACTAAGGTTGTACGATTATTCAAAATAAGTGGCATCACAAATTCAGTGAAATAAATGCATGTGTGTTTGATCCAGTGGCTCGGTTTGTGCTAAACACCGCTTCTTACGAACTCATCTCTGCATTTGCTCCGAGTGTGTTTTTTTTGTTTTCTTTTGTTTTCTTTCGTTTTAATCACAGAAATCACATTTGCGTTACTATTCTCTAACCATGCAGCCCTAGTTGTTTGTTTGTGAGGTTGGTCATGTCTAATATTTTGTGTGTACTCCAGTGAAAGTGGTTTTGTTTTGTTTTGGCTGCCATGGTTATGTGTTGCTATCAGACACTGTTGGCACCTCTGCTTCAGCCGCACTAATCCTGAGTGTGTTAAGCTCATTAGCTCAGCGGTCTGTGGGGTACACGCTCTGCGTGTGTTCAAACATGACTGTGTTGCCCGTTTAAGGTTTTTTGCAGTGTTTATTGATACCTCTGAGGAATAATCTGACAGCGCTGCAAAGCTCTGCTCTTGAGGTGAATGACCGTAATCACATGCTTACGCTGAAGAAAGAAAGCAAGGGCTTGTGGATCTTGTAATGGAGTGAAATTGAGGTGGTCATTAGAGTATTTATATTTGCTTCTAGAGTTTACTCACTCAATGAGTTGAAATGATGCTTATGGGAAATCTAGAGGACAAACGCTTGGTTTTTATTCGCCACAGAACACATGTTTCATGGTAAAATGCTGGTTCTTTTAGAGGAGGGCATGTTTGCACGTTGCTATAGGTGTTTGTGTATGTATAATCTCATTGGGGTAAATCTTATTAAAGAAAAGGGGCTGATGCTGCAGAACTCCGCCTGGACCCTAGAGAGTCCGAGAGACTGGACCCTAAGGGGACCCTGAGATGGCAACATGTCCACTGCCGTCTATAGCTGCGGCCTCTTTACATCATAAACTCCAGCTCTGTGTGCTAGAGTTTTAATCGGATAAAATGTTTTTGCTTAATTAAAGAGCAATATTAAATATGCAAGAGAAAATAAGACGGGTCTCTTAAAATAAAAAAACTAATTGGTTTCTTTTTTGGAAAGAAAAATCTACATTTTATTTGAGATCTACAAAATGTTTCATATTTAAAATATTAGGTAAAATGTTATCATACAGTAAGTTCATGGCCCTAACCTGATTTCAACTCTCCTCGATGCTCTCGCCTCCAGCTTACATTTAAAATGAAGGAATTCCGGCCACTTTGACGTTCTCGCCATCGGTGTTCCCTCCACATCCACCGTGCAGTATTGCACTGACCGTCGTGGTTTATCCCATCCTTTCACCTGGTCTCGGGTGACAGTCCTCCTTTAGTCTCTGAGTAAAACATTTTTGGCGAAAAAACGTAACATGAACTTTAAAATTAATTAATGGAGGATTTTGCCTAGATAATTTTTTGTAATCGAGTTACTCAAGGAATCATTTCACCCCTACTAGACAATAAGGCCTGTATTTCAGTAGACACAATTACAATATAAATATGAAAATTTTATTAAAAAGCCACGAATGCCCACTAGTTTTATCAAAAGACCCGGTACTTCGGTACCAAGACGGTACAAAAAAATTTGAAATGTTACGGTACCAGGTTTTCTGAAGTACCGGTAGTACAGAGCAATGGGTAAACCCGGTTCTTGCTGCGCTACAATTCTAGTGTCTCTTATTATTTTAAAGAATAACTAGCAATTCGAGAATAAATATGCAAAGATGGAGGATCAACGGTGCATAGAATAGTGCTAGAACCTAACCTTAACCCACGTAGTTACCTTACATTAGCAGTATTTTTCAAGGCTGACACTGTAATTACACATACTCTAAAGTGTAACCGACTTTGACATTTTCTTTTAAATTACATTACTCTTCACGTGATTGACTGACAGATCACTCGAATTGTCTGTTTAGCTCAGCAAAGCAGCGTAGTTTGAGAGTTATTTCCTCTCATAGAGGCACATTTGGTCTTTGTATTGTTCAAGCTCAACCTTGTGGCCCAAGCACAGACAATGTGAGACGACGTACATTTCCTTTCATTGCTGATATTTCTTTGATGTCGGTTTGGTTTGTCTGAGCCTTAAGGACAACCATCCAGTCAGTGACCTCCAGCCCACACACAGATAAACATGAGGATCTGTTTCCTTTTGTTCAATCTGTTACACTGACAGTGTCTAGTGTAAATGTCACTCCAGCACGATCATACTGAGATTTTATACTGGAAGGGCCGAGAGAAAATGTTGGATGGTTTTCCAGAAAACTGATTTATTGATTTGTTTGAGGATCTGCAAAAGTACACATTTTCAGATTTCTAATTGATATATTGTCTCAAAATCTTAAAGAAACCTTCCTGTTTTAAAGGCATAATTTACTCACAAAATCTGCCACCGTTTACTCACGCTTGTATCATTCCGAATCCGTGTTAGGCTGTGTTTCTTTCTTCTGTTGAACACGATATTTTAAAGTAGGTGTATAACTAAACAGTTGTTGGTGCCCATGACTTCCACAGTGTATGGTCATACTATGAAAGTCAGCAGGACCTGACATCATAAATCAACTAATCATGTTGCTGGACAACTAGCGAACTGTCCTGAACCAGATCTAATTCATGCCCTCTTGTGTCTGTAGACTATGGAGCTGAAGATGCGATTGTGTGTGGCGCTGCTCTCTCTGACTCTGTGTCTGGGCCTCATGGGTCATGTGAGGGCACAGGAGGAAGCCGATGACATGGAGATGGACGTGGAAGATGCCATCGATGACATGCAAGAGGAAGATGTTGAGGAAGAGGAAAGGCAAGCCCCTGCGTCTCCACCAGTGCCTACGGTAAGAGTGTTGCCTGCGGCTGACTGAGAAATGTGCTTTACTTGGAGAGCACTGCAGGATCTTTATTATGAAACTAGCTCTGTTCATTCTACTGAATGTGTCACTCATACGTTGATCAGGTGCAAGGGAGGTTGGTGGAGACCTAAAATTACATCCACATTAGCGACCCTTGACGTAAATTTCTCAATAACCGTAAAACTTGATGCTTGTTGGGAAGTTATCATTGAGATTTAGACAGAGCAGTGGTGGTCTGTGTGATTGGTGGTAGGTGTTTGGTCTGCTAATGGTTAATAATCATGTAATTTAAAGGGCCAGATCACATTAAAAATAAATTCTGTCCTGATTTACTCTTTCATATCATTCTAAACCCACATGACTACTACTATTCTGTAACATGAGAGTAAAGTATGTTAAATATAAAACGGTATTTTGCTGGTGCAACTAGGTTAACATCTTCCCCAAACTTCTTTATTTAAGGTGACATATAAAGCTCCAGAGCCGATGGGAGAGCACTTCTTTGCTGAGTCATTTGATAAAGGAACACTTCAAGGGTAAGATATCTGTTATCCTCACAAGAGAGAGAGCATATATTGAAAACGTTTGTAGTAAATACAATGTTCACAAGTGTGGACGTCTAACCCTTCACGAGAAAAGTGTTATTTTGAAATAGAAGTCATGTGTAGTACTGTATTTAGGGGGGAAAACAAAAGTCTTACCAACCGTACAATTTTGAACAGTTGTGTGTATCTTTTGAAGATGTTTGTCATAAATATAAGCAAAAATGACCTTTCTTTGTCAAGTGGATTTCTTTTAACTTTGTTGTTTCTTGTCTAGATGGGTTTTATCCCAGGCCAAGAAAGATGGCATTGATGAGGAAATTGCAAAGTATGACGGTAAGTTTCATATATTTCATTTTCTGCTCATCTTATGTCTATTATTTCTAATTAATTCATTCATTAATTCGCCTGGGCCCACCCATACTTTCTGTGACGCTACATTCAATTTCGCAAGCAAAGTCAGTCTGGCAAAGCTGTCGTTTTAGAGCATTTCAGATTCCCAAAAAAGTGAGAACCAATGAGAAACGAGCTCAACCAACCCCCCGATTGGTTGTAGATTCGTCCAGTAGTATACAGAGGCATCTGATAGACGCAGGTTAAGCCCGCCTTAGTAAGGTAGCTTGGCCAGACTAAGCTCCTATGAGCTTTAAAGTCGCGGAAGCCAGGCTAAGAATTAATATGACCCGACCTATGAATTAAAAAAAAATCACAGAACAATGTTATGTGTTGACTTTTTAAAGATGTTTTTATTTGAATAGTTTGAATCATTCCAAAAAATTCCAAACTAAAAGACATTTAATATAAAAGAAGTTTATAAAGGGAACGGAGCGTGTGCAAGGCGATCTTCAGGTTATGGTGTGTTCTTTTGTGTTTAGGTAAATGGGAAGTTGAGGAGATGAAGGACACTAAACTCCCAGGCGATAAAGGTCTGGTGTTAAAATCTAAAGCTAAGCATCACGCCATCTCTGCTCCCCTACTGCGACCTTTCACCTTTGACACCAAACCGCTCATCATACAGTGAGTATTCATGTCTTCTCTTGGTATGCATTTTCCTCTGACTGTCCAGATGTCCTTATGCAAAACTAAACTCAAGACCACAATGAAACCGTAAACTCAAATGATACAAATATCCACCTGATGTGTCCTGTGTCCTTTAGGTATGAGGTGAACTTCCAGACTGGCATTGACTGTGGCGGAGCTTATGTTAAACTGTTGTCTCAAACTGCTGATCTTGACTTGGTAAGATGCCCTGAAATATGTTGAACTTTGTAGGAAACTAACCACTGACTGTTTACTGAAATGTGAAGATGTGACCCCTGGCCCTGTTTCTTATTGTGAAGTGTTACCAGTTATTCTTCGATTTCTGTGTGATTTGGTACTATGCTGGGTCCTTTTGGTGTGCATTCCTACTTCACATCCTAGAATTGTCACAGTAAATGGGTGCAGTACAGAGCCCTTTTAGGACAGATGAGCATTTCCATTACACATTTGATGTGGTCACATGCATTTCTGACTACCACCATGTATGGGTTCAGTCATCCAATCACAAAATGTTTTGGACCCTTTTATGCCTGTATTTAATTAGTGCTGATTAGTCCTGTTGTGCTATCTAGAATCACGGTGATCAATACAATGCCTTTAATGACCATGTATTTATATAGTCCATTGATAGCATGTGAGCTAGACCCAATACTTAATACATAGGAATTGAATGTGTCCTCACCTCCCTCTTCTCTGTCTGTTCTCACAGGAGGAGTTTGTGGATAAGACTCCATACACCATCATGTTTGGGCCTGATAAGTGTGGTGAGGATTACAAACTGCACTTCATCTTTAGACACAAGAACCCGAAAACCGGCGAGTTTGAGGAGAAGCATGCTAAGAAACCCGACGCTGACCTCCGCACATACTACACAGACAAGAAGACTCACCTCTACACACTAGGTAATAACGCATATCTCCTCCTGCTTCTGTCAGAGTACATTTACATGTTTGTTTAGCCTGTCTGCCGCTTTTCCCTTCAATCTGAACAGAAACAAATATGAAAGTGGTCTTATGTGTGTGGATGTTTTCCTGCAGTGCTGAACCCTGATAACACTTTCGAGATCCTGATCGACCAGACGGTGGTGAACAGTGGCAGTCTCTTGAATGATATGACTCCCCCCGTCAACCCCGCGGCCGAGATCGAAGACCCCGATGACCACAAACCAGAGGACTGGGATGAGAGACCCAAGATCCAGGATCCAGATGCTGTCAAACCCGAGGACTGGTGAGGCTGAGAGATCTTTTGCCTTGTCCAAATATCAACACTTGCGTTCTTAGCACTTGACTATTTATATGACACTTTTCCTGTGTTTGGCCAGTGAGAATGAAGACCACAAGTGCATGTAGAACTTTTCATTACCTGATGGGTCACGTGTAGTATTTACATAACTTTTTATTTTTAAATGCTTTGCGGTTTAAAATCGATTTCTAAATGCGTGTTCAGTAGTCTATAACATGACACCGTTTCAATTGTGGTCCTTTGGCTTTTTTTAAACCTGGGCAGTCTCAGACATTTACTTTGTCACACACACGCTTTCAAGCAACCAAGAACACAATCAAGGGTTTTTGGACAAGGCATATCCATGTGTTATACTGGGAATCAGAAGCTTTTTGTCCATATCCTTATGGTTTGATGTTTGTAACTCAGGGATGAAGATGCTCCTGCTAAGATTCCTGATGAAGATGCTGTGAAACCTGACGGCTGGTTGGACGATGAGCCAGAGTACGTCAGTGACCCTGATGCCCTCAAGCCAGAAGACTGGTAAGACTTTCTCCATTACATTAAAAGTCTTCATTTTTAAGTCTTACTGTACGTGATTACGCTACGTTATGAAAAAACACACAATTACAATTGATTTATTATTATTTTTCCCTTGTCGAAATGTAACTTTCTACTGTTGAGAAACTTGTATAATAACATGTATGAAACATTTAATAACAATACAGCTTGTGTCAAAGCAGCTTTGCAGTATCAAAGAGGAAAATAGTGTGTCAATGCAAAAAGACAATTTTCAGTTCAAGGCAGTTCATGATTGAATTCGCTGATGTCGTCATCCAACTCGGTTCAGTTTAAACAGTGTCTGTGCAATCAAGTCGATGATATTGCCGAAAATTATAGAGGCATGAATACAAATGAGCTGCATTGTAATGCACGCACAAATCACTCTGTATCATCTAAAAGACTAAGCGAGTATGTGTTGGACAGTGGTGATGTGAGCTGATTTTAATGAAGACATTAGGACTCCTGGGGTGATGATCTAGATTGAATTTTTGTAATTATAGCCTTAACCAAGAGAGCAGCTGAAATAGATATACGAGGAGCACGCCGTATTTGAGGTTTTCTTTCATAACTGCACTACATCTGTGCTCGTCTCTCATAGGGATGAGGATATGGATGGCGAGTGGGAAGCACCTCAGATCCCCAATCCTGCCTGTGAAACCGCCCCCGGCTGCGGCCCATGGGAGAGACCGATGATCGACAACCCCAACTACAAGGGCAAGTGGAAGCCACCTATGATTGATAACCCTAATTATCAGGTAATTATCAGCGTAAGCATTTAAAGGGGTCAAGATATGTAGACTCATCTGAGAAAATGAAGAAATCATGTTGCAAAACGTTTGAGAAGGTTCCAAAAGAAATTAGCCAATCGTAACAGTGGGAGCTTACATTGAAGTCTCATGGAAGACATGCCACTTTCAATAGAATGTTTAAGTCAGGGGGCTAAAATTAAGGCAGTTTATATCTTCATAAGGGCACATAAATTAAAAATGCACTTGCTTATCTCTTATTTCAAAAGTTGTGATAATGATAAATAAAGCATGTTATCCACTGTTGTAAAGGCTATTAGAACTGTCGGTATACTTATTATTCTTGGCGTGAATGGGCCTTTTACATGTGAACAGCTCATTATCTGCTGGTCTCTGCAGTATCTCAGACCAGCTTGCTTTGCAGTAGATGCTGTTTATTAACATTATGTAATGTAAAATAAATAATTTCATTTTTCTCCCCAATCTTTTTAGCTTTGTTCTAGAATTACTCAACCAATCTGAGTATTGATTTAAATAAATGAGTACTAAACTTAAGGGTGTTTTCTGCTAAATATGTAAACGCGTAATCATTTATTTGTCAGGGAGTGTGGAAGCCCAGGAAGATCCCTAACCCAGACTTCTTTGAGGACCTTCACCCGTTCCGCATGACTCCATTCAGCGCCGTCGGTCTGGAGCTCTGGTCCATGTCCTCTGATATCTTCTTTGACAACTTCTTCGTCAGCTCTGATCGCAGTGTAGCCGAGCGATGGGCGACTGATGGCTGGGGTCTGAAGAAAGCAGCTGAGGGAGCTGCAGAGGTATAAAACTTCTATATTTATCTTCTCTTTCTCTCCTTCATTCAGGTGCTCATCAGTGAGATGAGAGCGTACAATTAACTCAAAAAGGCACATCCTGATCCAGTGCAGTTTGCATGTGAAAAATCAGCATTAACCTTACCAAAAGCTTATGGAGAACTTTGTTTCCTGGAGACAGCATGCACAGGTTTTTGTAATAACACCAGGAAGCAGTTTCTAGGCTGATACATGAATCACTTAAGAGGAAGGATTAGTTACTGGATTCCAAGTTTTTTTTTTTTTCCGTTACATTTTTTTTGGTGTGACTTCCAACTAATTATTATAGTATAGTAATTATATTATATAGAACTTTCAAATTTTAACCTAGATATTTATTTGTTGATGACCTCTAAATGACCAATAGTTAGAATACTTTTTTTTTTTCTTCCTCATTTATTTATTTGCCTGTGTTTCTTGTTTTCCTGACTCATGTTTTGGAAGGGTGTTAGTTGTGTGTGGCGCTGAAAATCTGTTTCCACTTACTCCTGAGACTTTCTCACATGACACCACACAGGCCGTTGAACCAGCCACGTTCTTCCACAGGGCGTGGAGCCGTCTCCTCAACCCACACACATTCACACAGTACACACGAGCACACAAACACACACAGCGAGGCCACAGCTCCTCGTCCCCCCCGTGCCCTTCACTCAGCCCATGTTTAAACTCTGAATCTCTGCACTGCAGTAAATATCTGACCTGAAGTCGATATGAGCCTCTACTAGGGCCCAATCGCTGGCTTCATGCGTGGTGAATTTCTGGCTGTCTGGAACTATAAATGACCTTTTCACTGACTCTATGAACAGTACTCTACGAAATCCTTTTTTAATTCCAATTTTTTCCATTTAAATTAGGTTTTCAGTAAAAGCATCTCAAATTAATATGGCCCTGTATTTGTTTTTCTCTAAAGTGTAGTTGATGAAACCGTGAGACTTCTTCACACAGAGATGCACATACTTTATATTTTAAAAGCTGTCTGTTTGCACTTTAATATTCAGACACTAGACCGTAATGGCTTTTGGTTTATTCATTAAAAATGTGTCAGATTCCATGACTCTGTGTTTTGCAGTAAATTTAATTTTTATTGCAGCATTCAGGGATTCCAACTCTTTTTCTAGTTGCAGGCTTACACGATTCATATATAGCAGGGCTCTCAGTTAAAAAATCAAATGTGTGACTGCAGAGCATGGTGCGGTTTGGGGTTTCTCGTGTGGGGTCTCTCTCTGAGGCAGGTTGCGAATCCCAGGGGAATGTCTTTGGTTCTGTCTGTGTGCTGGGAGCCACTGCTGAACGCCATGTACACTGGCATTAGCTTTTTTTTTTTGACTGGCTTTCATGAGAATTCCTACTGTGCAAATGCCCCAAAGGTGGATTCCGGGCATGCCTTGCATGTTAATCTTGAGGGCCTGTCCTTGGCTAAAGGACCTAGCAGAAGCCTGTGAGTGCACTCATGCTTTGATTGTGGTCTGTTTAATCCGCCATAATGACTTTGTCACAGCAACATGAAAGACAGTCAGTCAGAACAGAAGCCTGTGCCTCAGTGTGACTCCAGCTGAACTCTTTACACCATGGCCAAAGGATGCACTTAGTTTGAAGGGTTTACAGAGCAACATTCAACGGGTTAACCTAAAGGGGTAGTCCATCCAATGATGGTGTCATCATTTACTCTCCCTAATCTCATTCCAGAGCGATAATAGTTTGCAACAACATCAACAAAAACAACACGTGTCATGTGAATTTTCCACCGAGTTCAATTTTTAAAACCCAAATTTGCATCATTTGTGTCCCCCGGCCCAAATTTGCGTCTGTTCACAACTTTTCATTGACTTCATATTAATGCGGTCAACTGATTTCATTGTGATCAATCATATTATGCAAACAAAAAAGAATTTTATTTGGTATGTAAGTGTTCTGTGTATATTTTATGTTGTTTCTTTGTGTATGTAAATACACATGCATAAAGTATATACTTTTAAAATTGTCTGTATATTCACATAATTTACATTTATTAAAAATATATATTTAACATAAGCATATTTATCTGTACATGCATGTTTGTATTTATATACATCATAAATATACACAGCACGTACATATATTATGGAAACCTAAACTTGGCGTGCACATCCCTTTATAGATTGTCTGTTTTATACTTTTGTACTTGTTAGTAAATCAAGTGTGTGTGTGTGTGTGTTAACAGCCTGGTCTGGTCAATCAAATGATAACGGCTGCTGAAGAGAGGCCCTGGCTCTGGATAGTCTACGTCTTGACCGTGGCTCTGCCTCTGGTGCTCATCATTGTCTTCTGCTGCACTGGAAAGGTAAGTGTGTTATTTAATAAAGCCTGACCTTAATGACTGGATCTGTAGAATAAATGTTATCCTGTGCCTTACAGAAGAGCTCAGCATCCACATCTGCTGCTGAGTACAAGAAGACCGACGCTCCACAGCCAGATGTGAAGGAGGAAGCTGAGGAAGAGGAGGCAAAGGAGGAGGAATCAGGTCTGATAGATTAACAAACTTGGTTATAGTTCTGTTGTGGGATTTGGGTTTGAACTTTGTTGAAGTTTAGCCATTTTCTTTAATTCTGTTTTGTTCTCCCCTCAGAAGAAAAGAAGAGTGAAGAGGAAGACTCCACAGGAGAAGCAGAGGAGGCTGCAGAGAATGACAACAAAGACGACAATACATCCAATGAGGTAGGGTGTACCTACTGTTTTTTTTTTGTCACACATGAGGTTGTGTGGTGAATGAATTGCTGTCCAAATCCATGGTTATGAGTTTAAAAGATGTGATCAATCTAGAAGGAGTTCATAAGTCTTTTTTGGCCAATGCTAAGAACTGGAACTGTTACTTTGAATTTTAAACATGCACACTTTTATTAATGAGATGCTGAAATCAGTTTTCAAGAATATATGATATGATATCACCACGGTGAGTTGTTAAGATGAAAATGGAACAAAATCATCTAAACTGGCCATTTTAATTGGCCATGGCAGCAAGTAAGCAAACTATTTTTTGCACACATGGTCTCACACACTGCCAAGCAGGTGATCAGCTAAATAAGGTTGTATGTCAACTTATTTCTAATGATTTCCACATTTACAAAATTGACATGCATTCCTTGAATATTTTATAGGGAAAACCATATAAAGCATATTGCATCAGATTTCCTGTTATTAAATTGGACATTAAAATAAATAATAAACATGTGACTGACCACTCGCTCCACCACGGTGACTAAAACATCACCTGAATGCACAAAATTGTAACATTGAGGTACCTTGCAAGTTTAATTTGCTAACCCCGTAAGAAAAAAGGCTTTATGGGTGATTAAGAAATGCATTTCTTAATTTCATGCAAATGCAAATTATTTTCATATATATACATATATATACACACACACATATTATTTGATTTTTTATTTATTTTTGACAAAGTGATTTTTCTCTTGTGTAGAAATCAGCGGACGACATTCTGAGAAGGTCTCCCAGAAACAGGAAAGCTAGAAAGGACTAATGGACTTCCTGAATCTATATATCCCAACATCTCCCTCTCTTCCCGCTCCCAGTCCTGCTCCATCTTTCCTCGCCTCCCTCCCACGTTCCCTCCTTCCCTTCTTCTCCATCCTTGCCGCCATGATGATGGTCAGAGCGAAACGGTGCGGTCTGCCACACGTCCAGCATCCAAACGAACGCCTCCTCGAGCGGCCTTGAGGATGTCGATGGTTACCACAGTGATGGCGACGCTCAAATAGCATAGAAACTTTCTCAGTAACTAAAAAGGAAACACAATTTTTGTTACCATTCCTGAACTGTGCATCCAACGATCATATTCCCAGCTGTCACACACACACTTCCAGACAGTGTTCCTGAACTCTCACACATGACCACACTATGGCACACTTGGTATTGTAAGGTTTACAAGCCAATAGCTTTATTCCTTTGTTCTAGAATTACTCAAGGAGCCATAGGCGAATGATTGGATATATTCATTATAAACTATAAAACCGGCCACTTTGATTACTTGGATATACACCTAGCTTTTAACTTATATGAAATGTTTTCGTTATTTTCTATTCCATGAGGTTCATCATTTGTCGGGGCATAGTCTGGGCGTCCAGTAAAAGGCCAAACCATGACTTTAACGCAGCCAGTTGTGGTGCACGCGTTCAGTAAGGTATCCAGGGAGAATGCCAGATAGATTCATAGGTTCTAGTGTACTGCCTTATTTGTAGGACAGAAGATTTGCTAATATTGTTTCTGTGAATGTACTGTGAGTTTTGTCTAATGTTTTTTTTTGTTTGTTTTTTTTTCTATACAAATTGACTTTTTACTAAATCATGGATTGCTGTACAAATGTGTTTTCTGGTCTTGAACTGATGTAGATTCTAACCTGTTCAGCCCAATAGCGGGATGACTGACAGTTTTTACTTTCTTGCCCTCATTGCGTTTTATTTTTTTCTCACTGTGATGTCATATCCTGTCCAGATATTATTAGCAGCAGTAGCAGCTTCCATTTCGTTTAACCAATTTTGTTCACACTACAAACGAGCGAGGACTAAATGACTGTAAGATGTAATTTAAGATGATTCCAATTTCAAAGCAAATGTTTGAGAGTGAATCTCATGTCACATTTCAGCCTGAAGGCAAAAGAAAAGAAAATGAGTTGTGCAAAGCAGTGCAAAAACACCTATGTATAAATACTTTATAAGTTAGAATTTTCTAAAGAAGGGTGAAATGTGGCACGGACTTTGAGATTCACCGTTAAAAACTCTGTTTTCTAGTAAGTGTCGCTCAGACAAAACATGGAAAAAGAAAAAAAAAAAAACTGGGTGTAAAGCAAGCTGTTGCAAGTTATTTCCTCATCATTGACTCTGCCCCTAAATATTTGACCCCGAAGATATGAAAAAGGCACTATTGGGGGCTTACCCTGATCTAAAGCAAACTAGTGTAGTTTCACTAGTATTCTTGAAGTTACTTGTTTATACACTCAATATGGCAAACCGGCCTCATCTGTTCCTATTCCATCGAAACAGGCTGGTAAGATGCTATAACGTGAGCTCTACCCCAAGACTAACGAAGAGTTGGCACTTTCAAAGGTAACTGAGAAAAATTAAATCACACACTTCTGCAATATCTGCTGCTCTGCTCTTAATATCTCACTTTGTTTTTTCTGATGGGCATGATCTCCAACTGTAAATGTCCTGTCTGTACACCTGTGTTTTGGGCTGTTTTTTTTGTCGTCTGTCTTTCTTTTCTTTGTCTTTTGGATTACCGTAATTTCACAAAAGTAGGTAATTAATAGTGTGGATGGATAGAAGGACAGAAAAGCGATGGATTGAGTGGTTTACTGGCATCATTGAAGTTATGAAATTGAGCTTGTGAGTTTGGGTGATGATTCTGGTCTTGCTGGGACGATTTGGGGAAAATCCATCATGTTACTCACAAACTAAAATAAAATAATGATTTGAATGTTTAATGTGTGTTTTTTATGTGTCTTACTGTGTGACCGTTTTTTTTCTTTGCCTCACGTGGAGTTAGGGTTTTTTTTAAACGCATTTTCTTTATTCTAAGGTGCTAATCTCGTTAATAAACATTCCTGGGTTTTTCCCAAAATCAAAAGAAATAATGCGTATTTTCTCATTGAAACGATTTGCATCATAATATTTTTATGACACTTAGTTATATTACATTTCCTTTAAAATTTAAATTGCAGTTCTGTAAATCTATGAATTCATGAAGTTTTTTGTGTTATAATAGTATTTGTTTTGTATAATCTTTGAAAAATGTTCATTACAATTGAAAAGTAACATTTCTAGAAGCTGAATGTCCTGTCATTAAGTGTGAATGCAAATATTAATGGTCTAAAAATAAACGTCATTCTCTTTATGCATAATGTAATTATTTTTTTCTTTTCATTTATTTGTTTGCTTGTGAAGTGACGTTACCTGGAGTTTTTTTTATGTAAAATCCATACTTTTATGAGTTATCATAGAGGTCAACTGTATTCAGTTAATTTGCCATATTTCTTTATTTGCCATTGGTGTCACAATAAGTTCAGGCCTATCTGAGTGAGTGTATTGAGGACACACACATTCACACTGGTCAATAATTCAGTGTCTGAGTGTCTCATTTTGAGAAGGTCCGCTGTATGAAAAATTGAAAAACAAAAATGTCTTGTGACTTAGAGAATGTGTAATAAAGAGTATATAATATAAAATATCATATTTATTAAATATGTTATATATATATATTTAAAAGGTGATGAGAAAAGGTGTTTTAATAACTTTTTCATTGCTCCACCACACCTGCTCATCAATTTTTTCAAGGACCAAAGGTCTTGACAGATTTGACAGTCACTTAATGTCAGACTTGTATAAATGTTTGCATGCCTTTTATACTGTAAATATGGACCTAGAAAGATATTTGGATGCTTAAGTCACTACAAAGTCGCCTGAGGCCCGAAGAACACGGGCGTCCAACAAAGATCATCAGCCTTGTGTCTTACACACAGAGATTTCTCCAGAATCTCTGCATCTTTTGAAGATGTTACACTTCATACGATGAGATTTGCCAAGAATTTGCAATTTGATGTTACGGAATGTTGTATTCCACAATATTTAAATGCACTCTTTCACAGATTGGAGAGCCTCTGCCTCAAGACATCTCTTTTATAGCCAATCATGTACAGACCTAATGTCAATTAACTTAATTAATTGCCAGATGTTCTCCCAGCTGAATGTCTTGCTTTTTCAGCCCTTTTTGGAGACTTGTAGCAAGCATCAAATTTCAAATGAGCTCATTTAGTGGATAAAAGTGTGAAGTTTCTGTTAAAACATTTTTGAGCCATCACAAAGCTTTTCTGGAATTCTGGTACTTTAAAACAAAACGTGGAAAAAATGCAAAGTATTTTCATAGGAGTGTAAATTCTAATAATCTAATCTATCTATCAAATTAGTTTTTCACTATAAATTCCAATAAGTAATGTGTAAACTTCTTATCTATCTGTCTGTATTAAAATCTTTCAGTTTTTCACTTTAAATGTAGCTTTAAAAAGCTATTTTTTCCGAAAATCAGTGTCGTGTATATATAAATGCGTGTGATTTAGTGAGAACAATAAAGCATCTCATCCGCGGAGGAATGTTTGGGTATTTTGAGTTTACAGAGAGAGTTTGTGATTGCCCGGGTGATCTGTCACTCACATCGCGTGGATAAAACAGAGGAAAAAAGAAAAAAATAGTTACAAGATGGCGACCAACAACTGCCCGAACACTGGAAAACAATAGAGACAGCGCAGTAGGGCAGAGTTTATTTCTTTATCGTTTGTCTTTTTCTTCTCGTGTCGAGTCATACCGGGGGACAGTAGTTGGTTGTGTGTACTTTAAGACTTTTGAAGCAGGTTGGGAAGAAAGTGAGTTTATAATGCTTTGTTTGAAGGCTAGTTAGCAGGCAGGCTAAGCTACATCCGTAGCTAGTGTAACTGTGAAGATCAGCTGTTAGCCGCATTGCTACTTTAAAAGTTACTTTTACTAGTAAAACTCGCTCGTAACTTTGTGAGTTTGTGTATTGGGGCTGAATGTATGTAATGTACGTGCTTTTCCCCATCTCTTTCTAACCCTCGTCGCCAGGTTTTATTTCAAGTACGTCTTTTGTCAACTTTAACTGTGAGGCGAAAAGATTGCACGTTTATTTTTAATCTGTTGCTAAAAAGTTTCGCCAAAAGACAGAAAAAGATCGATTCAACGACGGGTCGTATCGCGTGAACAAACGGGAGGTAAACATTTTTAAGGAAGGTAAATAAAGTTTTCATAAAGAGATTCCTCAAGTAAAAGTTTTGACTCGTGTGTATCATTTAAAGTAAAGTTTAACGTGTCTAAACGGATGTAACTTTTAAGATGCAAAAGTTATTATTGTTAGGGAGCGCTTTCATTCATAAAATCGTAGTTTTAACTTGGTTCTGGTTTGTGTCAGGACTCCCGGCTTGAATAAGTTACAGTTATATAAGGAGGGTTGCTCACTGATTTCTGGGTCGTTTAGTTAAAAGGAACCTTTTGCGTTTGGGCTCTTTCCACAATATATGCGCACAAATTTGAACGATGTGCCATTTCTTTTGTTTTACAAGGAGGCAGATAGTGATAAAAATGGAGGCAGTTGAGTCTGTTTTGTAAAGAGGCGCACACACACGCACTGAAACAGCACGATCGTTCCTGTGAGACTCGAGTGAGTTTATAAACGGGGTTCTTCTGGATGATGGCGGATTTCGTGGTGCCGCGGCACAGCGCGGTGATGGAGCGGCTGCGGCGGCGGATCGAGCTCTTCCGGCGGCATCACACAGGCTGCGAGAACCGCTATGACAGCACGGCTATGGAGCGGCTGGAGATGGAGAGACAGCAGACGTTAGCGCTGCATCAGCGCTGCCTGCAGACCAAGGCCAAGCGCTCAAACAAGCACCGGCAGCCGGCGGCGGCGAGCGCGGACTCCGCGGGGCAGAGAGGCTCGAGCGGCGGCGGGGGAAGCGGTGCGGAGCTGGGGGACGGAGTGAGCGGGACAGCCGGGGAGCAGAGCAGAAACAGCACACTGATCGCGGTGAGTCCATGTAGATCTGCGCACTGAAAGATTGTAGCTTCAACATTTAGAAACTCTTAGCATTAAGCTTACTACTCCAGGAGGACTAAAGGATGAAATGTCCCGCAAGTTACTGTGGACCTCCGGTTACACTTTATTTTAAGGTATCCTTGTTGCAGTGCAATTATACGTTTAAGCACTTAGCAACTACATATAAATACTAGATGGCTTGGAGTTATTTGCATATGAATTATTGTTGCTATAATAGTACGTACGTGTAGCGGGTAACAAGGACACCTTAAAACAAAGTGTTATCGGATCTCTTAAAAGACAGTGGGGAAGTAGACCGTGCTCTGGAAATGCGGTTGAATGCACGTGTTGATCTCGGAGCATCGGTAAGTTTGAGGTGCTTTGGCAGGTCTGTGTGTGTGTGTGTGTGTGTGTGTGTGTGTTACAGCATCAGCAGCGCTGGGGTCATGTGACTGTGACAGGAGCACGCGTCTAGCACATGTCAGTGTTTCGCTGTCCTAAAGGACTTGTGTGCATGTCTTTGCATTAGAACCTGGAAATGGATCACAACAATATTTTTCTTGCGTTGGATAAATGTATCGCGCAACTTCTGCAGCACGTGGAAGCAAATCACTCGTATTTTCTAATGCAGTTACATTCTGAAGCCAAGAGTCCAATAGTTTGAGGATCTAGACTAGTATTTTAGCCCTGCTTGTGTCCTCATAAACAGAACCTCCTTTACATGCTTTCCTAGTGAAGATATTGCAACAGTGCTATTGGTTGACATAGTGGCACAAGAGAGTAATGTTGAAACCAGAGACGGTCAGTCTCCTGAAACTTATTGTAATTTGTAGCGTAAATACTGCAGAGAGAAGTGTTGAGTGAGGATTTACATGTTCCACAGCTGATTAAACCCACGCTTCACTGCTAGAAACCAGCAAACTGAACAGATAAGGGAAGCTTTCTTTATGAATGAATCACTGTAGCATCCTTAGCATCTGACAGCAGGTTTATTCTCTGCTGAAATGGTGTGGGCGGAAAAGTCACTGGAGAACAGGTCAGTGTTGAAACCAGGGTGTTTTCCTCCAGCGCTCAAGGAACATGTATGTTATTGTGATGTTGTTAGGAGTGTGGGCTTTACTCGAGTTGAATGTTAAGACGATGAAGAGATTGTAGTATACTAAGGCTGAATCAGCGCATCAAGTAAATCGGTTTTGTCGCTTACAAAAATAAGTTGATGCGCATAGAATGTGTTGATTTGTTACAGTTTCACTAGTTCTGAAGTTTCACTCCAAACAAGACTTACTGGTGCGGATGGCTAGAATGCTGAATGTGGTTGCATAAAGTGTTTTGTTTTTTGCTACGGGCTGTAAAGTTCAAACAAATTGCCTACATTTAGAGGAGTTATATGATCAAATGTTCAAGTTGTCCTTTCGCTTTGGAGCGTTACAAGTTGTTAGTGCATAGGTGAGATCCCTAAAGTTGAGAGATTCTTTCAAAGAGTTATGACTTGTCCATACCCCCCTTAAAACGAGTCGTTTAAACGCGCCCCCACTTCATGTCATGGTGTGGGTTTAATATGTTCGAGCCAATATTTTTCACCTACCAATCATATGAGAGGAACGCAGCTTTGACTAACGTTACAAGACTATCAGAAGCAGAGAAGGGCGGGTCCTCGTAACACGGTATGATTGACACCCATATGTCAATGTCACGTTAGTGTTGTCGGAGGGGAAAAAATGGAGTGCAAGTTTATGAAGCCTGGGGATGATGTCCAAGCAATAGATAAAGGACTCAAAAATAAATGGTGTTGGGTGTGGATTGAACAAAGTAGCGATGGCGAGCCTTTTGGCAGTTGGTGCAAGAAACTGAGAGAGCCTGGGGCTTGTTTCTGCACGATTTGCTGGAGGAAGCTACTGTATGCCAGCAGCGGTAAGAAAGTGCTTCGTACAAATTGACCCTTTTCAGGAGGCGGGGCTTAGAGAAGAAACTATAATTTATGTTAAGTATGTGGGAAATACTGTGTTTTTTGCACCCTTAACTGCATAAATGCATTGCACTACAACAAATGCATAAAACAATGTTCTTCCCCCCCCCCCCCATTGCAGAGGTTATTAATCCCAGTCCTCGCGATGTGGCTGCTTCTCCTCTTTAAAAATGTTTTAAAACAGACTCTAAAACTAAGCCCACAACAAAATTGAACTGTAGGGTGATAAACTTTTCTCTTTTTTTCTATTTTACAAATTAGATCAAGACTGTTAAAAGAAACCCCTTTTAGACATATTTTTTTAAAGTGCCCCTATTATGCCATTTTAAAGGTTGCTAATGTTGTTTTATG
Source organism: Enteromius unitaeniatus (assembly GCA_032359435.1). Classification (NCBI taxonomy): domain Eukaryota; kingdom Metazoa; phylum Chordata; class Actinopteri; order Cypriniformes; family Cyprinidae; genus Enteromius; species Enteromius unitaeniatus. Next base: position 1,998,193 of record JAUMHI010000055.1, on the reverse strand, counting down.
AGTCTCTTAAAACGGGTTTAGATTTTACAAAAATTTTACCCAATTTCTAAATGATTGGTAAACGACTCGTGTGAAGCAGTTCGAAGAATCAGTTCGTCTAAACCCCTCCTGAGGCCTCACTGCTGTGATTGGTCTACCGCTACAGCTTGTACCAAAACTATACTTTCTGACATCACTAGAGGTGCTTTCAGAGAGAATACGTCAACTACTGTAGTTAGCGAGGACTACGGTGGAAAGTGCTTTTGTCAGCGAATCGGGCACACATCTACTTTGTGAATATCAATAGTGTATAATGCATAACACTGCATTAAGCCATTGTTTATCATTACTTAAACTAATGAGACAGACAGACAGTCAAGCTGCATCAATCACAATGTTTAGACTACATTAGGCCCACAGCGGAACAACGGAACTACAGAAACGAAAGTTAGCCGGTGCAGGGTTGTTACACAACATAACGTACACAAATATATATTATGAACGATCACTAGAAAATACAATCATCAATTATTAATCATACTTGCAGGTAGAAGTTCAAAGGAGCAAGCCGGTCCAAATAAACTGGGCACTGATCCATCTTTTAAGACCAAGAGTTTGGTGGATATGGCATTGTACTCCAAGATTGGAAAAGCAGTCATCAGTAAAATGACACTACAAACACTTCAAGAGACTGTACGGATCACGTGTTGTTGAAAAAACTAATGTTAACCACTCGTTCTTTGTAGATTGATCTTTCAGAAGGGCATATAAAACAGTTTTGGTCTCATAGGATACAGCGTCTTATTGACATGACGTAATCCACGTGGAAATGGTACTGTTTGTGGGCAGGGAAAGTTGTTCGTTACGTAGAACGTGGCCAGACGTTTTGCAAATATGTTACTTGGTGACGTAACCGAAAAAAGATTAGAATTGGTGACGACTCGTTTAGGCGAATGTGAGCCAATTTTTTTTTTTGATAGACAATAACTTTATTTATCGTGCACTGTCAGCGTCACAATTCTGCAGATAGCTTATTTTCACATACAGCTACTCAACCCACTGCATGAAAGATCATATTTGAAAAGGCATAATAGGGGCACTTTAACAATTGAACATGACCGCATTATCACCAGCGGTTACTTTTCTTTACAGCACATTAACAAAAAAAATGGATGCTTATTCTTCATTATTGTTAGAATAAAAAAATGCAGTTACTAAGTTATCGGTCTAAAACCGGGATCGTTGTTTAGTTTTTAGCTTTTTTCCACTCATAGGCACTAAAAACCCTCTCAGATGGATGATCCACCACCATAAGCACAAATCACTAGAATGTATAGGCTATATAAAACAAAGACATGCGCACTCTCTCTGTCTATATTATTGAAACTGGGAAAACAAATGAAAAACATTAGAGCAGTGAAATTCCAATAGCCTATGTTTCTCTGTTGAAGCAACAGTGTTTGAGTGCATTTATTCAGTGATCACAATCGCAAACAATACAGTCGATATCTTATGATAGAACACTGACTGGTTGAGTAACACTTTGATTGCTAAACTCCAGCTTGTTTGTTAGTGATTTCAGATCATTGGCAGCGGCGCTTCTGCAAGCATGTGCGCATGGTTGCCAGATTGCTTAAAACAAACAAAACACCAGGCGGAAAATATATTCTTTTAACAGCAAAGCTTTGTTTCGGGGATTTGAACCCCTGATATCTGGCAACCACATTAAAGCTACCTTACGGCTGTCTTCACATTATTTTGGGAAAGCATGCTTGAATTTGAAATATTAGATATTCACAACATTTTCAAATTTAACATCATCAAAATTATTGGGACATTGTGTATCGCTAATATTCAATATATCGCACAAGTGACCACATAGTGTTTGTCAATATTTAACCAGAAAAAAAGATGAAAAGATGAACACGTCTCTGTGTTAATGTAAGACGCGTGATATTATCATCTTGTGTCTCTCTAAATGAGGACATAAATACAGTAGTCAAAATAAAAGTTGGGTTTGGACATGGCAGAAGAAATATATTACTGTTGTTGAGTAGAATGTACATAATAGGCTACTACACAAATTATTAAAACAGTATTTCTTTAGTGTTTTAAACTTTAATATAAAATCCCCTTTATTTTGCAACAATAAAATGAAATCTTCATTAAATAAAAGACAAACGTTTTATGCATTTAATAAAATTTAAATTCCACAGTTTTTACTGGGAAAAATGATAAGGTTATCGTACGAATAAATAATAATGCGCTATAGTTTAAAGGTAGCGTAACAGATGTGTTAACTGAAAACTATTTGAACTTAATTAAAACTCATTTGCGCTGATTCATTGTGTTGGATATAGATTTTTCCATGCAGTGCTCAGGAGATGAGTCAACAAGCTGAAAGAAATGTTTTTTGGGATGATGTAATTTTGTTAAAACTGATTTCATAAAATTGGTATTGTTTAGGAACCGGTATCGGTTTTGAATGATACCTAGCCCTAGCGGTAAATCACCTGTTTTCAAATGGAGTGACATTTAATAAACAGAGCCGTAGATCACTGACAAGCTATGCAATACGGTTTGCATAATACCAGATGGGTCGCGTGATATTGCGTCGCTTCTCTGTGAACTACGGCTCTGTGCATTAAATGCTGCTCCATCTGAAAACAGCTGGATATTTATTGCTAATTAAAGAACCAGTTTTACTGACAGGACTACTGTGCGCGATATATTTTGCAGCCCTAGTGCTTGCATTGGTGAATCTCGTTAATTTAAGTGTACATCGATAGAAGGGTTTGTATCCCTTTCCTGTTTTTTTTTTTTTTTTTTAAAAGAAAACCTTTTAAAATCTTGGTAAACTTGTATCAGTTGTTGGAGCACCAATTCTGGTGACAGAATTGTTGAAGTAAGTTGACGAGAGTCACAAAGGTGCATTGTTTAAACCATTCATTTAAGAATCGTCATTGATTGTTTTACCACACTTCAACACCCATCTTCAGGTTTCTTTTTCTTGTGGGTTGCTGAGTAATGAGGGACATGCTCCTATTAGCTTGGATTTCATCATTTTGAGGATGAGGCAAATCTGTTAACTCACATCTGTTTGTTCCTGGCCCACATGAACAGAGTGTAGGTTGCAGCAACTGTTCTGTGAATGTGGATCTCAAACCTTTTTTTTCTGTGGTTTTGTGCGGAAATGTATGATGAGGGAATCAGAATGCACACATTATTAGTTTTTATTTTTATTTATTTATTTATTTATTTTTTGTCTCAAAGGACAGTTAAACGGCATTAAATGGTAGTTTGCCCACGAAATAAATGTTATTTACTTGCCCTCATTTCAGATTAAATGGAGCTCATCAAATATTAGAGTCGGTTAAAGTCAGTTTATTGTTGATTCAGTGATGTAATCGTTCAGATCAGTTTGCTTCTAATATGTCTAAAGTACACAGGTATCTAACTAAGGGGTATTTTGCTGTAGCGTACAGCAGTAAATGTTTGTGTGACGTTAGCAGCATAGCCAGCAGTAAGTACTATATATTATGCTGGTGACACTAAATATGAGGCATATGATCTTTGCAGGGTTCGGTTTAAGAGAACTAAAGGAATGGAGAAATCAGGCATGCATCACCAGAGAACAGTCGGACATTTAACTGGATAATCCAGTAGACTAAAAATTGAGGTCAAATGGAAAAAAGAAAGAAAAATGATAAACATGCTTGGATGAGTTGTTCATACAAAACAGCATGCATGTAGATAAGGTTCATTTTCATTTCATGCTGACTTCAACATACCATTATGATGCAAATTTTTTTTTTTCCCCTTGCAAGGAAGCACTCTAATCAAAATGCAGCTCAAACATCAATTATATACCTTTTTTTTATTAAAATGAATGATCAATTCAGGGCTATTGCAAATAAACTGTGTTAAAAAACATTACTTGGAGGTTGTTGGGCATAAAGGCTGTAGTTTGAAAAAGTCTGTGAGAGTTTGGCTTTAGGACAGCGCTGCTGTAGTTTTGGGATGGTCATGCTGGCGTGATGATGCACCGCATTTAGGATGACTCAGGTCTGCTTACATTCACCCCTCTCCCTGCTCGCCCCCACACCACTGACTCGCTATTGTTCCCAGTGGCCCCTGGACAGCTGAATGTCTCTGTGTGCTTTCACACTTGTATGCATCTACAGTACATCAACAAGCCTCAGGAAATATGTGCGCGCTGTTTTTAGGTCACTAAGTCTTAAAAGAATAGTTCACCCCAAAAAAATTTACAGTAATTTTGTTTAAACGTATGACTTTACATTACTTTCACTTTTAGTGGTACACAAGACACACCTTCCATACAATGAGAAAAACTTGATGTAGCTTTCTGTATACGTATGCTGTTGGTTTTCGTTAGCTTGTTTTAGAAGTGTGAGTCTTGTGCCAAAATCTAGTGTATCTAGTAGTTTTTTCCTTATGACTCAACATAACTCACCGTTCTTGTTTAGCAATGAGTCTGCAGCTGGCCTTTCACAGCTACTGCCAGGGTTAACCAGGCTCAGGGCGGAAATGTCACTGCCATTAAAAAAAAAAAAGAAAGATTCTGTGGGTAAAACTTCACTGGTACCAATACTACGTCTCTAGGATTTTTTTTTCTTCTTGTATTTAACCATTGACTATAGTATTCAGCATTACAAAATAGACTTAAATTACTTTGTTTACTTAAAATATAATAAAAAAAAAAAAAATCTTCACATAATTTATATACTTATTCACATAATAAATATTTACCTGTGCCCTTCAGCAAGTAGGAAATATACAGAAACAGAATAGAGTTATCAAACACCAAATTCTAAATTAAATATTAGGGGTGTAACGGTTCCCAAAAATCACGGTTTGTTCGATACGACACACTGGTGTCACAGTTCGGTCCATTTTCGATACAGAAAAAAAAATATATATATATATATATATATATATATATATATATATAATATTATTTTTTATTAATTTTTTTTG
>JAUMHI010000055.1:1965944-1983996 GCA_032359435.1 Enteromius unitaeniatus | reverse complement strand
TGTGTATATATATATATATATATATATATATATATATATATATTTTGCACATATTTGATGAAGCTCATTCACACTTAAACACACATTCATACAGCACATCACGTAGGGTGAACGTTCAAGCTTTTGAATGCGTTACAAGCTGCAACAGACCCCCCCCCAAACCCCTTAATTCATATGGATTGGTTTTACATTGTCTTCATGACTGTTTTTAGGTTAAACTTTAATTTGTTTTTCAACGATTGCACAAAGTTGTATGTGTTTGAAAGAACAAAAAGGTGTAAATGACAGAATTTTCTTTCTTTCTGAATGAATGAAGGGGGAATTGTAATATTTCAATATTCCATAGTATTCCATATAATTATTTTTGATAAAACAAGCTTTCAAACACATGTATACAGACTATTAATAACTTTAGCAGAAGAATGAAATTTATATGTTATGAAAGATAAAACCTATTTTGAATAATGTGTTAAACCAAACCGTTTTTGTTCCCAATAATGAAAGTTCAAAAGAGAACAGACATTTTTATAACTCACATGTAAACATCTAAATACTGGAGAGAAATTGCACAAGACATGAAAGATGAACATTCTAGTGTGCATGTGTCATGCTGTCAAGGGAGTATATACAGGGGGTAGGTACGGAAAGTATTCAGACCCCCCATGTTTCGGTCTTTGTTATATTGCAGCCATTTGCTAAAATCATTCAAGTAAATTTTTTTTTCCTCGTTAATGTACACACAGCACCCCATATTGACAGAAATTTTTGGAGATTTATTAAAGAAAAACTGAAATATCACATGGTCCTAAGTATTCAGACCCTTTGCTCAGTATTTAGTAGAAGCACTGTTACGCCCCGTGGCTCGGAAAGGACCTAACAAAAAGCAGGGACACGCAAAAGAGTGCAATAAATGTAAGAACATTTATTAACCAAGCAGAACTATTCAGAAAAACAATAATGTAACATGAAGTCGTCAATAATCAGTAATGTACATACATGTCTGTGCATGTGAGTGTAATGGAAATGTTGGATGCATAAAAATAAATTAAAGAAACAAAGCTCAAAACAAAATCAAGTCCAAAAGTGCAGTGCCCACCTCGAACAGTCGCCGAACTGCTCTTTAAAAAGGGACAGGTAACATGCAGCAGGTGTCCTCGATCCCATCCAGGAACAATCAGCTGGAGAGCACTGAATGAAGACGGTTAGTTTTTACTTATTAAACTGCATTTGACAGAAGAACGGCTTTCATGCACGTCTTTTAAAATAAAAAAGAAAACCTTCATCGCACAAGAAAACATTTATAATTATTTATGCTAGCAGTCTTCCAAAATAATGACATAAACATCACACAAGGTCTCTATAAATTATGTTGTTATAATGTTAATATTTAAAACGCACACATTTTGGTTGCATTACAAAAAAAAAAAAACATTCCTAAATAAATTGTGAACGCTAAAAATGCCTTTACAGTACTGCATTTACAAATAGATGGATGATGATAAAGTATGCTTATTAAGAATTAAAGCAGAGATGATAGAAATCAGGGAAAACTAAGCAGAGCTTACCTAAAAATTTATTTGTGGTGGTGAAATAGTCACCTTTAGTGTACGTTTCAAGAGGTTCCAAACTTTTATTACTTTTTTAATCCCAAACACAGTTAACTCATGTATCTGAATGCGTTCTAATAAAACAAAGCTGATTGTTTAGCTGCATTTTTGCAACTTTTTTTGGTTAAAGCTGGAGTTAACAACTTTTAGTCTTCTTGTCCATTCTCTTACAGAAAAATAGTTGTTTATTTGTTTTACAATCATTTGTTTGGTTTGTGTAATATTTGCTTAAACGTTGGTGTTTGTTAGGCTACAGGTTATTATTTTACATTATAAAAAAAATTGTGGTGTTAATTCTGTTCTCAATTATTTTTTTATTCTGATTATTATAATAAAACAAACTGAATCATAAGAATGTCACTGTGACTTTGGTAGAGAATTGCATGAATATTAGAATTGACTGATTTTAGTGTTTTAGGTCTCCGACTACAGCGGTCTCAGCGTTTGGATGCATAATGTCTCAATGTCATTGCATTACATGAATGTGAAAGTGAGTGTCATCTTCAAACGGTGATGACAAGATCTTTCTGCATGATGGCAGTGGAAATGAGGTGCTCAAATTAGACTAAGGGGAAGGAATTATCACCTGGAAGAAATTATCAGTGATGTTATCAGTCTGCCATCAGGGTAAAAATAAATATTCTGCAAAGAGCTTCTGGAAATGAAATTATCGGTTTCTTTTTTTAATGGCTAAGATTGAAAATCAATCTCAGAATAATAAAGGTAGTTCAGTAATGTGAGAATCAACAGTCAGCCAGTTTCTCTTTATCTATTTTTTATTTTTTTTCCCCGAAACAGATTGTGATCAGCACCACTTTATAATAAGGCAATAGATCTACAATTCATTTCAAGAGCAGTAGACCTTAAAAAAAGGTTCTAGGAACCGAATTACTTACTCCTCATATGCTAACGGTAGAGATATTCTTGGCAGCAAGGAGCATTTCTTTCAAGAGTTTAATGAAACAAATATACAGTAACTACCCGATAAGGCATTGATAAGACACATCCATGTAAAATAAAGTGCAAATGTAATTAATTATGAAGAGTGGAAAACCAAGAGATGAAAGAAACTGCAAGTGGATCTTGCATTTTATTTTACATTTTTTATTATTAATGCAGAGATGTAGTTTCAAGGAGGAAGGTGTGTTTCTTTTATAATGATGAGAGCACATACATTTTAAAAGAATTATGTGGATGGATGAATACTTTAAAATAAACACTGCATTATTTAATAAAATAAGAACAATCAATATAATTTAGATTTTAATGGTGACAGTCACGACTAAATCCTATCAACATCCACAGTTGGCAGCAAATTAATATAATAAATAAAGTGTATTGAGTAAAAGTAAAAATGTATTGAGTATATTATCCATTTTTGTTCCCGTCAGCCCGTGTGTGTCTGGCTGTGGGCCTCATGCGCCCTGGGGTTGAACAGTTTGTCTGGGTCAGGCAGCTGGTTGCTAAGGAGCAGAGAGCAGACAGCCATTCACTCACACACACACACACACACACACACACACACACACACTCACACTCTGCGGTGGGGGCTGGGATGGGCTTCCAGAGATGAGTCAACAGAGAAAAGGACAGACCGAGCCAGAGAGGGAGGGAAAGGCGAGGAGGGGGCGACAAAGCGGTCTTTCATGCGTGCTGGCCGTCGTCCTGCGCAGAGTATTTTCGAATCAGCCCCCCCTCGTTTTAATGGTTCTTTCTGTTTAAATATAGCCCTTTAACCCATTTAGCTTTTACTTTCGTGCTAGATATCAACTTTTAGTTGCGTGGTTCATCAACTTGCTATTGTTAACTCTCTTTTGTAAAATCTGTCTGCATCTCTCTCTTCAGATAACCGCATTTAGTGTCGTCGCTGACCTCGAAATACCTCCACTCTGAGTGTGTGTGAGAGCGTGCCGGGTGTTTGTTGTGAAAGGGTGGCTGCCAGCGCTGGCATCTCGGATATATTTTTAAACTGTCTTTGCCTCTGTCTGTAGTCCAGAGGCGCTGAGGAAGCTTTTTGCCTCACGATCAGGTCAGATCAGAGAGGAGTTGTGCTTTGATACTTGAATTTGAATGGGAGTTTCAAAGCGGTGAGATTTGAAGCATTCAGCTGGTGTAGAGGGCATTAATTATACTGTAGGAGGGGGAATCGCACAAAACCTGCCAAGAATGTGTCCTAGTTACACTTAACCACAAAATCAAAAGAAAGAAATAATATATTATACTAAATACAAAATAAAACCTAATTTTAGGTGTTTTACAAATTAGTATTTGTTTTCTAAGTTCTTTTTTACCCTGTAATTCTTTCTATAATGAAAGATATAACATATATTACCAATATAACATCTATGTATATAAAGTAAATCATAAGAAATACCTATAATAATATTATTATTATTATTATATAAATGTGTTATTTACTGTTTAAGGCTGCGTTTAATATTTGATATTTACATAGTCAAAATAAAACCCTAATGTTGTGAAATATTTTTGATTTAAAATAACTGTTTTCTATTTTAATATACTTTTATAAAAAAAAAATGTATTTATTCCTGGGGTGGCAAAGTTGAATTTTTATTAGCCATTAACTACAGTCTTTAAATCTGATTATTTTTATTTATTTATTTTTTTTAAATGTAAAAGTTTAACTTTCTGACCTTTAGAACTTTCACAATTGTTTTCTTTCTAGCTCATCCGTTGTTATTTTTAGTGTTCATGTAAGAGTCATGTTTCGCTAGGCTGAGAAAGGACCTTTGCTTTAAGCCCTTAGGACATAAGGCTGATAATATCAGAGCTGGGTCCACTCTGGTCTGGTTTTCAGACCTCTGAAGACCTAGCTTACTCTAGAAATGGGATGTAGTCACTTGGTCACCTCCGAATATAGTTAAGTTTATTAAGTGAATTGGACCCAGCGTTGCGTTTTCATTCTCATAAAACGATGTTCAGTACAACATGAGCTTCCTGGCTCCCCAGGTTGACACAAGTCATTTGTTGGCTCTTCATCTGCTAACCGTGAGGATAATAATGTCAGCTCGGAGCATTGCTCTTCTGTAGTGGTTGAGTGAAACTTCCCACAGCACAGATGGGTGATTATTACAACTGCAGGGAGGCATTTAGTAAGGCGTTTCCATATAAATTATATAAATGAAAGAAAAGAAACTAACTTAATTGCTGTACAATAGGTTACAGAGGTAAAAAAAAATAAGTTGACTTGAAGGAAATTAAGGATGCATGGTCCTCTCATTCACCACAGCTTATAATAGGGAAAATTGGTCAAATTAGAAATATAGTATTTTTAATTATAATTTTTAGTATTTAATGAGTCATTTCTCACTTGTCTCTGCAGGATTCAGGATCTTACCCCTCCAGCACTCATGTTCCTGGCCCGGGTAACCCTATGACGCCACAGCAAAGCAGTAACAGCATCACGGGGAACCACAGTAATGCAGCCTACATGAAGCAGCAGCAGCAGATGCAGCTGATCAGTCAGAAGCAGTTCCTTCAGAGACAGATGATGGCTGAGCAGGTGCCATTTATAATATTCTTGTTATTTTTGCATCTATGATATGCCAGCTATAGTAACATGACTACAGACAGCAATGTTTAGTTATGTTTATCATCAATAATCTTTTTAATCTTTAAAGTCTTGAACCAAATAATGCAGCTGTGAAGCTAAGCTGCATTGAACTGTAAACGCATCTAAATGCCACTTCTGATCCGTTGCGATTAAATTTTGTTGATGCTTATTTCATTTGCTTGGTAATAGCCCAAATGCAAAGATTCAATTAAAAAGATGATTCACACATTTAGGAAAATCACTGTGAACTGATCACACAGAATAAAAAAACAATTCAGGAGTCAGCTGTCCACAGTAATATCAGGTCAATAATTAACACACTCAGCAAATATTGTCTTATTATTGTTAAATAATATCCCCGAACATATCAACACACCCCACTAGTTCATGTTATTTTTATGTAAATAATAATTTATTAATAATAGTTTTTCAAAATAATAATGCATTTTATTTTGACATCAATTTTCTTTAAAAATGGTTTAAAGGCTGCGAGTTTTATACAACTTTTTGTTTTTGTGAGAACTTGTATCTGAATTGTAAATTAGGCTTTATACAGTAATTTTACAGTTTAATAGGGTTCTATAGGCATTACTCTCCCCCGCTCATATGGTATACATTTTTATTATGTATTGTATTAACTCTACAGTTTCACCACAAAATATTATTTTAACCTATTGCTATCAACATTTTACTAGCATTTATTTATTTTATCTTTTGATTTTGAACTTTCTCCCCATTTGGACCTTACAACTTGATTTAAATCAACAAATCGAGGAAAAAATGCCATTAGCCAAGGATATAAACTCATAATTATGAGCCGAGGGGAAAAGAGCGAAGTTTTTTTTCCTCCTCATAATTGTGAGATAATATAAGATTTGTGAGAATAAAAACAGAATTGTGAAATATAGTTAAATTTGGTGTATGCAAACAATGATGACAGTGAGTTTATAAGTTCCCGCTAGTTCATTTCATCCATCAATTCAGTTGTGACCAGAAGGGCTAAATCTGGAAACTTGTTGGTTTGTTTTATTAACATCTACACCTACCCCTTACGATAATACAAAAACAGTAATTATTGTTGTACAGTGTAGCAAAAAATGAAACCCTATTGATGTGCCCAGTAAACAAATCCGTATACCATCCTGCCTTAACCCTTTACTTTTTGGAGTTGTTGTTTTAAAAGTCTTCCTCTAGGGGGCAGAAGCCTCACAAAAATAATAAAACCTTTGACCAACAGATGCCTTACATGATATTAAGAGGCTTTCATGCGAGGAACAACAATGTTGGCACAGTTTTTGCAGTACTAACTGAAGTGTGTTTGTATCAGGAGAAGCAGCGGCAGCAGGAACAGCAGCTGCAGAGGCATCTAACCCGTCCACCACCTCAGTATCAGGACCAACAGAACCCGCAGGCCCAGCAAAACCCATTCCAGCAGCAGCAACAGGTCTCTCAGTTTGCCGGTGTGCCGCCCTGCTTGGCCCAGCAGCACTCCTCTGGCTTCAGCGAGCACACCATCACCGGTATTCACATTTCTCTACTTTATGATCACTTGGCCATTCAACTCATGCTGTTTGCTACATGTTACATCGACGGGCATTTTGTTGTGCAGAATGAATCAGGACACACATGGGTGGATGCTGGAAATTAAATGTGGTCACATCCATGCATAAGAACGATTAAGACACTTATTGGTCAAGAAGACCAAATTGGATCACACGAGTCAGATGTTAAACAGGTGTAAACGAGACCTGTTTTTCTGATTACGAGAAACGTTCAGTACATCATGAGCTTCCTAGCTCTGTAGGTCAACACAAGTAGCCTTTTGTTAAAGTCCATAAACAAGCCCATCTGATTTGCAAGTGTGTTTATTGATAGACTCATTTGAATCACAGGCACACAGATGAACCACGGTTGCTGTATGTAACTTACTGTGTGTTTAAAAGCGTAATTCACATCTAAATCTATTCACCCTCATGTAGTCCCAAAACCTAGAGATTTTGTTTTTTGAAGAATAATCAATCCACAAATAAATAAAGCTGCCATGGACAGGTTTAGGTTAAGTCTAGCCATACATTTTACCAATAAACTCTGGGCCGGTTTCCCGGTTAGGAATTAGATTAAGCCAAGACTAATTTAGGGCATTTAAGAATTTTTAGAAACATGTTTTACAAAAATGCATTATCTGTGAGCATTTTAAGACCAAGCAATGACAATGATGTATTTTAAGATATCTCAGTGCAAGCCTTTTCCAGTTTAGACAGCTCTTAACATTTATTTTAATCTAGGAATAGTCTTAAACCCTGTTCGGGAAACTGCCAGTCTATGTATGTATTGATCATTGTTTAAAAAATTTAAATAAAAGCTGAAGCTAAATATGTTCTTTGCAAACATATGTCTTCATAAGACTGCTAAGGTTCATGTAGATTTGTTTCATGACAATTTGAAACATTATAAAACTTTATTATGAGGCTTTATAACTTTTTGGATCAAAGTTTTGCTTGGACTTTCAACTCTGGTTTCATTAAAATTATTTTAATTTGTGTTTTTAAAGATTAATAACCTCATTTTATTCCAGACCTATAAGATTGTGGAGTAAATGACTGGAGCAGTTTTTCCTCCAAAGGGAAACCGGTCAAATTAATTTGATGGCGAATAGGTTTAGAATGCCGTTTCAGTGTTGTCAGATCTTGTGGGAGAACCAAGCAGCCTGGTCTTAAAATCAAGCCTCTGTAAGTGACTTGACATATCAAAAAATGTGTAGATGTTTGAGTGTAGAAGGTTTCTGGTTTGGTTGAGGAGCATTGCTTAAAATCTGCATGAAGTGACAATTCACCATTTCCCAAACGATTTTATAGGGAACACCGTTATTTCTAGAACAAATTCTTTGACCTAAGCTTATATTCACATGCTTCCACTGCTGTGTGCTACGCCCACATCTTAACATCCAATCAGCAACTGATATGTATAGAACCCAGTCCCTCCCTATAATCTTTTTTTCACTCAGATGTACATTACGATATAGGTTATGCTGCTTCCATTTTCACTTTAATTTCACTGATCGACACTGAAAATATAAAATACACAATGTTTTTCTTTAATGACAAATTAGGCCATGCTTTAATTGTAATTTTTTTTTGGCCTACTCTCTTTTAGGTGCATCTCAACCAATAGGAAATGTCAGCTCTCTGAGTGGCCCCACCCCTGGAACGCAACGTATGTTTTCACAGGCACAAGGCATGATGGGTATGGGGGTTGGCCAGAATACTGGCCCAAGCACTGGTCCCGCTCCAGCCGCCAGTCAAGCAGACATGAACCTCCCATCCTGCGCAGGCGGTCTCGATGTGCAGCAAGTCCTCTATGGCAACATGCCCATGCATCCCTCTCACCCCAGTCAGCAGAGAGGACCAGTGTCTTCGATGTCTGCCGCTTACCGCCAGAATGTTCTAGCGGCTCAGCAACAAGCTCACTTGAAAAACCAGCCCAACGCTGCCATGTTGAAACAACAACAACAGCAGCAGCAGCTGGCCCGTATGCCCAACAGCATGCCCAACGCCTTGGCTAATAACATGGGCTCCGCTATGCCCAGCTCCATGTCAACCAGTATCCAAGGTGCCTTGCCCACTCAGGCCCAGTCATGGCAGCAGCAGCCCCAGCAGCATCCAGGTCTCCAGCCCGGCTCTGCTAACGGAGGCATGCCAGCAGGTTTCCCCAACACTGGCTTCCAGATGCAGTCAAGATTGTCCAAACTTCCCAACAACACGCCGTTTCCCCAGGGAGGCATGGGAAATAGTGCAGCTGCTAGAACATTGGCAGGTATGAATCCTGGACAGATGATGCCTAACATGAACCAGCAACGGACCAATAACCCAGGCATGCCTCAACAGCTGCCGCCTCCTGTCCAGCAGACGGCCCAGCAGGGGCAGCCTCAAGTGCCGTCTCAAACTCAGCAGGTTCTACCTGATTTGGGACCTTTCAGCCAGCCACAGGCCGGACCCAACCGCACCGCAGGACTTCAATGCAGTCAGGCCTATCAGCTCAACAGAACAGCCAATCAGCAACTCCAGTTTGGCTACAGTGCTCAATCCGGAAGCAGTTTGTCTGGCTTTTCTGCCGAGACCGACCTGGTGGACTCTCTTCTGAAGAATCCCACAACGCAAGAGTGGATGGATGATCTAGACGAGCTGTTGGCCAGTCACCAATGAGTGAAGGCCACAGACCAATAACAGACAATACTAGTGCCTTTGGTAAAGGAGAAAACATGCATCTGTTTTTTGGACCTTTTCAGAGATTGTGAAACCGCTCCTATAACCGTCAGATCTGCTGTGTTCTCTGTTGAGTATGTATATGTTGTATATAATAGAGGTTGAGTAGAGCACACGTGTCACTGAAGTATTCTCTGGACTGCAAATGTCAAATAGGGAAATACTCTACTACTGAACCTGTGGCTCAGTAAAACCACTGAATTTTCTTATATGACGAGTATATACAGTGTTCGTTGTAGGCACGAGGAGCATCTGTTCAATGTCAAGCGTGTCTTGACACTTTCATAGGCCTTAAATTTGCACTCTTGAAGATGCACATGTTTTTTCAGTAAAACGGTCTAAAGCAATAGTTAACCCAACATATTAGAATCATTTATTAACCATGTTGGTCTAAATCCATATGACTGCCCACCTCCCAGCAGAGTTTATCTGGTTCAGGTGGGTTTTATTTGTGTTGGGCTAATCAACTGGAGAGGATCACTAGAAAACGGACATGGTCTTTGATAGGAAGATGCTGAACGGGGTGCGTTTCCCAAAAGCATTGTTAGCTCTGTCTTTACCAACATGGTTTAACGATTCGGTGTTTCCCAAAAGCATAGCATATGGGCTTAAATTAAAATGCTTTTGGGCACAATAAGCAAGCTAACATGCATTACAATCTAAAAATAAATGCATTTTAATCTGTATTTTACCGTGTCCTCAAAAAGCTCTATTTTTGAAATGCGCATAAATGCATTAGGGAACCCCAGAGTATGCCGTAAGAGAGAACTCACAATGAATCAAACATCAAATGAAGCAAAACAACAGGGAACCAAAAAAAGGAAATGCAATATGATACATCTTAAAGCTCTCTAATCATTCAAAAAAGCAGTTTTCTTCCTTCACATGCTTGTGACAGCATTAACAGTTGCCCTATGTTGCTAAACTAATGTGGTTTAAATGACAGAGATGCAACTGTTGTGGAAACAACCTAGCTACCGTTTCCTGAACACTATGTATCGTACTATGGTGGTTAATCATTAATCAAGAGCTGCATGGTTGTAAGGGAAACGCACCCCTGTACGGTTCTGCTGTTTTGAGAATGAATGTTTGCTGTAGCAGTCAACGTGGATCACAGGTGCCTTGATAAACAATCACATTATATCCTTAATGTATGGTTGCGGAGTGAAACAAGTACAGCAAAAGCACTTCTGATGCAAAGTGTAAACTCCCCAAAAACTTTTTTCAAATTCAAGAAATGTTGACGCGTAGAAGCAGCTGCTCATCACAAAAGCCGTGTATTCAGAAAACTGCCTGTTTGTATTAACATTCTTCATTTTTCTATTCCACTAAAGATAGTCCTGTGAGTTTGGAACAGCATGTGGGAATAATCGACACGTTTAGTTAAAGTGAACTATTTAAGTTCCGTACGGTTGAACGTAATTTTAGGAAGTAGATGCTATGCTGTTTGTGACAGCTTGAGGAAGTGTTGCTGAGGCTAATAGTGAGGAAGATGAGCTGTACAGTTCTCAAGTCAAAGTAGATCACGCCATTAGACTTTCA
The DNA here is from genome assembly GCA_032359435.1 of Enteromius unitaeniatus. NCBI lineage: Eukaryota > Metazoa > Chordata > Actinopteri > Cypriniformes > Cyprinidae > Enteromius > Enteromius unitaeniatus. The sequence goes on along the minus strand of JAUMHI010000055.1, from coordinate 1,973,011 downwards.
TGTTACACTACACTAAGTTGTGCTTGTTTTTTTTTTTCTCTGAAAGGCCAGAGCTTCTGTGTTGGTGAGAGGGTTAATATTCCTGTTTGTTTTCTCCCTCTGGTGTCTGATGTTACATAGAGTTCAGTTAATGCTGTTCAGACCAGCACCTGACCTCACTCTTCATCCGAGATTCTGTGACAGGATTTCATGTATATTTATATATTATTTTCTATGTATGCAGTTTTTATTGTCCTGGAGAAGATAGATCTTATTTTTATATGTACATTGTTGCAATTATTATAATTTTTTTTTTTTTTTAGTATTTTATACTTTCTATTGTTCTCTGTAAAACAAGAGTATTGTGTAAATATAGTTCTCTAGAAACGGTCTTGTTTGGTGTGTTTTGTTTTATGCAAGTATTGAAAGGTTTGTGCAGTAGCAAGCTAGTTTTGATGTGTGATGAGGTTCAGAAAACACAGAATGCAGTACAACTGAGCATGGCACAAATAAAGGAACATAAACTTACCCCCAGCTTAAAAAGCATATTGACACAATAAGCAGTGTCCGTGAATAGTGGAAAAAAGGAGGGCAAAAGCATCTTTTGTTTAAAAAAACTAATTTGCATTGGTTTCCTTGAAAGGTAAATGGGGCTGTTTGTCATTTACTTTCGTGAATGCATCATATTAGCCAATCCTCTAGCAATATGTGCTGACAAATAACATGAATGTTGATGTCATTTGGGTTATGGTTATGTCCCACCCACTCTTGTCATGCTAATATAAGTGTGAAGTGGCACGAACAGATACAGAGGATAGTGTCTGACCTTACTGTCCAAAGAAATGATGCTGGATCAGACCGTGCTGTTAGCAGCCGTCACAGTGTTGGGATTGCTGGAACAAGGTGAGTACAATCAAATCTATATTTGTCAGTTATTACTTTTATATGCTCAGTAACCTAACTTGTGCTCGAATGGATAGATCTCTGGCCATTATCTGTAATTTTATCAATGAGTGTTGTTGTTTAATCTGACTTTAGTTAACAGTGATAAGTAGAGTTATAAATCTTGTTAAAAAGCCCAGCAAACAGTAGCTGATTTAAAAACAAAAAAACCTAAAAGCACTTTAAGATTTCCTAAAATACTACAAGGGTTTACACATTCTAAAATAATATAGGTCTGTTTTCTCACTTTTTCACTTTGTTTCTCTAAAAACAAAAATTCTTTCATCATTTTCTCCCTTCCCGTCATGGATGTAGGCTGTCCTGTTTTAAGAATGATGGATATATTTTTTAATGAAGAAGCAAACATCCAGATTAAGAACAGGATATTTTGCAATGTGTGTTTTAGTTATTTCTTCACCTTGGCAATCCGTCTGATGTGTGTTATCGTCTGGTCAGCGTACTTCTCTCTGCAGGTGATCTATGCGCGGAGGAAGCACTCGGTGTCTCCGCCGGCCACGACAGGACCTCCAGAGTTTGAGAGGGTCTTTAGAGCCCAGTAAGTCAGGCATCTGTCAACTCAATCGAGATTACTTTGACTTCATAACTAAACCTAAACTAATGACTGAGAGAGATCTTGACAGGTTTGGTCTCTTGTTTTATTCCTGCTTTACCAGAGCAAATTGTTCAGAGTATTTCCCCCTGTTCGTCTTCTCACTTTGGCTGGCAGGAGTTTTCTTCAGTCAAGGTGAGTTTCCCTGAACTGAAAGAAAAAAGAAAAAACGTATAATTTTCAGGTAGGCAGTTTAACTTTCCTCAGAACATATTAGCAGCTTTGTGTGCTCCCAAATATGTGACCTCAACCACAAAATCTTTTTTCCCCACATTAGATTTAGAGACGGAAAACTGAATAAATCTTTTTTGACCCATACAGTGTATTGGGTGTGTAATGTGCTACTTATGACTGCGTTTGTGCTCCAGGCTCAGATATCAGATATACATTCTGCTATTAGAGCAAGAACAGAAACATACTGCACTCTGAAAATGTCTTGATTTATTTACAGAAAAAAAATATAGAGCATCTAAAATGTTATGCTTGAAATAAAAATGTGTGGTTTTTGGGCACTTGACAGACGTCAGACTGGTAGAGCAACAAAATAACTTTGCATCTAAATCAGAGAAGTGTACAAAGGGGAACTTTCCTTTGTGAGGACTGTATAAAAATATATGTAACATAGCTATGTTTAAATCTAAATTACATGGCAAGAAAACAAACTAAATGAAATGTTCTCACATTTGATATCTCACACCTCCGATTTGCATGTAAACAAATTCCCTCGAAAACGTTATATGCAAAACATGTCGTTGCTGTTGTCCTCTTCAGAAACACCTCCATTCAGACCTAATGGAATAAATTTAAGCCTAAATTAAGGTGGAGATCAGTATTAGTCAGCTGCAAATATGGCTTGACCTCAGAAAACTTCTAAGTGGATTACAGTAGTATCAGATGTACTTAAAAACATACTAAAATTTACCAAAGTTTGACTCCAAGAAAGGCCCCATTTGCAAAATGGCAGCCATCAGGTCCCTAAAATGAACCTTTACTCCATGGTATTCCTCCTAAAACAGGAATACTGGTGCTTGATACATTTTGGTTGGATTTAGCATATTTGTAAACTAGATAAGTGAAAAGTACAGTCTCCTTAAGTAATTGCATAGTTCTCCTTTCTCATATCATTTAGCCTATAGTGGGTCGTTTCTGCTCATAACCATTCTTTTGATTACAATAAAGAATAAATTCATTGCAACTGTGTGGGACTGTATAATTAGTCAAAACAGGGCTGTTACATGAAGTGTGACCTTCACTAGATTTACCATTAGTCATCACACTCTTCCTCCCATATATATATATATATATATATATATATATATTAGTATATCTTTATTTATCACTTAAACAGAGATAATAGACATTACAAATATTATTATTTATTAATTTAAATATTTTTTAAGTTAAAGAAAATACCATTTTCTTAATTTACCGTGTCCCTAAACTCAATCTCCACCCTGTTAGGATGTACTTCCTCGCTTCCAAAATAGACTACAATTCCACTGAGATCATTTTTAAGAAGTGATCATGTTTACCTCTCACTCATACTTTTTTTTTTTTAAATATACTCCTGCTTGTCACACTTTTAAAGTTCCACCCTGTTAGGCTATATTATGTTTATTTTTGTCCAATCAAAAAAAAAAAAACTTTAAAGACATATCTGTCATAGTTATAAACGTTACATTCATCTGTAGAAGATTAGAGAGCTAAATGTTGATCACTGAAAAGCTAATTTAACTCAAAATGTTCCACCCTGTTAGGTTTTTGTAGAAAGTGGAATGTAAAACTAATACGGTGGAAATTCTGAAATAGTCCAGAGCTTGGCCAGCCTGTGTTTAGTATGGCTTTAAAGCCAAAATGTTACCGGATACCAGAAATGACCAATTAAAGGGATTCTCACAAGCTTTATTCTGATTAAAATTTTTATTTATGTACTTGTGTCGACATGATTGTACTATTTCACCAGTGGAAATGTGTATGTCGTTGCCTCTTGCGTTGCTGATTCTATCATCTCCCTTCTGATGAACCTCAACCACATCAGAGCCATCTCAAGTACAAATGATCCATCTCAAATGGTACAAGTTTCTTGGTTTACAACAAAATGGTATGCACTGTGCAATATCAATTCAGGGCTTATTCAGAGTTGTTTATGAATAAAGTCTTACAACTCTAATTTGGGTGCAAAAACTTTTTACACTGACTGTCATGTCTGTGTTTTAGTAAAAAGGTAAGGTTATGTGTCCAAAAACACGTACCGAGTAAGAGTTACATGACATAGGCTAAATCAATTCATCATCTCTGGTTCACCACAAACAAAGATAAAACCTAACAGTAATCTCACAAAATCATGTATTCCATAAGTGTGTAATCATGTCAGTGCAATTTAGACATGTCCAATGGATTCAAACATGGGGTAAGACACCAATGTTACTTAGCTAGGTCAAATAATAAAGGAGTTTTTATTTTTTATTTAAAAATGACATCTTTCTGGTGGTCAAACTTTTGTAAACTTTGAGTATGTTACTAAGGATGCCTAATAATACAAAATTGTAAGGTTTATAATGTTAAGGTTAAGTCGTCGAGCATCACAATTACTGGGTTTAGTGATCTCAGAAAATGACATGCTGATTTTCTTGCTCTCTAGCACTGGCAGTGTTTTTTGGGTTGCTGTACCTTTATGGACGTTATATGTACTTCCATGGCTATGCGCAGTCTGCCCAGGGCAGGTGAGTGATCCAGCGCTGTAGTTATGTTCATGTTTGCACTGACATGTTGCTGACCGCTTACTGTCCGCTGGCAGACTGGAGCCTCTGTACTTTAGTGCGAAGATGCAGTGGGTGCTGATTGCTCTGGCCGGGCTGGGGGTCATCTGCACCACGACACAGGCCTACCTGGGACTGGACCTACTGCACTACTTTAGTCATCTTTTTGGCCTGACCGAACACACATGAAAGCAGAAGAGCTGGAGGTCAGAAGAACAGGGAAAGCTTTAGCGCCTACAATGGTATAAGTGACAAAAGAAAGAAAGATATATGTAAAATGTATTTATAGAAATGTATGTAAAAATGAAAACAGGCTCCTATAGATTGCCCCAGGAGACTCAAAGTGTGTAAGTTCATTTTGTCCATCAAATGAAAACATCTGTAGTGTACTCATGTTATTCAAATGTTTGCTTCAAATGTTTAATAACTGTATGTAAACCTATACATTTCTTTTATTGTTTTCAAATTGCTGAAATTAGTTTACATTATATAACGTTAGTTTATATTTTAACTAGAGGCTTTTAACTGATTTTTTTTTTATATCTTAACTATGTCCACTTATGGACATAAATATGGATCTCAAGCAAAGAGTATAGAAGTGCCAAGAGGCGAAACTCTGTATTGATATGGGCAACAGTCTATAGATGGACTGACACCTGCTGACAGGCGCTATTTTGGACTGACACCTGCTGACAGGCGCTATAAGATGTGATCGCACAAGCAGCTGTACTGCAATAAACTTAATGGAGGTTGTCAGAGAAGTGCAGGGAAGAAGTGTAGCCATGAGGAGTGCAAGAGATCACTTGTGCACTTGTTTAACAGGATAAGAAATCATCATATTGCGCACACAAAACCGAAGCATCTCTCAAGAAAGACCTGAACAAGAAAGAGAACTCGGCAGTAAATTCTTGACACTTCCATTCTACTCCTATCTTATGTCTTACAGTCTCTTTTAGATTATTTTTTTTCTTTCACTACCACTTACACTTTATTCTCTATTAATATTTCCAGTTTTCTTTAAATGTGCACTCTTGTCAGAAATAGTAGACTATCTGTTATAACACAACTGCTGCTGATGGTCTTAATCTTATTCGATTTTGATCTATACTACTATTTTCAGTTAAATGTGTGCACTTGAACAGAAATGACAGAAACCTTACAATAGTCACTGGAGTTTATATAAATATATACACCTAACCCTACCATTGTATGTATATATATTATTTTTTATTTAAAAATTAAAACTTTATAATCATAATATAAAGTTCATAATTTATTCACAAAGTTTTTTTTTTATTTAACAAGGACAATGTACGAAAGAACACAGCTTTTTTTTAGTTTTCTACTTGGCAAACAGTAAGAAGTATGTAGTCAATAGTGGAGAGAATCTTTTATTTACTTTTTTCTCTGATAAATCATGATAAATTATCTCATGATAAATCCGTCTTTTTAGGCAAGTAAGTGAATCGTTTCATTTAACAAGTGCGAATCATTTGATTCAAAACGGGACTTCATAACCTGTTTCGTGAATAATCTTATCCCCACTGGGGATTGAAATAATTCAGCCGAGTGATGCATAAACCAGAGGGGGATTAATCCCCCCATCCTTCCCTACAAAGTGCACCCTTTAAATATAAGTGTATGTGTTATTATAAGTCCGTCAAGCGCGACTGGCTCATATTATTCTCTGGTGCTTCTGTGTAGGTGTCAGTCCAAAATGGCGGCTGCGCGGTGAGCTCACGGGCGGAGCTGTTGTCTATTGAGTTTCTCCTCTTGGTACTTCTAAACTCTTTGTCTCAAGGGAGAATTCTGTCTTGTCTTCCATGTTTTTCCAACTGAGGACCTAATGTATTTTTAACAAATTTGATAGCTAAATCATTTTATGCATCCCAAATACAATTCACGAGTTCACACTTGCTCATTAATAATCGAACCCCCTGGGGATTTTAAGAGCTCCGCATCCGGCCCGAACCCCGAGTTCTCCCGCAGTCCAGTGTGTGATTAACTGCGTCTGTCCAGAGGGTTGTTCTGCCTCATGACCCTATAATTCCTGCAGACATTTGCCAGTTTGCCACCGTTCTGATTTGAATGAGCTTTTATCAGTTTTGAAAGGCTTGTGCTGAAAATGTGTAGTCTTTTTCAGATTGTGGAGTATGACAAAAATGTTTGTGGATTTTGACAAATGTAGTCCTTGAGTGCATTTGGTTTGAAAGCAGTGAAAATGATTCACAGTATGGTCTGCATAGACTTCTGCATCACCGCATGTGTGAAGTGTTGAAAATGGGATTAAAAAAACTGTAAAGCTGTCACCCCTGGGATCTATATGTGATTTCCAAGACTCATTAACTTTTCATTTCTACATAAGCATTTTATAATATTGTCTGTTAACAGCCAATCTTCTAATACTCATCCATAAAATTCACTAGAATAACGTTAAAGAGACAAATTCCTCAAATGTTTTGACATTCAGTGTGTGTGTTTGTTTTGCTATAGTCGCGAGAGCCAAATGTCCCCACAAGGATAGTAAAACCTGACATTTTTGACTGTGTGTGGATATTTGGTCAGTCCTCACAAAGGAAATAAATGATTAAAAAAGCTTAAAATCTTAAAATGTAAAAAGGTTTCTGTGATGGGTAGTTGGTGTAAGGCGCTAAAAAATATTGTTACACTGCAAAAAATGCTTTCTAAGACAAGATTTTCTGTCTTGTTTCCAGCCAAAATATCTAGATATTCTGAAATCAAGAAGAATTTTCTAGACAAGAAAAAATTAGTGTCTT
>JAUMHI010000055.1:1934343-1963568 GCA_032359435.1 Enteromius unitaeniatus | reverse complement strand
CATTATAGTCCTCTGCGTCTGCTGCGTTCTCAAAACTCTGGCCATTTGATAATACCTAGAATATCAAAATCTACTGCAGGTGGCAGATCTTCACGAAGTACTCGTTACATCGTAAAGAGAATAGCATCTACACCAATATTAGTCTGTCTCTCTCTTATTCTGTTCCTCAGTCCATATCCAGATCAGATGATGTACCAGCACAAAGAGATGATCTTCATCAGAGACCAGAACACCTAGATGAGCTCCGTGGACAGATCGCCGGAAACCAGATGCACACAAACAAACACACACACACACACACACACTATAAGTCCTTTGCATGTGCTTAATATTGAACTGTAAATTAGGTGCTGGCCATCCGGCCAGAGAAGAACTCAAGAAATCAAGGTTGTTTTTCCAATTTGATTGTAGGCATTGCAAGTGTAAGTGATTTTTTTTTTTTTAAATCTGGACCATTATTTTAAAGTGAAAAACACCTTAACTACTCAGTTATTAATAAGAAAAAATATTTATTTAAAAATGTTAATTAGTAAGTGAGCTCTAGTTTGTGTCAGTTCAGTATGTCTCAGACTCCAGAAGACCTAGCTTTGGTGACAGTAGACTGGGGAAGACTTTTCTGAAATCAAGAAGAATTTTAAATTAAAATTAATTAACTTTTTGCTTAGAACAAGCTAAATAATCTGCCAATTGGGTAAGCAAAATATTCTTATTTCAGACAGAAAACCAGATTATTGGCAGATTATTTTGCTTGTTTCAAGTAAAAACTCACTTAATTTTAGCTTGTTTTTTCTGAAAACAAGACATTAATTGTTTCTTGTGTAGAAAATAATTTTTTAGATATTTTGGCTGGAAGTAAGACAAACAATCTTGTCTTAGAAAGCATTTTTAGCAGTGTTAATGAAGGCATCAACAGTTAATTTAATATCTGATGCATAGTGTACAGTAATACATTTGTGTAAAGCAATACTGATCTACTAAAATCTATGACTGTACACTATGTGTCAGATATAAACTATGTTATTAAATTACGTAGTAATTACTGAGTAGTTAAGGTGTTTTTTACTTTAAAATAATGGTCCAGATTACTAGTAGTTTCTGCAGGCTGACAGAGTAACACTGTAGTAATTGAAATAAACAGAGAACATCCATCCTTTGCTAAAGTAGTAGTCACAGTTTTAACATGTAGCTGAATTATTTGTGGGATATAAAATTCATAAATGAGTATGAATTTTATATCCCACAAATAATTCAGAAGAGAATTCACTTTTAAGACATTACTGTTGTGATCAGTAAATAACTGGTAATTCTTTATTAATTGGTCATAGTTCACAAGTAGTTCACAATGAGGATATTTTTATTTTTAGAGGTTAATTGATGTAAACATTCTCATGTCAAACAGGAAATAATAACTTTGTACATGTACAGTTCGGCTGAGCATGTGATTTACTGTAAACAACATTAAGATATGCTGGATGTTTGAAATCTGTTAATGAGACTGTTAACGATAGAAGAGCAGCACTGTGGATTGAGTCAGAGCTTTAGATGCTTTCTCCAGAGCAGTAAAGTCTCCACACTGCTTAGGGTCTGGGAAAAATCCTCCTCCACCGATGCAGTACTACAAAACACACATCAGTCTGATAACTTAGCAATGTGATTTGTTTAGACTGAAATCTGACAGATGCTGGCAAAAGCATGACTTACATGTTGAGGATTGCACTCAGCAGGTTTAAGTCCAGAGCACATGGCCATGGCTGCTTGATCAGTGTTAAACACTCTGAAGGTGATGAAGCCGGACTCAGATTCTGAGGTAAACAGAACAACCACGGTTTGTAACCAGTTTTTATGCATATGCATGTTCTCTACATGAATTCCTTTAATGCAATATAGAGTTCAATACTTCCAACAGACGGTCCGTATAAGTTTGCAGTTGAATCTTTGTCTCCAGTATCATACACCACTGGGCTGCTGGGTCCCATATCACTCTTACACTGTCCTGCTCCGAACTTCACAGGGTATTTCTGTTCAAATACATTTCAAAATATTTCATTTTTAACTGAAGTGTTCAATTTTTTAAAGTTTTATTTTTGTGGTTTTATGAAAGTTAAGTTCAGTTCAGGCATTCTACTAACAGTAAGTAATGTCAACTAGCAGTCATTGGAGTATTAGTAGACTGTCTGCTTCTAACTTTATTTTGATGGGTTCACTACAACATACTGACTGACATATATATGTCACATATATGTCAACTTATTCTACTAACTCTAAACCTACCCTAACAGTCTACAGTAGACGTATAGTTGCAAATGAATGAGAATTAGTTGACACGTAGTTACAAAGTTACTTATAGTTAGTAGAGTTGTGTACTACCAACATAAAGTGTAACCTTATAATGTATTATAACTGTGGTTACAATTATTTTTGTGATCATAAAATGCATTACAAGGCGTAATTAGTGCATTAAAACTATATAATCCGATAATTTGATAACTTAGTGATCAGTGATTAAGTATCTACATTTTTATTTCAGTATGTACATCCTCTTTAAAAATTAGTGTACGTCGAAGTTTATGTAGGAAATGTGTGAATAACCATATAACCAAATAACCTTGAATAAGTGGTAAAGGTTTCCCCCATGCTCTGTGAGGAACTGGGTCTTTGTATGGTAGCGCAGGACAGCAGAAGACGACCAGCTCCTCAGCTGCTCTTTATTGGGAACATGCCACACTGACACGTCTTTTGCAGAGATGTCATAGTACCCAGGATTCTGTGGGATACAACAGCATTGGATGGTCAAATTTAATGCATTACTATCCTCTCAGCGGTGGCTGAGGTTTCATGTTCTAGGTTCATACCTTGTAGTCATCACTAGTAGACGCCTCCGCGCTGCCGAATGTAACAGTGTTTGCCCAGGTTTCATCTCCTTCAGGCAGGTCTCGCTCGTTTCCCTGCTGGCTCGACCAACGATCACCGGGAGAGCACTTCCCTTTGATGTTGTTCTCATGGATGCTGGCCACCAGAGTCCAGCCACCGCCGGCTGTGGTCATGTCACAGAAAGTCTGGTAGTATGTACCAGTCTCTGTTGTCAGAATGTACATGCCATCTGAGGAGAGCAGTCCCCAGATTTTAGTTTAATAAATAGAAAAACTTGACTGAAAGCTTGCTAATGTCCTCACATTTAATCAAAAAACACAAATGAAAATATGTGAATTATGTAGTCTAATAACTGAAAAAAAAATGATTCAAATTTGTCTGCAGGTCAATATAATACCTTGTCCACATCATTCACCAATTAAAGTAAGTATAAAAGTATTAACTAATTAAGAAATTATCCATCCATTCATCCTTTCATTTTTTTATTTGTATATTAATGTAGTTAAAAAGCTTTTTTCAACATTTATTTATTCATCCATCCATCCATGCATCCTTTTACTCATTCATTCATTTTTATTTACTTTTTTGTATTTATTTGCTTAAAAAGATGTTTTCAACATTCATATTCATTCTTTCATTTTTTCCTTAATTACGACTATATATATATATATATATATATATATATATATATAAAGCTGTTATCTTAAAATGAAACAATATTTGAACGAAATGAAAAAAAATTAATAATATTTCACCACATTACTTTTTTTTACTGTATGTTTTATCAAATAAATGCAGCCTTGGTGAGCATAAAACTGAAAAATCTTTTACAAGCTTTTAGATCAAAAGGTTTGAAAATCATAAGAAACATACATTGACATTGGTGCTGTGTTTGCATTTGCAGGATGGCTTTCAACACAAGTAAACTAACGAAACATGCACAGTGCTTACCCTGTGAAACGCCGTATTTCTCTTTGATATCCAGGCAGCTGTGTGCAAGGGCCCTTAACCTCGCATGATACTTGCCTAATTCTGGGTTTATGTAGGTGCCATTTATGATAATTGGCTTTGGGGTGACAGCTCCCATGACACTCACCACTGCAAAAAAAAATTAATAATAAAATGTAATAAAATTCTATTTTTTAAAGTAGACAAAAGTAATATAATAGTAGAAATGTACATTTTTTATCTTTGATTTATTTGCAGCATTGACATTTAGTAGCTAATAATGCAAGTGTTCACATTAAATAAAGTTCAGAATTAAATAAAGTTTCACATAAAGTTCAGAAAAAAACATATCAATATTCATAATCGTAAACCCACTTACTTGTGTGCCTTAACTGCAAAAGACACATCAGAAAGAAAATGAAGCGCAGCATGACTCTGAGTTTTCAGCTGTTCGTTGATGAAGTCTTCTGTTCAGCTTTTATTTCCTAGCTGAGCTTATATCTGGAATAAAACTGACTTCTTTTGCAACACTGTGTCAGTGTGTAATCATTAAACACGCTGTGAACCCAGGGCTGGACTTGAATCAGGGAAATGCCCATTATTGAAACACTAATACATTATCATCTGCTCTGTTTACTTTTCAGCAACTTATCAGTCATGTTATGGAACATTACATCCATTTTTTTGTTTTCATGTAATACATGTGCATGTATTAGTGAAAGTAATGAATGCAGTGGATTGTGGGTAGCAGTGGTTCTGAGGCACTGAAAAAAAGCAATCAATTCTGAAAATGTGAAAAATAGATGTGACTTTATACATCCTACTTTCTACATTGAATTGAATGTTAAAAATAAATGGTTACCTAATGGTGACATCTAAATTAACTGGATTTTAAGTAAAAAATATTAACATCACTAACAACCTACAACCTATTTATAGAAAGAAACAAAAGTGTATGGTTCAAATCATGTAAAAAAAATAAAAAAAATCTCAGTTACACTTTTTATACTGTGAATGTCTTCATGCTAGCTGCTATCGTCTTTCATCAGAAATATTTAAAGCACCTCTTTCCTTCACGACGAACATGACATTCACTTGCACAAGTCTTGTAAACTGTGCCCACCAAGTAAACCGGAACAAGGCCAATGTCCACTGAAACGTTACTGTCTGCCCATTTGTTTTATTTTAGGCATTTCCCAATAGCTGATAATGACAACCATGTGCTAAATTCCCCAAAACAGTGTCTTATCATTCCCATAAAGTGTTTTGGTAATATTGGAATTTAACTCATCACAGACAACAAATTTGTGCAATTTGGCTTGTGAAATATCTGCAAATAATTCCAAAATTCCCATTAAGAGCCCATTTTTGTTATTATTGTTTTTCTACCTAGTCTGCTTTGTTTCTGTGAACAATTAATATTATTTTTATTCACTAAATGAATGCACTGTTTAAACTAATTACTAATCATGTGACACTCATTTGAATTACAGAGAGATGATATGAATATAAAATGATCTAATTAAAGATAGTTGACTGGAACTTATTCATACTGTGAATTGATTTGAGCAAAGTCAGAATTTGATTCAGTATATAGTTGACAACAGAATCTGAGATTTCCTTGTTGTCAAAATGTTGTTACAAATATGTTTTCTTTCTATTTACATTTAAATTAAATGTTAATTTGTGGGACTAATATGTACTTTAAGGGGTAAATAGGGTACGAAAGTGTACCTTTTGAATAAGTACTGCTCCAGTCAAAGCTTTTGTACCTTTTTTCTGAGAGTGTAGAATTATGACGATTTTAATTTCAAATATCTTTATGCTATTTTTCATCTTCAAAGCAATTGAAGCTGCATGACTAAACTGTGACTTTCATCCTTGCATTAAATTTACTGTTAGATTGTGTCTCTGTTTATCTTCCTCTTAATGAAGCACAAAACAACTCCCAATGTTTTTTCTTTCTTTCTTTTTTTTTGCACCCTCAGGTTTCAAGTTTCAAATAGTTGTATCTCAGCCAAACATTGTCTTATCCTAATCAACAAACCATACATTACTAAACCAGCATAAGCTATTTTACTCTTAAATTTGACTCTTTGGTGAACACATATCCTATCTTGCGTCCTGCCCCTTGTCCTAAAATGAACATCTAAGTCAGTAGATCAGCTACATCCTCCACTGAAACGCGCTCCACTTAAGAGTAATTGGAAGTGCTCCTCACTCTGTATTTCTGATTATAGATCAGCTACAGCAGATTTGTCTCAAGGCTCTGTCCCCAGGATGTCCAGGTTGTTTTAACAGGCCTGAATCACATCAGCAGTGGAGTGTTTAAGACAAGTTGCTCTAGTCTCGACAGGCTCCTGAACACACAGAGGTGATGTGTTGAGTGTCAGTCTTTCTTCACCCTCAGAGGGGATGTGAAGGTCAGCAACCTTACACAAACCTAATGCACACTTACCTTTATTTAAAGATGGTAAAGCAGGTTTGACTTTCTAAGACATTCTTACAGTTCTAGAACAAGTGCACTCTCAGAAAAAAGGTACAAATATAAACATATATATTTATAACATAAAATAAATAATACAAACATTTAGGTACTAAAATGCAAATTTTTTGTACTAATATGTACCTTTAGTGGTAAATGAGGTACAAAGGTGTACCTTTTGAATAAGTACTGCACCAGCGACAGCTTTTGAACCTTTTTTTCTGAGCGTGTGCAAGGTGAATAAATAATGACATCATTTTAATTTGTTTTCATCTTAATGTTTTCTGACTTCTCATTTAAATGTGACCCCACAGCACAAAACCAGTCATAAGTATCACAGGTGTATTTGTAAAAATTGCCAAGAATAATTATAGATTTTTCTTTTATGGCAAAAATCATTAGGATATTAAATGAAGATCGTGTTCCATAAAGATATTTAGAAAATGTCCTGCCATAAATGTATCAAAACTTTCAATATTTAGATTTTTGTTTTGCACCTTCAGATTTGTGTCTCAGCCAAATATTGTCTTATACTAACAAACCATACATCAATGGAATGTATTAATCTTGATTTAAAAAAAAAAAAGACCCTTATGACTAGTGGTCCAGGGTCACATATAAATGCCTGAGGTTTTTGTGAATGGTCAAAGACTCATTCTAGTGTGAAAACACCACTTACTCTGCCAAAAGTATGAATAAGTAGTATTCCTTTTGAAGAAAACTACCATAATCCTTGTTTTTGTGCACTTTGTGCACTTTTTCAGAGCTGTTAGAATAAATCTCTGAAGCAATATGAAAGAGCACAAAAGAGATATTAATTTGTTATCTTTGGTTAAATTATTGCTTATCTGTTTAGGAGGCATAAAGAGTCTCTAATGTGGCCATATTTAAACACATATTCAGACGCAGACGTTTGAAACCTGCTCTTTCTATTTTAGTACTGCTTTTTTATCATTCCCCTCTTTTCGCCCTCAACCTTTCAATCTTACAAGATCTCACAGTCTTATCTACAGATTTTGTGATATGGTTCAACAGAATTTGGGATTGTTGCTCTATGTCATTTGTCGCTAAATTTTGCAAGACAAAGTACTTCACTGGACAGCCTTTTTTGTTTGTCAGATGGACATAGTTTGTTCAAATATCCATCTGGAGATAAGAGGCTGTCGTCTGACAGGAATGTGTTGTGAGATTGTTTGGCATTCCTTCCAGCCCTCAAATGAGACACACTGACCTCAAGCCAGTGAAACTTCTGTTTATGTGCGTCTTCACCATTTCCTCTCCGTCTGCTGAAAACATCCACAACAAGCAGCAGTAGTTCATCTCTGCTGGCTGCTTTACTGTGTCACCGTCTATTGTTTGAGCAATACAATGATGTTTAGATCCTTCATCCTACTGTGATAAGGGAAGGTGGAGGTAGTGGAAATGGGAAGGGGGAAAACCCGGGCACTGGGGGAGGTCAGTGTAAAACACGCACACACACACACACAGTGTGTCGGGACTGTGGTCTAATTTAATTCACATATGCTGTGTTGAAGAAAACCTCAGAAAAGCAATGTGGCAGCCAGATACATGATAGTCTGGGACTTTTGTTTTTTGCTTTTTATTTGGAAAACCTCACAAATAATTGCATTTTATTTTTGCACACATGCATGTGTCCTTTTAACTGTTTAACTTTGATGCTTCTAGCTGCATTATTCTTTAAAAATATATATAAGTATTTATAAATTTTACAAAACCTTTCAAGAACATGCCCAGGTCATATTTCATTCCAAAAAACTAAAGTTTTTTAATAAATAATTTTAATATGTTTCATGCAAACCATTTCAAAGTCTGTAAATTAAACTATAGTGAGGAACGGTGAGCTGAAGCTGCATTAACAGCTTCTTAATTCTTTCCCCTGCATCACTGATTCAGTGTGTTGATCTCAATAAGCTTTTTTTTTTATTTGTTTGCATTAAAACACACACAGTTCCACGTAAACATTAAAAAAAATTGTTTCTTTATCTTTCGTTGTAACTTTTTAAAGGCAAAATATGATGTGGACAGGTTCCACTGGTGGTGTATGTTTCTTCTAAAATGAAACAAAAAAATCTCAATCTATATTCTTTATAACCTACAGAAAGAGAATGAAGGGGAGAAAGTAAGCAAAGAAAGCAAATGGAGAGAGACGTAATAAGAGAACATAAGTATACAAACTCTCCATCAATGTTTTTTCCAGATGGAGCTAATTAGTAAATGGAGAGAGGATTATACGTTAAGGCCGAGTCTGTTTGTTTTAGAGATAGACACCAATCACATGGAGTGACCTCTGACCCCTGAGAAACACATGCACACCAGCTCTCAGAGGAGGAGAACTCCCTACCGCCAAATTTAACCTTAAATGTTCGCTCAAGAGTTAAAGCTTCTGATCTCCCACCCGCTGTCTCTGAACAGCACAAGCAACAGGGCTGCAGTAACACGTCACCTCTCTGTTATCATGCAGTGTTATCACTCTGGGAAAAGCTTTTATTGGCTTGCAGGTAATGGGATAGTTTGTGTTAGGAGTCCCCCATGTAGAGGGGAAGTGGGGGTCTGCACTTTTTCCTTTTCACCATAATCCTTTCATTGGCTACAAGCCTTTAATAACTATATTACTTACTTGTACAACCAAAACCATTGGGGATAGTTGATATTATATATAAGCATTTAAGTAAATGCTAACATATTTCTACTAAAAATTAATTCTGATGAATGTTTATTCATAATACTTAAACTGACAATATATGTTAAATATGGGGAAAGTATCTATTTGTACCTCCAGTATAACTGTCCATTTTTTAAATCAGAACCCTTTTTCTTTCATCGTAAATTGTATGCAGCATAACAATTTGAGAAAAAATTTACAAAAAAATTCACTAAAACATTTTTTAGATTGCTGACTACTGATGGCCATTGCAGAAAAAAAACATTAGATGCTTGGAATTGAAACAAAATGCAGTTTTACATCAGCACCCTCAGAGTTCAGCTCCAGGCCTTGTTTTTGTTTTCAGGGCATCTTAAGTTTGCTTCAACTCTGATGACAGATGCCATAGACTGTGACTCTTACTGTGTTTATTTAGACAGTTTGGAAAAGGAGTAAAGTCAAATGTGTGAAGAGCTAGAGGCAATGAATGAAAGAAGTGATATCATGTTTCGTTAAAAGCGCACCGTTGATTCCAGCCTAATTTCTCCTAAATCCGCTCCTTGCTACAGACGGGTGGAGTTAAGGAGCACTGTACACTCCTCCCATACGATTTGTTATTGGCTCACAGTCCATCCCCAGGCCGTCCCAGCCCCCTAAGTTCTTCAGTTCCTCACTTTAATACTGACTAGAGTCCTGGGATGGGAAGCAGCAGCTGTGTGTGAGTGAGTAGAGCTATAGAATAACATTGATTTGGCTAAGGGAGATTATAACTTTTGTTCTTTATTATAATGGTCTGGATATGGACTTGTACTTTAATAAAAGTGATTTTTTTGTCTGAATAGTTATCAATATTTTCAGTGGCTGTTTACTTTTTAATTATTGTGGTGAGGAACATCTGTTGACATTAGTCAATCTCAAAGTTAATATAGACTAAAGCTACTATAAAGTTATAACTGTGAAACTTTGTCATGACCATTATAATTTTCAAATTTTCAAAGTGACTTTCATTTTTACTATGAATGGTAATTTATGAAGCACCTGATTGTTGTGGTACTGTCATTAATTTCTGACTCTAAAACAGCAGTTTTCTACTTTTTTTAAACCATAGAGTAGGCACATATGTATAGGTTTTGAATATCTGTTGTGAACTGTAGATGTATTAGAATGCCTATCTAGTTGCTTAGCACATTTGACTCTACATAAAAGGAAATAGGAAACCTCACACACAGTCATGCTTCAGGCTTTGGTCCTTCTGGCAGCTCTTATTGAATGTCCACCCTGTGATGCCCATAATATGGGCTCTGCTCCCCTCATTATCCAGTATCATGTCTGGGAAGAGCAGCCCTCAGGGACAAGGGTGGGTCGCCTTCTGGATGACCTACGTGAACGTGGGGAAACAGGATCACTGGAAAACTTCCGGGTTGTGCCACATGGGCATACTCTACCAGTCACAGTTGATTCAAGGGATGGTACCGTGTCAACACTGGGCAAGCTGGACCGAGAAGAGTTATGCTGGGGAGCAGAATTTTGTGAACTGGCCTTCAATGTTCTCTACAGAAAGACTGGTGCTATGCATTTCCTGTCAGTTCATGTGGAGGTGATGGACCAAAATGACCACAGCCCAGTCTTTCCCAGCCAAGTGCAGGAGGTGGAGATCTCTGAGACAGCCTCACTGAGAATGCGCATCCCTCTGGACCGGGCTGTAGATCCAGATGCAGGACCAAATGGCTTGCAGACCTACTCCCTGTCTTCAAACCAGCACTTTGCTTTGGATATCCGTACTTCTGCTGGGGCCAAACAGGCTGAATTAGTGGTCATCAAGGAACTGGACAGGGAGTTGCAGACAACTTTAGAACTTGTTCTAACAGCCTGGGACAAAGGAAACCCACCAAAATCTGGCAGCACAAAAGTTATAGTCACAATTCTTGACTCCAATGACAATAGCCCTGTATTTGAGGAGGTCCCGGCAATTACCGAACTAGCAGAGGACACTGTTCGTGGGACGATTGTCATTAATCTCCGTGCTACAGACCCCGATCAAGGTGCTAATGGGGAGGTTGAGTACTCGCTCAGTAAACACGCCCCACCGGAAGTGCAAAGACTATTCAGTATCGATGCCAAAACAGGTGCCCTGACTTTACAAGGCCCTTTAGATTTTGAAGAAAAGAATGTGTATGAGGTAGACATCCAAGCTCGAGATCTGGGGCCCAATGCTATCCCGTCTCACCACAAGCTGCAGGTCAAATTGCGAGACGTCAATGATAATGCTCCTCGGATACATATAACATGGACTCCACCAGATTCCCCTGTTGCAACCGTCTCTGAAGGAGCACCAAATGAAACCTTCCTCGCTCTTGTGATGGTATCTGATGCCGATTCTGGGGCAAATGGGCAGGTGCAAGTGCAAATTCTCAGTGGATCTGGCCCTTTCAGACTTAAACAGATTCATGGAGACAATTACATGATTGTAACCAATGATACACTGGATCGTGAGAGACAAATGGAATATAACCTTACTCTTCTAGCTCAAGACCATGGTGATCCTTCTCTTTCCTGTATTAAGCATCTGACTGTCCACGTTTTGGATGAAAATGATAATGCACCAATGTTTGGCACAAGTCACTATCGAAGCGCCCTCAAAGAGAACAACACTCCTGGGTTACATTTTTTGACCGTGGAAGCACATGATGTTGACATGGACCTCAGTGGAAGAGTGTCATTCTCCATTAGAGAATCAAATGAATTGGGGACACCAACAGCATTCTTCTCAGTCCACCCCAGCAGCGGGGCTGTTACTGTTCAACAATCATTAGACTTTGAGGAAACCCCCTCCTACTCATTTATTGTGGAAGCTGTAGATCAAGGATACCCACCAATGACCAGTACTGCAACAGTGCTGGTCGAGATACAGGATGTTAATGACAATTATCCTGTAATCCACGAGCCACTACCCAATAAGGGAATTGCATTGCTAAGTGTCCCAGTGAATGTGGAAAAAGGGGAGATTGTTACTGAACTTGGGAATAAAGCTCTGGAGGATAACTTTTACAAACCAAGAAATTACTCTACCCTCAATAAACCGGAAGTTTTTCTGGCCACCACAATTCGGGCAAGTGATCCAGATTCTGGTCTCAATGGAAGACTCAGTTTTAGGATAACAGAAGGCAAGCCTTCTGACCTATTTTTTCTGGACAAAACTACTGGGCAGCTTTATGTTAACACAACCAATGCCACAGAATTGATCAGCAGAACTTTTAAACTGGGCATTGCAGTATCTGATATGGGAACACCTATGCTTACCACAAGAATCACTTTGGAGTTGACCTTCATCAACTTTCGTGACCACCTAAAGAACTTGTCTCATGATAACCATGGCCAGTACAGTTTAACAATGCTTTTGGCCATCTGCCTAGGATCAACCTGCCTGGTATTATTTCTAGCAATTGCTTTGGCCAAGACGTTCTGTCATCCTGACAAACGGGACAACCATGCTTATAATTGTAGACAAGCTGAGTCAGCCTACACCCGTCACCCACGACGCCCACAGAAGCACATTCACAAGACTGACATCCAGTTGGTACCAGTGCTTCGGGGTCATAAAGAAACTCCACAAGAAGGTGAAGCTGAGGCATTGTCATGTACATCACCTTTGGTGGAAAGGCTGCATCCACAGGGCCAGTTTACACTTACACCAACCCTTGCTCGCATGGCTCAAAATCAAGTGCATATAGAAATGGATGGAAACCCACCACTCACTCAGAGCAAGATACTCAGGAAGCCTGGGAGCATAGAGTGGAATGGAGCACTTCCTTTTAACCCAGGAACCCTGCAAAAGACCAGAAACTCTTCCTCCTCATCTTTTGCAAATTCACAGACCAGCACACTGAGACGAAACAAAAATGAAGAGGTCAAGCTTACTATAACAGATGCCTCAGAAACTATGACTTCAGTTCCCAGTAATCAGGCCACCTTACGGAGACCAAAGACAACAGAAAGAAGAGGAAAGATGGAAGAGTCAGATCACAGGCAGATCCTGAGGAATCTTGTTCGACTCTCAATGGCAGCCTTTGCAGAGAATGGTTCAATTGAACTGTCCTCTGCCTCACCAGAGGTGCAAGTAAGAGATTTTTTTATTACAGTTTTAACATTTCAGTTATGAAAATGCATTACATCAAACTACTTTGAAAGGTACTGACTTTGATTTCAGGGTATCCCAGTTCATAATAGCTCAAGTACATGATAGCTTTCCCACTCTTCAGTTAGACTGGCCCATATCTATAGCAGCCTAAGGGGACAGTTGACAGATGAGGAAGACACTGAAGTGTATTCAGAATCGCATCAGTGTCACACAGTAACTTAAATCTTTAACATGCCTCAGGAGAAAATACTGCCGATCCTCAAAGTTATCAGTTTACAGAGTCATACTGAATGTGGGAAGAAAAAGCAGATTCATTCCATGGTTGTCCAGGTTGAGGGAGGAAGGGGGGAACCAAAACACAGATATTTCTGCACAGTAAGATTATACTTCTCAGACGTGTATGGGCTGGTGGTAGTCAGCAACAAATTGCTGGTACTGACCTGATTCTCATTAAATAAAGTGAGAATATCAGCTTTTCATCAGCTACTATTTCAAAGGCTAACAGCCCAAAAGTGCTGTGCTGGTCAAACTGTGTATCCTCTGGATCAGGGTCCACCCAGATGCTTACCTCAACCAAAATGATTATCAGAACAAAAGGTCCTGGCATGGGTTTGAGCCCTCACGTGAATACTGCGGCCAGTCAGGAAGAGCGTGGATCCTGACCCCCACCCTCTTCTCCTTTCCTCCTCTCCAATCCACCCTCCCTTACTCACTTGGCCCAGTTGGCAAATTAGACCTATGGCGACTGCGGAGGAAAGGGGCCGAAATGTCACCGGTGCCTGTCCTCGCAGCCAAGGCTGGGTTTCTTATGTGCATCCTGGAAGGAAACAGCCTCTAGAAGAATAGACTCTGTGTAGAAAAAGCTTCCTGTCTCCCCCGGACCCCTTCTACAGCTCAAACTCCACAACCCCAGACAGTTCTGTGTGCCTGTCCATCACCAATGTTGTAGCTCATTCTGTAACACACCAAATTTATATATTGAATTAGGAATTTGTGACATTCTAGAAAAGCAAATTGCATTCAAGTTGTATATGATCATTTAGGTATCTTTTAGAATTTCTATTGTTTTATAACATGATTAGTTGTGAATTCCTAAGTAGGAGATTTTTCATTTTTATTTGGTAACACAACACTTTACGACACAGTGACACTAATATGCATCAATTTATGCTAATGCACAGATAATCGAGAGGTAATGTATAACTCATTAAGAACTAAACCATTTATGAATAATTACCACATCAGCATCAAATTAACATTCTATATGTTTCATAAATTAAGTAATCAATAAATTGTAATCAATGTGTTACTTTTTATTTTAATAGATTAAATTCCCGTATATGATGTTATTAATTTTGCTTCATTTTAATTCTACAGCAGGTGTCTCAGCTCCTGTCTCTGTTGCATCAAGGACAACTTCAGCCTCGACCAAATTTTCGTGGTAACAAGTATTCCCATAGAACTGGCCGGTAAGCCATTTTATCCTCCTTTTGATTTTATTTGTACAAGCTCTTGACCAGACAATAAATGTGGTCCTCATTCTGACACTAACACATAGCCTCCCACTAAACAATAACAATCTTCTAAGACAATATTCTAATCATTGTATCAAGTACATTTCTGGTAAAAACAAAAAGGAAGTATCTGTCTCACACACAGATTGGTATCAGGCAGAATGCAAATCTACTAAACTTTTATCTAGAAATCTAGTAAAAAAAGGAAATATCCATCAGCCAGTGAGTACAGAACAAGTCATGTCATAGCTGTTATCATCCGCTGTCTGTCTCCCACACAGATTGGTATCAGGCAGAATGCAAAACTGTTTCTATAAATTTGCCTTTTGTTCATTTAGAATCAAAAAGAAAAAGCATAGTCCGTGACTCATTTGTGCAAGACAGGGCTTGTTTAAACCAAAGACAGCACAGTCATACTTTCTTCAGCTAAGGGTTGTACTGTTTTAGTTTCAGTGTTGAGATGATTTTAACTCACAGTAAAATCCCAGTTTTGAGAACACTGATATTAAGAATAATCACATAGGTAATTTCCCCTGACAAAAAGGTATTGTGCCAGCACTGTGGTACAGTACATATTTCAATATAGGATGGTACTTAGTATAATATACATGTATTTGCAGTATGGTGTTGTCTAAATCATATGACCCTTTTACCATTAAAAGATGAAAATTGACTTTTCTTTAAAAATCAATCATTCTGACTGAATTCATTCTAATATGATTAGAATTTTTGCTCTGCAACAAAAAAATGCCCCATTTGTCAATCCTCCAACATATGCTTCAGTTGAATTAATTTATATTGCATTTTGTTTAACTTATTTGAATTATTTTTTACTTTAATAAGTCATTATTTTATCATTCAGAGTTCTTGGATGTTGGAATATATTCGGGAACGTTCTGAAGGCTTTACTGTTTTTGTTGTGTATTGTAGATCAGGGGCTCAGGATGCTGACTGGCTGAGCACTAAAGACAGTGGTCATGGTGAGAGTGAAATGGGTGATATGGACTGGGACTCACCTGTGGACCCCGTATATGAAGACGGCCTCAATAATCTGCTGACTTCTGGTAAATGTCCATACTTTTAAAAGCAATTATTTTGGTTCAAGTCCACTGTTATGTTGAAATAAAAGAAGTGGTTCACCCCAAAATTATAATTATGCCATCATTTACTTAAGGATATTTTTAATATTCTCTCTTTTTGTTTTGCTAATCTTTTGATTTGAAAGTCCATGCAAACAAAACTTTTGCAAAAAAGAAAAAGCAAAAGAGGAAATGATGGCAGAACATTTTTTGGGGGTGAACTATTATTTAATTTATGCCACACAAGCAAAAGTGCTGTTGTTCTGAATATCAAGTGAGTGACACAAACAGTGAAACGTCTCAGCTGTTGAATTAAATATCAGTCCCATTTGTAACGCTGCAAAATTGAAGGAATTTTAATCAAATTAAAGGAGCAAAACTAACTGTGTAATAGGTTAAGTGAAGTAAACTGATGTCAAATGTTTTCCTGATTCTGAGTACAATACAGGATTTGCTATTTTTGTAGGTCATCTCCAGATATCTCACGTTTATCCTGTTTTCCACATGAAGCATAGCAAGTCAACAAATAAGACAGAAAAAAGCATGATTATGTAGATTTACTTTTCATTTTAAAATTGACAATGTTAATAATTTCCCCAAATACTAAAATATTTTAGAAACACTAAGGTATAAAGTTTGTTGATCCGGTCATACTAACATGCATTTAGATTCTCGCTGCTGTGTTTCCTTTGTCTATGTTTAGAGTAAATGTTTGTGTGCATTTCCTTCCCTCTATTGTTCTGAGATTTAGCACGCTGTAAATTAACGGGGACCTTTTTTGTTCTCTTGAATGAAAGGTCTAGTTTGTTTTGTTTTATCTTTCTGGTATCTGAACAGTTTTAGTCATCTCAATGCTGATTTCCACCAAATCAGAGTTACACGTGAACACGCTGACAGTAACGGATTACATGTAATCTGCTTTACTTAATCAGATGACAAATATATGGTACTACATTTGATATATGGTCTACATTTTTCATCATGTTACTTGTAATACGTAATGTAATACAATTTGTGAATAATCTACTGGGACACTGATTATATATTAAATGGCTAAATGTATAATTTGTCTGTATAAATGTGTAATGTGTAGATTTATACCATTCTCTCCATCTCTCTGTTTATTATGGAAGTGTCTCTGTGAGTGTTTGACTTTGCTATGCACACTTATTAAATGATGTCTGGGTACGAAAACGAAAGTACTGAAAACATTTCAAAGTGATACAGAACCCCAAGTTTTGTACTAATATAATACCATCGGTATTATTAAAAGAATCAATACCAAATACGTAGCTTGTAAATACTGCTATCAGTACTGCAGTGACTATCAGGAAGTCAACAACACAGCTCAGTTGGTTTTGGAACGGTGTGTGCTTTTGTGGTTTGGTTGAGTCAGCATTGCCCCAATATTTATCTGGTCATGGTGTTAGTCATGCTACTGGAGACAGACAGTTTTGAGTTCGCTATTAGGGGTTTTCTTTCTTCAGCATGCAGGTACATATTCCCTCTCTTCTCCCTGAGTCATCTCAGTTTTAACCACTTACTCACACCTCTGAATAATACTAACCCTTTCAGCAGATTCAAGGGTCACACCTGCTCACAAGAATATTCGCATGTCCTTGGGCTCTTCACGTCATGCCATAACTCTTATTGTTAACACTTCAGCACAATGCCGGACGATGTGTATGTGTTATGCATACCCTAGGGACAGAGAAGGTGAGAGTGTGTGAAATGTGTTTGCATGTGTGCGTGCAAGTATAAGACATTGTTCTTTTTCTACACTCTTCCTTTGAAGGCATCACTGCCTGAAGGCTGCTGTTTCTGAACTGCATTCTTACACTGCTTTTCAAGTGACACATGTGCACTTTTGTGTATTATGTGTGATTTAAATGAATAACAAAGGTTTACATTCTTTACATTAGTTTGGTGCTTGTTAAGGCAAACGCTATTACCTATTACTTGTGTTCATGCTTAGGTTTTTAATCTTGAGAGTGTAAATTTTCTTGCACTCTTTGTGCCGCTGATGAATGACATCTTAAAGGTGAGCTACCACTTTTCCAAGCAGTCAGAAGAAGGTGGCGTTGTCTGGCAAAAGGTGTGATTTAGATTAAAACCATAACATTTTAATATTGTTTGAAAGATCGTGGAACCATATAGCAAGCAACATGCTAAAAGCCTCTAAGAACACCTTAGCAAATGCGTATGAATGCCTAACAACTATTTGCTCGTTTTTTGAGTTGAAACTGATTTGAAGGACTGTTTGCTTGTTTGAGAAAGGGTGGCAGTAACGTTGGCCGCGTGAGCGAAGGTTACGCACATGTCACTGTAATGTGTATAGGTCTGCCTTTGGTTGTTTGGATGTGGTTGGATTCTTTGTGGCATTTTTACCACGTCTGTGGATTAATGGGTTCAACTGCTTTGGAGAAATTGCTGATTAAAAGTAACTGCCATCATTTCCTCCATTGTTAATTGAGAGGCTGTAAAAATAAGATTTATGGGATGAAAGTATAAGAAAAAAAGCAAGACGTATGATGGGGCATATCATTAACAAATAATAATGCAAAGGAGGGGGGGATTTAGAGATTTGAAAGGGCTGTGTAGAGAGGAAGTCATGAAAATGAGGTTTTGGAGGTTCTGACTGAGCTCTCTGATGTGGCCAGTGTGGGTTCGTTTGATCAGCGCTGGATTGCTGGATTTCACATCTTGACTCACACATTCTCTCCAAAAGCTCCTGTACAAGCTGAGCCCTTTTGTTTCTCCTCCACCTTTAATTAAGACCTTGAAATCTCTGATCCACAGACAAGAAAAACACTCCAGAAAACTGAGACTGAGCTAAATAATAAATGACAAAAAATGCATGATTGTAAAAACAATGCTAAACGATAGAATGCAACTAATCATATAAAGATGAGCTATATTTGTTTGAGACATGCGTTTGTGCTGTGAGTGTGTGCAGGTGATTTGATTAAACGTAAGTTCTTTTTTAACTGGATTCGTTGTAGAAGTATTTATTTTTCTTTGCATAAAGGAACCTTTTTTGTGAAAAGAATTGCTTGTGCAGTGCATGGATGTTAAAGGTTCTTCATAGAAGCAGCACAGATGCTTTTATTTTTGAGAGGCTGCTTCACATACATAATATGTGACTAACAAAAATAAGTAAAATAACAGAATTAAGCTTATTCGCTTAACCAAGTATTTCTGGAATTGTTCTGGCTTAATGAAGGTAATTTCCTTGTTATTTGTTACTCTGTATCACTTTCTTTGCCCTAAAAACTGTGGCAAAAGGTGTCATTTTAGGACATGTTATGTTGTACTGGCAATACTCATCTGTGTTGAAACTCAGCAGATGTCTGTGAAATGTGAGGGGAAGGAAATGTGTATTTACTGAATTAAAGATAAATGCACACCTCTCGGTATTTCCTGTCATCCTGTTTTTCATCCACACAAACTCAGACATGGTTTTGTAGCCTTTTTTCAGATGTTTGCAAATATTCTATTAGATTTATGGCCAGAATATATTTATTAATTAGTACTTTTTCAAATGACATGCGTAATTTTACATGTTTTATTCCTCTTTTTGTGTAGATGATGTGTTCTCAGACATTCCCGATCCGGCATGGATAGCTCGCCTTTCTCTTCCTCTGACAACCGACTACCATGAAAACCTGTTCGTCCCGGATGGGCCACCTTCCCCTGATGGCCACTGTCCCACAGATGGCCCCGATGACTCCACTTCCTTCTCTACGTTTGGTAAAACCCCAGAGAAGGCCCATCTGGGTGGCAGAGCTCTGATTTCAGAAGTGAGCTCCCTGTTTGAGATGCTGTTGACGCAGAAAGCCGATGCCCAGTCGTGTCCACCTGCTGACGTGCTCTACAGACTATCGGCGGCTTATAGACGCTCCCTGGGCTTAGACACAGCTGCTAACGGAGGTGCTGCCCACACACGTCAGCAATATGCCAACCCTAGGCCATAACAGCAAAAAAACATTTCATTTCCGGTGCCGTATCTTACGTCTTACAACAGGTCTGGCTGGAACAGGCTATGCCCATAAAAACAAGAAGTTTTATAATAAAAAACAAATAACCCCACAAATCTTCATATTGGAGGTCCATCGTCAGGCTGATTTTGGAGGTAAATTAAGCTCTGTAAATAGCGCTGCAGTTCACGCAGTGCATGTTAGGAGAAATAAGTCTGTATCCTCTTTAGGAAGTAGTTGTTTATATCCTCTGAAGCACAAACAACTCCTAAACAAGTCTTTTCACTCAGAAAAAACAATAAATCTTCTGCCAGTCATTTACAGCCCCACAGCGCCCACTGCTGGCTGGTTATTTTTTAATGTCAGTTCTGGAATGTGAATATTGTTTAATAAAAGTTACAGAGCATGTAATAGAATTTAAAAGTAGGCCTAACACTGTATATAAAAGACTTGGTCATTGTAGTTAAGGACTGCAGAGCACTGATGACAAAATTCAGCTATGTACTGAATGTTTAGTTTTTCTTTAAATGCTGTAAGTTATTGACATCTAAACAAAGATGTATATTTCTACTTGTGTCATTTTGCATGTGTGATGCTGCTTTTGTATTCAGAATTTACATTACCTTTTTCTTTTTGTAAACTGTATACGTGAAATAAATTTTTTTTTGACTATTTATTTTGAGGATCACCATGAAAATGCATTTTAATTATAAAGCCCCTAAAAACTGGGAAGAAAAACAATATAAATTATTATTTAATATATGTGGATCGAACAGAGAACAGGGCAGGGCCGTCGCCAGAAAATCTTCAATGGGGGGGCATTTCGTTTTCATAGGGAGGCACACTTTATGATCTCAGAAAAAGACATTTACCAAAACATCCTATAGTGATTGTTATTTAAATCGATCAAATTCTATATTAAACTGATAGTCTGTGATGATCTGTTGACTTTTAAGTGCCATATCCTTTTAAAAATTAAAAAAGATTTTCTCTCAAAATTGCAACAAGTAGCCCTCAATGGCTCGGACAAAAAATGTGTCAACAATAATCTATGCATTAAGAATATGACTTGCAATTAAAGCTTTTTAGTTTCAAATTTCAAACTAGGCTATATATAAAACTACAAATCATAAAATAAAATAAAAAATTATAAAAGTCTTGCCAAAACTAATGTATTTAAAAAGAAACTGAAACGCACCATAAGTCTATTCAGCACGAATAACAAATGTTTTAACGAGATGCCCCAGCGCAGCCGCGTGGATTTACTTTAAATTAGTTTTTATTGTGAGTGTAGACCTAAATAAATGTAATTGTTAGTAAATCCAAATGCGAGCGTGAAATCTGGTGTACGCAGAGTTGATACTTGAGGCCCCTGGTCTTAATTTCTCCACCAATTTTTATCATCCTGCTCTTCCTGGCAGTGGCTGTTAGTATCCAGCTCAGATACTCTCTGTGATACGCTCTGTGTATGTTGAGCAGCAGGCAGCGTCTTTAATGCAAACCAAATGAGACACATACACTGCATCACATTGATGGGGAACAGTGTCCCTGCTGAGTTTAGCTCCAACCCTAATCAAACACACATGAACCAACAAATCTTCAGGAGGGTCTTCAGGATGCTGTATGTTTCCCAGGAAAATCGCTAAACTCTGTATCAGAGTGGCCCTCCAGGATCAGCGTTCCCCATCCCTGCACTACAGAAAGAAAAACAGCACTGCTGGTCAGCGCCACCTAGTGAAAGAGTTAGCAATGAGTGCTTTATGCCTTGTTAGAAAGCAGCATTGAAGATTTGCCTGACTTTTTCTACATCGCATTCAGTGTGAAACGGCCTTAATGCTCCTGTCAAACACTGCAGGAATAGACTGTGAATATAGACATCCTGACTGTATAAAATAAACTTGTGATCAGTTCTTGCAAGTGCATATTCAATAAATAGATGGAAAAAAAAAAAAACAATTTAAACTTTATTGGAATCTATTTCACATTTGCTGTTATTGTCCACAAAAGGATAAAAAAAAGAAGTCATGGGACACTAACAAATTTGCCAGTCTACAATCAAAGCTTAAAAGATAGACAGGAAAAGAAAGAGCTTAAATCAACCCTAATCTGCCAAAACCTGTCTTAAAGCAATAGCGGCCAAAATTTAGTCGGTTATACAGTATATGTCTGAGGAATTCATCACTACAATGATGTATATGACAGTGAATGTATATCTATGAATACACATGCACAATTTATCACTGACAGACATGTTTTCTGTAGGAAAATGATCACATCCTGTTTCACATCTCTCCTGAAGGTTCTCCATTTCTATTAAAGGCTGTAGAATTTGAGACTTCTGTCCATGCCAGTGGAAGCCAGGAACTGAGCATGTTCACCGAAAGCCACACCGGTCACCAGACCAGAGTGATCTACAGGAGATAGTTAAAGAGAGAAATTAAAACACAACAAACCTCAAACAGCTTAAAAGCACAAACCAAATGACATTTCATTTGATGTATATTAGCAAGTGAAACCAAACATTTCTTTGCTCAACCCACCAGAGAAGTTGAGGACCTCCGACCACTGTTTGCAGATATAAACTCTTATGTCTGATCCACCAACAGCCAGATATGTTCCGCTCTGGTCGAAGACCAAAGATTTCACCTGCAGGAAAAAAACAGAAATATTAGCCAAGCTTTCATTGAATGTAGCAAAACATCACTGCCATGTGCTCTTCTTCTGTTTAACGCAAGACCACCTCATAATTGTTGTCCAAAGTGATTGTCTTGAAGTTCTTCAGCTTCCTCAAATCCCACAGTTTGAGTGAACTGTCCTGAGCACCTACAGGTCAAACGAGTAGAACGAGTTTAAGAGAGAATTTACATTAAACGGTGAATATTTCATTGCACCACATTTTTTGAATAAGAACTAAATTTGATTTGAGCTGAACACCATCGCCTTCTGTAGCTGCTCTACAGTTTATTTTGCAACAGTAACAGTTAACTATCGGTTTATTGCTATTGCAATAAATGTGATTTGACATGTGGAAATCCAGTAGAACATTAACTGTCCTCCCAAATCAGGGTCATGTGACTTACCAGTGGCCAGATAGTATCCGTTCTCAGAGAAGGCAATAGACGTCACAGGACCTGAGTGTCCAGGGAAGTTGGCTACATTGGTCCGTTCCTTCAGATCCCATATCTTAATCTGAGAATCTGCCGTGCCAGTGCCGAAAATCAGACCGTCAGGATGGAACTGAGCGCAGGTCAGAGCTGAAAGGAAAGGACGGCTTTACATTCTTCAC
Organism: Enteromius unitaeniatus; assembly: GCA_032359435.1. NCBI lineage: Eukaryota > Metazoa > Chordata > Actinopteri > Cypriniformes > Cyprinidae > Enteromius > Enteromius unitaeniatus. The sequence continues at coordinate 1,940,608 of JAUMHI010000055.1, read as the reverse complement.
TTGAGCATTAATGAGTGTAACCAACAAAATGCATAAACATTTGATATTTTCCAGCCTTCAAAGATATTATGTAATCATATTTATTTGCTCAAGCAGCATTTCATCCATTTATTTTATATTAGTGATACACATAGCAATAACATAATAATGTAATATAACAATAATGTAAATAATTTTAATAGCATTACTGTTTTATGGATGTATACATTAATGTATGATTTAAATTATTTTTTTTTTTAATGACTTTAGTACTTGTAAAGAAAAATTAATTGCAATTGTTTTCATTGCCTTTACAAAGGCTTAAAACAAACATATCAGAAATTCAACAAAAATTGTAGACCGAATACCAATAAATATAAATACATTTAGATTTTTGTAAATTACAGCCAGTTTTCAGTTCCCAAGCTTTTAAATAATGGAGACATTTTTATGATGTCAACAACATTTTTTTAAATATTGGCCTAGCACTAGCCGACAGAGAGGACTACTTACCACACCCAGCGGTCTCATCAGTCACTTTAGTTAGGACACGTCCAGTCTGGATATCCGAGAAGGCCCAGTACTACAACACAACACAACACCTTTTAATGCATTACATCATGACATCAACAACAAAAGTTCTTTGTACAAAAGTAGCAAAACTGCAAAGCACAAAGAAAAAACAATGTCTATTAGTTACAAGAGCAAAATATACCTTAGTACCATCATGTTTATGCATTGCGTACAGAAGATATTGTTTAGAATATTCAAAATTATTCGAATGCACTCTTAAGAGTTCAAAATTAAGAGCTCACATACTTAGCTAAGAAAACTTAAGTCAGAAAAAGTCTGAATTGACTTGTATCTAATCTTTAAAGGGACTCAACCCTCTTTTTATTTGTGATAATACAAATAAAAGCCTAAATTACATTCCTACTGGTGTTTTAGGAAGTCAAACTAAACTAAAAAAAAACAAATTATATATGAAAACAATTGCACTGTAAAATACATGACAGAATATTTCACAGGTATTTTATTAAGGTTTACACTACAGTATGAAAATTACAACACTTTCCTTATTTCTACACTTAAACATTTTTTATTTGGACAGCATGCAAAGCAATAGCTGTCAGCAATTCATACTGCACCTTTTATTTTAACGGAAACAACAGTAGTGCTTTCATTTGGAAACAAGCTTACAAAAAGGCATCTCACTACAAATCTGGTCATATCTGGCTGCTGTTGCATTAAACTTGCAGCAACAACGGTTTATTCACCGCAGAATATAGAAAAAAGACAAGACAGTTCCTCAACCACCAGCATGTGTTTTACCTGGTCCTCAGATGAGCTCAATAAGTAGTCTCCGGTAGCGTGGAGAGAGAGGCCGGTAACACTGGCCTCATGGGCTCTGATCACCTGGACGCAGTTGCCCCCGCTGACGGACCACACACGGATAGTGCTGTCTGGAGAGGCTGAGAACACCACCGACTGACAGAAAACATGGGATAAGATGTGTGAGAACCGAAGACAAACCAGAAATGAGTTTTGGTATGAAGACCAGGAGTGATGGCCTACCTGAGCGGGGTGGTAGATGACAGACGAGACCTTTTTGGTGTGCCCTTTGAGAGTGGCAACAATCTGCTCCTCCCGACGGTCAAAGACCACCACGTTCTTATCCGCACCACCTGAGGAGATCATGTGGAATAAAACATTTTTGGCATTGTGGCGAGTCACAAGTGATATTATAAGTGATGTACATCAGAAATTCTGTGAATCTGCTGACTTGTGATCAAATTGTTTGTGTAATTGTGTTGTTATGGTACCGGTGAGGACTTTGTTGGTGTCTGATGGGCAGAGATCCAGAGAGAGGATGCCTGGTATACTGGCGCTGTGAAGACCCTGTTAAGAAGGAAGAGACAGGAGTAAAAACAAACTTTAATTTCCCTGAAACAGAAGCTGCCTGCTGGCTTTGTAGGATGCTATATGATGATATTGTAATATGGCTAAAAACGCAAACAAAGACTGGATGTGACATTATTATTTAAAATTTAATTTACATTGATTATTTAACCATTAAAGAAAGAATTTTGATTGACTAATACCAACAATTAGGGTTTAAATGTTTTTTTTTTGTTTTGTTTGCTGAATGGTTAAAGAAAAATATGCAGTAATACCAATGAAGCCTGTATTTATGATACATAAGGCTATTCTTAAGGCATTATAATGACTGCACAAGTGCATCATTTATTAGTTATAACATCTCATGATTAAACAATACTACATTTTAATTTGTGATTATAACTTTTAAGAGTATGATCAGTCATAAAACAATGCACACCGTATTAAATTTACTTCATTTGTAATTGACTATCATCTCTTGACATTATTTAAGATCTGCACAGTACCTTACAACATCTTGTGAGTGGTTCGGAGGTGGGTGTTATTTGATTGTTACTGTGAGGCTAATATTAAGGCTAATGTGAGCTAGCTAATACTTTCTACTGGAAAAAATGCAATGTTTAATATAGAAACCTAAGAGTATTTGTAGACTTAGGTAGGGTTCGGTAGAATGTTCACACATACTTGCAAATAATCCTATACTCAGTATATCTGTTGAGCAACCATCAAAATAAAGGTTTTAGCATATATTTAGCAGACATTACTAATACTCTAATGAAGGTTAGCTTACATGTAGATGCAGAGTTACTTATCAACAGCAGTCTAAAGGGTACCATCAAAATGTACCAACCAAACGTTATAATATTTAAGATAAATAAATAAATACTGTTCAAAGCAAGTGTGTCATATTATACATTAATGATCTGATATCTGATCTTATGGCTGTTTTTATTATTATTATTATTATTAACACTACTACTTAGTTTTATTTGTCTGTTTTAGATATGACAATAACTACGAGAAATATATAATATATAAGGATTAAAGCCCAGAAAGTATGCAAAGAGCGCTAGAAAGCTCAGGGTTAAGAGCTTATGGATAATGGATTAATTGATCATTAATTTAAAGAATCATGGGAATTGATGTAAATTAGCATCCCTTATTGTCTACTTACAGCATGCGACGCCACTTGGCGATACTTGCCGAGATCTTCTGCTCTGACCAGCTCCTCCGGCACAGTCTTTCCTCTCTGAAAAACAAAGCAACATAAAAGGCTAAGTACATTCATGAGGGTATACAACGCCCCATACAGTGACTAAATAAAAGCTCAAAGCAGCATTTCAAATTTATTCGTACCTTCTTTCTCTCTGTGGTTAAGACGGTGGCCTTGTCTTGGAGCTGCAAAAAAATAATCAAAATAAAAATGATGAAATCCTCATTGCAACATGCAATGAAATCATTGCTGAACATTCAAACATGTGGTTCTTGTATTTCAACACACCTTCTGTATGATCTCTGGAGTCATTCCAACCTGCTCGCTGATCTCCATGGCCTCACCACCACCCTAAAATATCAAGTCAGTTATCAAAAAATACATTCATTTAAACAGATTGTACCATAAATGGTAGTGGTGGGAATCATTTGGGATCAATTTTGATGACAGGGTTCGCTTCAATAGCTATTTTAATGGCAAGATCACTACACCTATGGAATTAAAAAAAACAGTAATTCCATAAAGAGGTAATGAAAAACAACCAACTCCTCATTAGAAAACAGAACGCACTGACACAGACTGCTTATTGCAGCTCAGACGTTTTATTAATTCATTTACAACGCACAAAATAATGAAAGATTTGGGGTTTAAATATATATTTAGAAAATTGGAATGTTATTTAATAAAAAAATAAAACACAAACACTTAAAGTACATCATTATTTGAAATGATTCATTCTAAACTGCTGATCTTTATGAATCACTAATGATTTGACTAAATAATTCCCAGTCAAATAATTTTATGGCAATTAAATCAGAGCAACTAGCAATTTTTGCACAGTGTTACCTGGAGATGCACAACATTTCTGCTACCGATTTGTTCAGAAATGTAATTGGCCAAAGTCAAAGTGTGCATTTTCCCCCTCCCACCTCTAATAAGTCTTTGAAAATTACTGACCACAGCTGCAGGCTGAGAAGCTGAAGTGGCTTGCGGTGTGATCAGTCCAGCCTGGGGTTTGAGTGTAGCCAAAGCTGCAATTAGGATAATGAACACGTCACTAAAGGCACAGTACCGCCAGAACATCCAGAAAGCACAATTCTACCGCCCTTACCCTCTCTGGCAGCAGTGACCTCTTTTGTGAGACGAGCAATGACTCTGCAGGCTGCATCGTGCTGGTAGAGAGCGTGAGACAGCTCCTGTCGAGTGGTCTGCAGCTGTTGCCTCAGAGTAAAACTGTGCAGCATTACGGCATCCTGGAGGACAGATAAACTCAATGATGGAAGAAGACACCATGCATTTCTTCCTCGTACAGTCAGGCCAGGAAACTCACCCACTCATCCTGCAGAGATTTGAGGATTGCTGGAATACTAGTGGCAGATGGAGCCTTTGGTCGAATGGGGTGAGACACTAAAAGCAAAGAAATGGATGCATTTTAAAGGGGCCACAGAGCATTTGATGATCTGATTAAAACAGTGTCATCTGTACCTTTAATATCAATGAGCTGCTCCTCAGACAGAGGCTGTCCGTTGATGGGGTCGGCTCCATTCTCTGCTATGTATTTCTCGATCAGACGTCTCTCGAATACTTGATTGGAAACAGGGGAGACACAGGGGTGCTCCGGCACCTCGTTTGAAACTGAGGTTGAGAATTGAAATAAATAAGATGCATTCAGATCAACAAATATAAATCCAACTCCTCTTCAGCACAAAACAACTTCATTGCAAGTACACCAGAATAAACAAATGTTTCTTACAGTCTAATTTACACGCCTACAGTCTACATAAGCACACTTGATTTTTGCGTTTCTTTTCCTTTATGGTATGACCGGCTTGTCGAAGTACAAAGTTATTAAGAGCCTGCTCCAGCGAGCACTCCATGAATTCACTTCCAGTTTTAAAAACAAAGCAGAGCCACTAAACAAAGAACGGTGATTAAAGTGTGGTTTCACATACGTAAAGTTTCTGCTAACGTAGCACAACAATGGCTAACGCTGCACATTGCTAATCACATGCTAACAGAAACAAACTCTCTTACTAGCGCAAACCAAAGACATCTCGCTCGAACAGACGCGCTCCGGCTCTTCACGAACAGATGAAATCAAATCAGCTCATAAACTTGAAGTCGGCGCAGAGTTGATTTTTTTTTAAATCAATGAAGGTTCTGCATGTCCTGACTCTGAACACGTTGATGTGCCGTGCCGCTCAAACAGCGGTGCATGACGGGATACTGATTCCGCCAAAAAGAGCGGAAGCTGAAAGCGTCGGTCTTCCTCCGGGGTGCAAGGCTTTGCAAACTAAAAGTATAATCTTTAAAAACTAAGTATCCGCAAAACTCACATTAGAACAAACAATAACAAGAAAACAAAATACTCTTTAAAGAAAGGGGGAAAAGAGGAGAAAGGCCTTCAAAAGGTCCTGAGGGCAAACGGACTCAGGTGGAGTGTGACGTCACATTACCGTGTGATGGCACTATTACTAACTTTTTAAACATGCACAAAATACTCGTGAAATGCATGTTATCCTATGCACACAATTTAATTAGTTTAGTATGTGATAGAACTGTTCAAATAAACAATAACAGAAGCACTATAAGTCATTTGCCTGTGTTTAAAATTAAACTGGAAATTAGGTGCTGGGCGTCAACTAAGCCTGGTTCTCCCAAGGTTTTTTTCTCCATTCTATCATGGATGGGGTTTTGGTTCCTTGCCGCTGTCGCCTCTGTCTTGCTTAGTTGGGGACACCTGATTTCTAGTGATTATCGTCATCTTGACTACAGAGACCGTCTCTGCTTTTGATAAATAAACAGTTTAATCTCGTATTTATACATTACCATCACTCTGTTCTTCTATTTGATCAATGTTCAGTGCTTTGCTACAATCTGTGTTGTTAAAAGCGTTATATAAATAAAAGTGATTGATCGATTGATTGACACTAGGTGTCGATCTACCCATCCCTAGTTTTATCTTGACAAAGCGCTGAGAAGTGTAACAGGCACTACTACGTGACCACAATGAAGCCTTTGTAGTGTCCAAAGCACTGATCTCTATGCAGGTCCTTAAAAAAATTAGCATATTGTGCAATTAAATTAGCAAAATTCCCAAAAAATTAGCATATCATGAAAAGGTTCTCTAAATGAGCTATTAACCTAATCATCTGAATCAACTAATTAACTCTA
>JAUMHI010000055.1:1900504-1927414 GCA_032359435.1 Enteromius unitaeniatus | reverse complement strand
TTATTTTGGCCTTGATCCCTTACCGACGAGATGCTTCCCAGATATTCCTTGTGAATTATAATAAATATTATACTTTGGTTTCGAAAATTCCTGTTGTCATCATTAGAGCTGGTACAGGAGAGGGGTTTTCGTTACAAATTCTCTTTTTTTTTTCTGTCTTGTCATCGACCTTGCCAACCCTAGACTGGCTGGGCCGTGACATGTTATGTAGATTTTTTTTGCATAAGCATAAGATCTGCAGAGTTACAATACTCAAAATCTCCCAAAAAAAGAGAAGGCTGATCCAGACTGGGCTAAAACGCTTAATTAAAACACACCACCACATGTTTATGTCACAATGTCACATTTGCATAATGCAGGCCAAACGGTCACGCAAAGTAAGAAGCCATGATTTCAGTACCACAGTAGTGCTGATACAGTCTTGTCAGGAAAAGCTGTGTGTTTGTTTGAGAAACAGCTTTCGGAAAGCAGATGCAGAAAGGAATCATTAGGATTACTTACAACAGAAGAGCACAACCCAGATGTTTAGATTTGTGCAAGACATTTTATGGATGGCAGTTTTGTTAACTTAATACAAAGGGATAAAGCATGTCAACGTATTCTGTTACACCAAATACTGATCTTTAAAATAGCATCATCAACCCCTTAAATATGTGTTTCCATGAAAGTGCAATAACTCCACTCAAACGCAAAGAGGTATTTCGCAACAAAAATTACAGCAACCGTGATCAGTAGTCACAATTATAATTGAGCAAAAAATTTTAATCAAGTGTTATCAATCTTGCAGCCCTAATCCATGGCAAGGTTACCTCGTAGTTGTCTTTGATGAAAGGGAACTGCTGCGGCTGCAGGAACTGGGTCTTGGGGATGTCCAGCCCATCCTCTCCATAAAGAAACTGGACCACACTTCCATCACTGTCTCGCACAGTCAGATCATACTGGACCACCAGACCTTCTAGATGCTTGATCACACACCTGAATCCCCCAATAACAGTATATGTCACAACAAACTATAATACAAGAATCTCACAGGGATTTAAGACCGAATGCTGTTTTAGTTAGAACCAGATCTACCTCTGCAAATAACCAGATCGACTGGTTTTGACAGCAGTGTCCACAAGACCTTCACGACCAGCCATACAATGGAAAAAGAACTCCTGAAATACATAGAGAGCCTCCAGTTAAATATAATCCAAGTTTCGATATTAAATAAATATTAGACTAGTTCAGTCTGAACATACAGGAGGCTTGATTCCAGTCAAGAATCTGCCAGTTACGAATCCTCCGGATCGCGGCTGAGGTTCATAGGGCTGAAAGCAGGGAAGGGACTTCCCAGAAGGCATAAGTGGCGGTCGGCGGCCCTCCAGCTCAATCTGACCCAATAAACAGGAGATCTGCACATACACAGGAACTTGGTTTAGAGTAAGATCACAGCTAAATAACATGTCTTGCTTAACCTGACCTCAATGTAATAAGTAATAATACTTTCAGATAATGGAGAAACCATTACCTGCATAGTATTAACTGTCGAACCCTTGGCTCCTGACTGTACCATCAGCTGTAGGTTGTTTTCTGGGAAGGAGCGGTGGAGACCCAGCGGCATGCACACCTGATAACAACAGATCACATATAATGAAACCCATTGAGACAAAGACTGACTTCACAGTGAGAAACAACAAAGACATGAACACACAAGCTCTTTATTTTCAAGATTTCCTGTTTAGATGTGCACCTTGTTGATGTTATTGTTCACTTGATTGACCTCCTCTTTAAACTTCAGGTCCACAATGTTGAAATCTCTCTGGTCTGTGTTCAGATGAGCATCTTGCCAGCGTTCTCTGGCTTCAGTGTTTCCTGCAGCTGCAGGAAGGTTAAATGCAGCTTGGAGCGCCTATTTTCAAGCAAGAAAGTAAAAGAATATGACCTCTGATTGAAGACAGGACAAGCACAACATTGAACAAACACACAAGGAAATTAAGGGGTATGACAAAAACAAAATTTAGAGGGCAAAAGATCCACAGCCACCCAGACACTCTTTCACAGATAGGGAGAGTGAAAGTAAGACTGTAAGATGACAGCAAATAATATGCTTCAAAATGAATAATACAAAAAAGTCTATATCAAAGTTTGACCAATAACCTTAGATAATAATAATAACAACAATAATAAATAAATACTCAAATTGATATGTTTTTTTATACCAAGTAATTTCTCTTAAAAAGCATATTTCTGTTTAAAAAGATGACAGCACAAGTATATTTTTTTCAGAAAGCTAAATGTTTCAAACGGTAGTATGTACCAGGAACGAGCTGATCAAGCTCTGTGATTTACCTTGGAGCCACACGTGACTGACTTTAGAATAATGTTCGTTCTCTGTTTGTTGGCTCCATCTTTTACTAGAATGTCTTCCACACCTGTCAGGAAAAAAAATTCAATAAATCACCTATATTTATATAATGCTTTTAACAATATAGATTGTGTAAAAGCACTGAACAGTGACTTGGAGAATAGAGTGTCAATAATGTATAATGACAAGATTAAACTCTCCATTTTCAGCAAAAGGCATTTTATTATTGAATGCAGAGAAGTCGTTGTCTAGATCAGCTCAGTTTCAATAGGATCTTTGTAATCAAATCAACGATAATCCCTGGAAATTAAGTATCCCCTACTAAGCAAGCCAGAGGCAACAATATTTCAATACAAAATACCATTCTACCTTGGCTGTTCAACAAGATGTTGGTATTGACGCGTGATCTTACCCAAGGTGAAACCGCGGTAAAGCTGCAGGTAGGCAGTGAAGAGTCGTGCCAGACAGCTGAGCAGTTTGCCGCTGGTCTCTCCTCCGTAGAGTTCGTAGCAGCAGTGGACCAAACCATACGCTGAGCTGCCATAATGAGCCTTATCCAAAACTCCTAGCAAGAGCTCTCCCTGACGAAAGACCACCTGACAAACACAGTGCATTACATTACTACACCTTTCCAAAAATATTCCATTTTACAGCAGAACTTGATAGAACAATCATTCCTCATCTGTGCATCCTTGATGGAATTATGTGTCTTATAATACAGTAAACAAGTCAACAAATTGCTTATTAAGTTGTCAAACAAAATCCATTTTCCACAGTATCCTAAACATCCAGCCCCCTGTTTAAAAGGAAATGGCTTTTTCCCTCAGCTTTAAAATACTTGACACAATTTCCAGTCTTTTAGCGGCTGTAGTCATTGTTGTATTTAAGCCTTATAGCTGGGGGAGAAAAACATAACGGTGCTCAAAAGTGGGTTATCTTTTACAAAACAGATTTAATTACGCATGTCTCTGTGTAAGCTCCATAACTTTGTGCAATAACTTCATGCGCTACTACTGTGACAGAGCAGACTTTTTTTTCTTTTAAACTTTGTAAAAACTGAAGCAGAGTGTACTTTTATCATCAGGGTTCCCACTCTTTCATGAACACCAGATTCAAGGACTTTTTAAAGCACTATTCATTTGATATCAAGCACCTATTAAATTCACATTTGAGCATATATAGCTTCATAAAAAAAACCTCTTACAGTACTTAACATTTCATTTACACTTTGGACGAACAAGCTAAAAAAAAAAAAAAGCTAAAACTGGCAGTAGTTGGCAGCAAATCACTGGAGATTATCACTGAATCATTCCTTTAATTGATTCTTTCAAATGGTTGATTCATTTACCAATAAAACAAGTGACTGAATGGGTAATTAAAACAGATTCATTTAAAACCGTGCATTCATTCATAAATTAAACAATGCTGTGTTTGAATTAAGAAGCACTGCTTAGCTGTGTTATTGTTTGCAACTATTTTCATTCACAAAAATAGAGCAAAATCAGACAAGTCACTTAATATTAGTTTCTTGTTTAATGATCACAACTCACTTAATAATCACTGAAAGCTGTTCCTCTCAGTTCATCGCAATCTCATAAAGTTCTATTGTAATCAATGAAGCTCTCAACAAATGCACAATAAATCTCTTATATATCGTGTCTGCACTTTGTTGTAATGAGAGTTTCATACAAAAGCGCTGGTGTTTTGAGTGGATTCTGATTAACATTGCCTTTAATCAACAGATATGTCTATTTTACATTATTCAATGCTGCAAAAACACATTGCAAGTACGTTAGGAACCTTTAAAGATCCATTCAGCGCAAACACAAATGTGCTGAAATATTTGTTCATACTAGCACACAGTTGTTTTCAGTTGCAGATTTACTGCTTCTCCAGGTTCATGTAGGCTGCACAGGGTTGCCAGGTTTTAGCAGCAAAACCGACTGCTTTTCGAGGTATTCTAAGTAAAAATCGTTTTGAGTGGGGTAAAATACATGTTATTTGATGGAGCTCCCCTTATTAAAGTGACATTCTATAGGCTAAAGTTATTGGGTTCACTTCAACCTGCGGACATGAACCCTTTGGAAAGATCGTCAAAGTGGCCAAATTCTTGGCAACACTGGGGCTTTCCCGTGCTACATTATCTCCACCCCAATCATTAGCACGGTTTCGTTTGGTCTTTGATAGCGCCTAGTTTTTAATAGCATAAATCTACTAAACAAAATTATTTTAAAATTTTCTCTTTCAAGGACCTAGATTTGTTTTCAGGTACTTTCCAGGCCTTGAATCCATGTGTCCAAGTACTGATATTCAAGTACTTTCAAGAAGTGTGGGAAACCTGTCATTTTTAGTCAACCTGTCCTTTTTGTTTGGTCAAGTTTTAGTTGTCTTTCCTTCGGTTTCACAGACAAGACTTAAGCCTAGTCCAAGACAAAAATGTAAATTGTGTGAAGTTCAACTGAAAGAACCTTGCACTGACCAACCTTAAAACATGTCAGTGCCTTTGTTTTGTCTCAAGAAGCACAACTGTAATGTTTTTTTAAGTCACATTTATAAAAATGACTTAAATGTCCTAATTGAACCTAATCTTGGCTTAATCTAAGCCCTGTCTGTGAAACCAGGTCTAAAAGTCTGGGAATTTCAGTCCAGATTTAGTCAATGAAAACTTGGGGTTCAACTTACAATTATATTTTTTTGCTCAAAATTACAATCATAATTAATTATACTGATTGTTGTCATTTCAGATATTTAATCAGAATTAAAATCACAAAAATAAAAATCACACTGATGAATATATATAAAACAATAGGAAACTCATGAAGGTCTATATTTCTCTCCTGTTTTTCTTTTTTTTTTGGAAGTAGTTTACCTCTTTTTCATTAAAGATATTGCATCTACGGTCATCATTAGTGTTTATTGGTTGCCTCAAATATGTCTAGTCTTAGTGCTGGAAAAAGTTACAAATACTTTTCACCACAGTTTAATTAAAAAAATGAACAGTAGTGTGCAAAAACAGAACTGTTATATAGAATATTCCATAATTACCTGAGATTCACACATAGTTTCCGGTCTGTATCCTGGAACAGCTCTGGGAGGCTCCTTCACCCAGGCTTTACCTGGAATCTTTGCTTTGCCCATCAGGTTTAAAGGGATGCTGTTTTCTGGGATGACATTCAGCAGAAGGGTCGACACCACCTTGAAAAGACAGCAAAACTTGGTATTTATGCAAGTCCAAATGTCAGTTTTTTGTTTTGTTTTCAGAAGTTATCTGTAAGAATGTAATTGAGATACATTGTAGGTTGAAGTATCTCGCCTAATATGCATGACAATACAAATCGCTCACACAAGAAGATTACCTGCTTTCCTGTCCAGAGAGGGACAGGTTTAAAGAGTGCGGGAGGCAGGAGCTTCACTCTGCCGATCTTGTCTGTCAGGCCTCTGTAGACAAGCGCAGTGTACTGATCCCGTGTGAAAAAACAGCCACGGATGGTCATGCTGGTGCCAGACACCATGTGGTCCTGAATGAGGCCGGCCAATGGCTTCCCATCCTACAAAAGGGGCAGGGAGCAGTAAAGTGTTTTCCAAAATTGCAGACAATTCATGTTTGAAGCCATTGCAATCTTCTAGACGAAGACTCACTTTAGGCACCAAGTACTGCTGGTCTGTGCTCACTAGTGTGTAGGCCTCCGCTCTGCCCAGCTCACTCTGAGGGAAGTGAGCATTCATCTCGTCACCGTCAAAGTCAGCATTGTAGGCCTTACAGTTGGCATAATGCAATCGGAGCACTTTCTCTCCGGGCAGAATTCGAGCACAGTGGGCCTGAATTGATGGTCTGTGGAGAGTGGGTTGACGGTTTAACAGCAGCACATCCCCGTTCTTGATGTGCCGGTTTACCTACAAGAAAGAATCGAAATACTACAGATTGGATCAACAAATAATACAAAATGTTAATGTTGACTTTGCACAGGCATTAAGCTAATATTGAATATTTTCACAGTGTATTAACAAACGTATGTGAAGGATCCTTAAATCCTTGCATGCCAATTGTGTGTGTTGCGTTTGTTTTTGAATTCACTTATCATTTTATAATCGCTAATCATTCATAATATGTATTATTTGATTATTTTTATCATTAGATAATTTTTGATCATTTATCATTATATTTTATAATTTTTAATTGTTTATTAATTTTTTATGTTTCTATATTTTCTATTTCTTATTTTTTTCCCTTGCTTATGAGTTTTCACTGTTCAAAACAACTCAAAATCTTAACCAAATAGCAGTGTGTCTTTGTTGACTCACAATCTTCATGGGTATCTTGTGCTTGCCGGTGCTGGGGGTCAACAGCTGTTTGGCCACGGCTTCTCTCTGAGTCAGGTTGCTGCTGCTGAGGATGGTTCGGGACCCATCTTCATTAATGACCATGGAGGCTCCAGGGTGGATGTTAGGTCCATTCAGCACTGCCTGCCTGAGTTCCTTAACGTTCCAGGGTGTCACTGGCTGTGGGTAAGTCAACTTGGTAGCAAAAACCTAGAAGAACCATATAAAAAAAAACCTCCCAAATCAGTATTAAAATGTTTTGTACAATGGATGCTGAACTGGATATTTCACTGCTAATGATGACAGCAAATGAATGCTATGTTCATGCCTCTTGTATAACTCCTGGACATTAGTATGAAATAGATAGTGAATGACATGTCCATGTGTTTCTATACTTGACAAATTGTTGTTTAAGAAGTAAAAAACAAAACAATCAGTCAGCCCAGTCACCCAGTGTGCGTTTATTTTGTGATGTACACCATCTAACCGTGCATTATCCCTTATGTACAAAAAACACTTAGAGGTTAAATCCAATTACTTACCATTGGTATTCCAATCTCATTTGTTCCAATGTACATATCAGGACAAATGACAGAGCGTGCAGCGTAATCCACACGCTTTCCCATCATGTGCTTCCTGAACAAACCGTCTTTCTTCTCCAAGATCTGTGAAACACATTCAAAAGAGACAACCACCTCAAACAATTATTTTCCAGCTTTTTAAGTGTGTTATTTTGGTCTTGAGATTTGTCACACACTGACCTGACGGATTCCTGGGAACTTCTCAGTCATCAGTTTGTCCATTTCGCTGTCAAACACAATGTTGACGTGACTCTGCAGGTGGATCCACATGTTATAGAGCTTGTCTGTGAGAGTCACTCCTTGGATGCCCTCTAAGAAGGTCTGATCTATCTGACTGATCTCTGTGGATTCACTGGTCTGAAGACATGACAGATCATTAATACACACAGCACTTCTCATAAAAAAGGTGCAAACAGTTGGATTGTTTTCATCATGGTATTTTCAATGGCAAATACTGATATAAATTAATTACACATTCAACTGAACAATAAAATCACTTATGATAACAAGACTTACTGATCATTTAAAATAGTCAACAATGAACTTAACATTACGTTTAAGCTACCAGGTACATAAAGTTTCATGCAATACACTAAATCACTCTGATTTACAGTGACAGAAGTTCGCATATAAGTGTATTTAATGTATCGTTAACATAAATTCTTTCCACCTGCTCTATCTCTGTCTGTATGTCTTCAATAGCGTTGGTCTTCTCAGCAGCAATGAGTGCAAGCAGTTTCTGAATCATGAAATTATCCTTTAGCACGGACTGCATGTTCACAGTCTGTCCGTTGGTGAACATCTGATCTCCCAAACGGTTAATGGGCCTGTACCTATAAAACAGCACACACACAAACACAAATCATTCAGTCAGAAATTAACTACATAATCATCTCAGTGGTGTCTAACAGGTTGTTGTGTGCAGGTCATTGCACATATGGTGATAAACTTGCCTGCATGGAGGAACCACAAGCAACTCCAAAAAGAAAACGTCAGGACTGAAGCCTTTCTCTGAGTCATTTAATTCGAACCCTGAAAACAGATGCTTGAGGAAGAAACCTAGGAAGTCAAAACAATGCATTCAAAAAACCTTTTTGTTTACATTATGAAACCCAGAAAAAAAAAAGAGAATTAAACTCAACCTTTCTTACCTTCCTTTTCCCAGAGTTTGATGACATGTTCTCGTACCACACTTGGAGTCAAGAATCCATGTTTGGTAATCAGAGAATCATCTGGAAGCAAACACAAAAACTGTAGATACTCACAAATCACAAAAATTGCATTAAACGGCTAAAATTTCATAGACTACATACATTTTCTTTTTTAATTATGCAGAGGTTTTTCAAATATTGTCACTGACTTCTTTTCAAAATGATGACAAAATATGCCATGTCCTGCAGAGTTTAGCTTCAACCCTAATCAAATACACTTGAAGCAGCTAATCAAGCTCTTACTAGGCATGTTAGAAACTTCCATGCAGCTGTGTTGAAGCAAGTTGAAGCTAAACTCTGCAGGACTGAGTCCTGCCATACAGTATAATAGAGCTTGCTCTGCTGTAAATTTACTGATGAAATAATTTATTATCAGGTATTATCATTCCATTTAAGTCTAAGAATTCAATATAGCAATATAGCATTGTTTTACATTATTTCTGCATTATATTCAATTTATCACATGCACTGATGTCCATGAAGTGATAACATGCATTTAAGTGATGAGAAGAAACCCCAAATACTTTATAACCTGTAGCTTTACACCACCTGGCATGATCACCAAACAGCAAAGCAGTCTTAATTAAATGATCATGCTCTCCCGTTATCTATTGCTTCTTTGCGTTATGCACTCATTCATTTACTGAAGTTTAAAGGAACTAAAGACAAACAGTTCTGCATAATGAAAATACTTGCATTTGTTTCATTCAGTCATGTCAAATTCCTGAATTTTCGATTTTATAATTCTTAGCATAATAATAAAGCATAATAATATAATGCTTTCAAATTCCATACCAAATGTTTTGACAGCTGATCACAAACACAGTGCACAAGAATTTAACGCAAACTCACCGTCCTTTTCTGTGCTTGCTGTGGATTTTCCATGTGTGATGATGAGTTTGCTGTTGTGTTCTCTGCGCAGAGTCACTGTAGCGGCTCTGAAACAGACACGTGCACATTCTCTTTGTAGGACATATGCATGAATCACTTAACAATTAGTGAAGGCAGATCAAGTTGAGCTCACCTGCAATTTGGACATTTCCTTGGCCCCATGTATACTTTCCAAAAACTGTTAATGAGACTGGACTTTTTCTCACAGATATGTTTGATCTGAAATCAAAGCAAATTTATTAAATGCAACTAGAAAGTGCTAAGAGGCAATAATACAATTACGGTCAAATACTAAATAGAGAGATGGATGAGTTTCAGACTCACAGGAGCGGTGTGCTGCTTGTCTTCATTGGCTTTTAAGATGGGTGTGATAAATGCATCCAGAGTTTCTTGGATTTCTATTCCAGACGGCTGATTATTGACCTCCAACAACTTATAGGGAAAGACAAAAACGCAATATATAAGCACTTTAGTACAATGAATGATGCTGCAGTTTCTCTCTACAAGATAACTTGCTTTGACCTCATCGACAAGCTTCAGTTTTTTCTGACCTGATTGAGTATGCTCTCAAGCTCATACAACTCCTTCATTGCAGCCACATTAAGGAGCTTCAGCTGGCCCAGCAGTAAATGAACAGCCGATCTTGGACACTTCAACATATGGCATGACATGCACGTACCACGGATGAGCAAATATAATTTCTGCAAAGACATTGATATTAAGGGTTAAGCACTATATTTGTATGTGTGTGTGCGCACACAGTGGCGGCCAAAATGATTAAAACACACAGCCAAAAAACTAGTCAGTAACTTCTATTTTTGATGTAGTGTGTCTGTAGCAACGTTTCCAAACATTCATTTTGCCATTAATTGTAATTATTAATTATTCAGTGACATTATATGAGTCTTGACAACAGACTGTGCTCGACAGAGATCTGATCTCATTATCATCAGTCTGTCTGAAATGCTATGAAGAAACAGAACTGAGACAGACTAAATCCAGAGGAAGAACGACCTGCAAAACTATGTGCAATTGCACCTAGGACAAAAGTTGATTGATAAGGAATTAGAACTATTTTTTGACAGTATCCTCATTTTACTGCATTTTCTAAGTGCCTATTTTTTTAACAGTAAGGCAGGTAGGTTTCTTGAAGCGCCCTGAAGATATTTCCACAGTTCTTCTGAATTTACTCGGTCTCAGTTTTTCTATTTCTTCGTGTAACTCCAGACAGACTGGATCAGATATTAGCACCGCTGTGTGGGGATGTATGTATATATACACTAGTTACCAAAACACAAGACAAAATAAAATAGAATGGCCAGAATCGAACACACTGCATAATTGGAGGAAACCCACACAGTAAGGACATGCAAAGGCACAATGACACTTACATCAAAAAACATTGGGTTGTAGACAGGAAGGGGCAGATCAATGTGACCAAAGTGACCAGGACAGCTGTTGTAGTCTTGCATACAGGTGGAGCAGATCTCCTTGTTATCAGCTGGACCAAGCGCCAGGTCATACAGCCCGTTTGCAGAAGCATTGCCCACATTATCCAACAGCTGGGAATTAGTGATAGTTTTCACACTCAGCTTCCTGTGACACAGATAACACGGGGAAGTTGTCAGAAAGTCTATATATACACACACACATATATATATATTTCACTTATACGTAAAGGAATATTTAAAACAGACATGGCAAACACTGTGACAACTTATCGTTATCGCATTTATGTGACAGCATATGTTTCCACAGCATGTTAAACACACGGCATGATTTTATTAGGAATTAGCCATGGTTGTCAACACAGTCACTGAGCTCCGGCTAACGTTAGTTCTTCAGCTGTGCTGGATATGAGTTGTGCAAGTGTACTATTACCTTATTTCCTCGGCGGAGAACAAGCCAAACGACATGCCCTCTAATCGCCTCCATGGCGTTTCTTTTGAAAACAGCATTTTCCTAATAATAAATAGAGAAATCAGGAGAGAAAACTCTCTGTATTCGCCATGTGCGTCATGTGGAGCTGTAACACGTGGGGAGGTGTACCGAGAGAGCGGAAGAAACCAAACAACACAGCTAGGAACATTAGACTGGGATATCCTCGAAAGCTAGAGATATAGAGACGGTGGCATATAAAACAATACTAGATAATAATTATAAGCTAGTAAAATACGTTACCCTGAAAATGAATACTCTACGGTGTCGTATGAAGATTAGTTTATTTATATTGCATTTTGAAATGGTATATCCGAACGTGGAAAACAAAAGCATGGAAGAATCTAAGTTAAAAAATATTATATATATATTAAAATATATTTTTTAAAATATTCAATTTTGTATTTGAATTGAATTAGATATTTCGTCTTTAACTAGAGATATGATAAAAATGTAATTTGCAGACTGTTTGGTCACATGATGCATGTGACCTTTTTCAGCGATGATAAAGATGGACCAATCACAGCTGACTGTGGTGGTGCCCTCTGAGAGCAGCCGCATGATTTTCACGCACTCCGGTGTCATGGCGTCCTCCTGTCCGCAAGCTCTCAGGCATCATGCGTCTAAGAGCAGCAGAATATTAAGCGTTCATCTGCTCAAGGGGTGGTCTAATAGGTAAGATAAGTGCACAAGGACAGGCTTATTTGTCCCGTTTTATCATATGTTATTTTCTGTAATTATTTTATGAAATGACAGAAACGACTGGTTGTGTCTAGGTCATTTGAAGGGGCTGTATGTGTTAGTTCAAGTTTTATCATTGTCACGAAAACACTCATTATGTGCTTTGTTTACAGGAGTTTTGCTTTGAATTCTGCAGATCAACAACCTGCCGTTTCTTCACTAGGTCTGATAATTATTTCTTTCTAATAGGAATCATTATATGCTTTCTAATTAGAAATATGTCTCTTTATTATTTTATTTCTTTCTATTTGCAGAAGAAATTGTCATTCCGAAGAAGAAAACATGGTATGTACTGGTCAGATCTGAAAAGTGCACATGATCAATAAATATGTACTTCTACAATTTTCAGCTTCGTATATTTTTAAGCATTTATTCATTAACAATGAATTTTTCCTGTTATCAGGAGTAAAGAGGCTGTCTTACAGGCACTGGCATCCACTGTGAAAAAGGTATGCTCATTAGATAACTCTAATAACCCTGTTCAAATATCATGTAAGCAATATTTAGTGTGTGTGCATGTGTTTGTTCCAGGATCCTACAGCCTGGGATTACAGATTTCAAGATGATTCATATCTCATTCCAAAAACACCATTACATTTTGTGAGTTTTGGCTATCAAATCTTTTCAGGTTTTCAGTTCAGACTATTAAAAAAGTTCAAAATCGCCAGTGCTATGATGGCTGCGTTTTTTTAAAAGCAGTAAAGAATAAATGTTTATTTCATTAAAACATTAAAATTAATTAATGAGTATATATTGCAAGTTGAAATAATTTGAACATAAAATGAAAACTTCCATACTTCCAACAAAAACTTTTTTCCTCCCACACAGAAACTATTTTCCATGGCCCAGGAGTCAGGCAGAAACGCTGCCAAATATTTCATCAGTACATACCCGAAGTACTTCCAGAAAGACTACGCTCAGCCTCATATTCCTGTGAGTGTGCAGAATTTGTGTGTGATTTGTGTGAGGTTGTGCTTATGAATGTATAATACTTTCAATATTTCTTTTGGAAGTGTCTGATGCCGGAAACTCTTGAGGCTCAGATAGAGGAGTTGTCTGAAGTTGCTCTTATAGAGAGAATTCGGATGAGAAAAGTCAAAGCTGCTGTGGATCTGTACGACCAACTGCTGCAGGCTGGTATGAACGAGCAAGACGAGGCATTGCGTGTCTCATTATGGCAGATATTAGTTGTATGTAACTGAATGACTGATCACTGTATTTGGCACAGGTACATCAGTGTCATTGGATGTAACCAACCAGTTGTTAGATCTGATTTGTTTCTATGGAGATCATGCTCCTCCAAAGGAGTATGCTCTAGAGCAAATGAAGATGGATACGGTAGGGCTGTAAACAATCATAAAACCATAAAACAATCTTCAAAATGCTCTTTTGCTTTTGTTGGCACAACTTTGATTGCACACCTCAGATTGATGAAATGGAAGTTGAATAAGTCACCTGACACTACGCGTTGTTGTTTTTTATTTTTTCCCTTTTAACAACACTCCTGACCCATGGCAATGCCCCAGGAGGACATCCAGGGTGAACGTCAGACTAAATTAGGAAGACTACCTAAAGCTAGTGATTTACTGAAGGTCTCCTGGAAGTGAGTGCTTGCAGAATGTGGAAAAACTAGTAAAAACTGTTCATATGTACTTACAAAGTTTGACATTTTGAAATTATATTTGTAAGAATTTCTTGCAATTTAAATGAACTATTTTTTTTATCAAAAATTACTATTATTATTATTATTATTATTATCAGTGTTATATTTGTTGCTTAATATTTTTGTAGAAACTTGGATACCCCTAAACTTTGAAGGGTAGTGTAAAAATGTAAGAAACATTAATCAGAAATTACATTTTAAGACATTAATAATACAAAAGATTTATCTCTAATGAATGTTATTCTTTTTTCATGAATTCATTGATGATTGGTAGCTGTATAACAATGCAAAGTCAAGCTAATACATATCATGAGAGGTTGCCTTGTCTTGTTTTTCCCCTTTAGAGAGAATAATAATGCAGAGAGGATCTTTGCCCTGCTGTCAGAGCCCAACACACATTCGTACAGCGCACTGATACGAGGCATGGTGAAGGTATCGTATGTGGGAACTTCTCGTGCAGTTCATTTCTAGTTTGATAGCAGAAGCTGACTGCATGTGTGTTTGATTTCACAGTATGGCGCTTATTCAAAAGCGTTCAGCATGTACACTGACCTGCTCAACAACCGACTGAAAGGTGAGTATGTGCTTTACCCTCAAACATTTTCTAAATGAGTGTTTGCCAAACTAAGAGGCCTTGTTTCGTTCCTTTAGCTGATGTGCACACATTCAGGGCCCTGATCACTGCCGCCCCAGAAATGAAAGAGGAACATAATGAAAAATGGGAGCTGATAGTGGTATGTGATTTAGATTTTGTTGTGACGCTGCTGTTTTAAGTAGTTTCTGCTTCAGTATGCATGTGTTTTTGTAGGATCTTTTGAAGCAGATGGCAGAGCAGGAGGTCAAGCCGAACCTCCTGACAATGAACGCTGTCCTGAAGGCTTTGAAATACTGTGGCGCTGTGGGCAAATCTCAGGTCTTTCCTGTCTTCAGTGAGATGAAGGCTCTCTCCATCGGTCTGTTGCGTAATCATTTTACAGGAAAGAATTGGTTTGATATTTTGATGCCTGTTTTGGTGTATAATCGACTCTTTTTATTTGATTTCAGAACCCAGTCTGGCCTCTTACTGTCACTTGCTCGCCATATTTTACAAAGCAGGTCATAAAGAATTTTATATTAAAATGGCAAATTCTTAAAGGAATATTTAACCAAAAAATGAAAATGCTGTCATCATTTTTTTAATCAGGCTGTTTTGGCCACCATTGACTTCCATAGTAGCCAAAAAAAAAAAAGTCAGTGGTGACCCAAAACTTTCTTCAAAATATCTTCCTTTGTGTTCGGCAGAACAAAGAAATTCATACAGGTTTGGAACTACTTGAGGGCGAGTAAATGGATGTGTTTACACTTGGCATTATCATGCGGCCTGTATCCGGATGTTGTCCACATACGCATTGAAAAGACAAATTTAAATGCGGAATATTATCCAATCTGTGTGTCCTGATGCAGAGGTAGTTGGGGACACTTTCTAATTGGATCACAGTGTAATGTAAACGCAATCCAGCCATCATATCCACTTCACACAAAACCCTGCCCACTATCATTTCCCCCTCCTCTCTCTGAAGGCAGTCATCAGTTTGTAATATTTATATTTCTAAAAAACATTTTTAACAGAAAAAAAACACCACTTCAGATCGACTTTGCACCAGGGCCATTTTTAATGGAGCTTTTAATGCATCGTTATGTTTTCATGGCAACACATCAAATTTCTATTTTTAAATTTCTAATTTAAAACATACAACTACTGGCAAACATCACCTACTGCGCATTGGAAGCTTGCGCTTCCATGTTGTTACTCCGAGTTTATAATTGTGTGAGTTACATAAAAACATCATGTGGGTAAAATGAAATGTTAAAAAAAACTTGAACAGAAGCCACTTGGATGTTGACAAGTGTAAATACACCATGTCTGGATATGCTGATGATCAGATCTGATGACAGAATTTTCATGTTTGGATGAACTATTCCTTTCAATGATTATGTTAAATGTGTCTACGAATGCACAGAAACACGCAATCATACATTTCCCATCATGCAGGTTCCCCATTTCATGGCAAAACTGACATTTTACGGGAAGTGATGGACGTAGTGTCAGGGAGGAGCTTCACTCCACAGGACCCTGATGATGGTATCTGCATATTTTACTGCTGTGATTATTAACTTAGCTTTGTATCCGGTCCCCTCACTTGTGTTCTCTGCCGTTCTTCTCTCTACTTGCGTATTTGTGGTATTTGGCCCAAGAGTGAACATCAAAACATTTGATTAGCTCATGGGACACAGCAAGAAAAGTTTGTATAGAACTTTTACGTATTGATTTTTCATACTTTGCAAAAAAGTAAATGAAACATGGATTTGGTACGAAAATGAGATTTGGCATATTTTAGACCTTGCATATCGCTTGCATATACTCTCAAGTGGCTAAGACTGCAACTGTGGGTATTGGGACAGGACACATGTTTTGATGCCTTTTTGTAAAAGCTTCTATAGATAAATGGATCTAAACGGTTGAATCGCTTTTGTTTTTCAGCACAGTTCTTCATTACCGCTATGAGAATCGTAAGTACATTTATATGCTTTAACAGCACTACGTCAAGATAAACGTAACATTTTGGATGGCATGCAACCTTGTTGGCATTTGTATCTAGTGTCTGGACACTAAGGACATGGATCAGGCGTACAGGGTTCATGAGCTGATGGGGATTGGAGAGAACTGGAGACTTCTGGGAAATGATTTCCAACAGAACATTTACTAGTAAGTATAATCCAGCAAAATAACAAGATCTTCACTCATTTGAGGGCTGCTCCCATCAATCCTTCATCCAATGAGTCACTAAGCACAGGGATGCTGCAACTAAACCATTGATTTGTTGGGTCTGGGAATTGTGGCTTTAAAAACTGTGAAAAGAAAAACACTGGGGCCTGGGCCAAGTTGACCAAAGCGTGGAAGCACTTAATATTAAGTACTTAAAAGATATTTAGAATTATGATTGGAAAGAAAATGTGTTGGTTGGGACCCTGTAATAAGGCAAAATAGATTTGCTGATCTCTTTTAATATCAGGTTGCTTCTATTTGTTTCAGTACACGGTTCTTAAGTCTGCTCTGTTCGATGGAGAATATTGATGTCTGGCTGAAGTGGTACAGGGATCTTGTTCCTTCAGTGAGTAAAACATGATCATATATATGTGAACTCGCACAGAATGGTGATGTGCATTGATGTGGCTTGATGTGCTCTGGTTTACAGGTGTACTACCCCAGTGTTAATGTCATGAAAGATCTGCTCCAAGCGCTTGATTCCGACAACAGATTAGACCTCATTCCTCAAATATGGAAAGGTGATTGATTGAACTCGTAAAAACAAAATGGCTTAAAACACATTAAATCGCAGTTTTTTTTTTTGTTTTTTTTTTGGAAAAACTATGTTTTGTGTGGGGGCAGGTTTAGGTGCAGGGTTACGGGATAGAAAGTACAGTTTGTACAATATGTCTGTGTAGGGCCCCTGTAAATGACATGTGTCTGCTTTTACTATGACATTTAAAGAGTTGTTATTTGTGTTATTCAATTTATTAGAAGTGTGTTTAATTCTGGTTTGCATTCACATTGATTTACTATAAGTATTATCAATTATAATAACTTACTTTTCCACAGATATCAAAATGCTGGGCCTTGGCAACAGGCAGACGCTGGTGGAAGAGTTGCTGACACTTATGGCAAGAGAGAAGCACAATCCGGAGGTATTACCTTACCTACATTTAATTGGTTAGTACTAGGATTGGGTACCATTATAGCACTGGTACCCAAGTGACCGGTATGTACGGAACCGAATCAAAACGCGGATTTCGGTGCCTCATTTCGGTTCCATGCCTAAACGACAAACCCAGTAAATCTATGGCAGTAATAAGCGAGCGCACCACTGAAATCGTTTCCGGCTCTATATGCGAAGAAACGGGAGCCCGCGAGCTCATTTCAAACCCTCGCGCGCGCATGATACATCATCTGCATGCAAATATTATTATTGCGCTCGACCAAGCATGTTTATTTTTCAATAAAAAATTTTATCAGTTGTGTCAGTATTGGATGCCTGTTATAAGATGATTTATTCACTTGACTTGTATTTGTTATATGTTATTGATCATATTGTTTCATAAGCTTAGTTTATTGATTCATTAATGATTTTGTAGAAAAAAAAGAGTAAATCTTTTTCAGATACTTTATGAATAGACTTTTTAAACCTTTCCTGCTATTTCATGATAAATCATTCAAGTGAACAGTTGTACAGTTTCATATTATTTGCATATTGAAATGAATAGTTCTGTATCCCTCTGTGTTGTTTTTATTTGTTCTGTTTGGTTGATAACGAGCCTTTAAATCTCCTTTGTAATAGATGAGATTATAAATCAAGAACAAGGCATTCACAGCTGTATTTATCAACTGCCTACTAATGACTATTAATGTTGGAACAATGCTTTCTAAAGGTTGAGCCGACTGTTTAATGCTTAACTAATGATTCATAGTAGTGTGCAGTTATTATAAAGTGTTACCATTTTTATTTATATTTATCGATTCAGGCACCATTTATGCACCGGAACCGTTTTAAAAGTATCGATTTGGCACCGGTATCAAAAAAACCCTAAACGATACCCAACCCTAGTTAATACTCAAGCTGAGTCTACCTCCTGTAATTTTTTATTTTTTTTCAATTCTATGCCTTGTCAGTGGATTATGAAAGAGAATTTCTGTTTGTTTGTTGTTGTTTTTTTTTTGTTAATTTGAAGAAAAAATTATAATAATCATGTATTTGTATAATTTTACACATTAATCTTCATTACCAAAGGTTTTGGCAGTGACATAAATGTAGTTTTACAGAGTTTGCTGCTTCAGTATTTGTAGATTATTTTTCCATTTTCTATGGTATGCTGAAAAAATGGAGTTGACCCCAATTTGTGGGCTTCTGTTTGTCCACTTATTTTTTGAGGACTGACCACATTTAAAGATATTACTGATTTTAAACAAATGTTAAGAGGAGTCATACAAAGCCAGTTTTCCACAATGCTTCTTTAGGGTTTGTAGCTGACTCCTCAGGAGTGCTTGCTGGACACTCATCCTAAAGGCATCTGGATTGGAGGCAAGCACTAATAAGGAGAAGGAATATGTGTGTGTTTTTAAATAGGGAGATGTTTAAGAGACTGGAGGGACAGTTACATACCCTTTGGAAGCAGTCCTTGCAGGTGGATCTTTCATTTTCATGGAGAGGAGGTGGTGTTTCGCACCTTACTCCTAAAATCGGTAAAAGAAAAGAAGGGAGCCAAGACAAGTTGACGCCACAAATGTTCCCAAATCACTCTTAGTCCCCCGTGCTGCCAGCTTGGCTTTTGTTCTGATGCTGCATTCCAGGCAGGTTTTTTAAGCTAGTAAGTAACGACTTCATGCCAAACTGCCTAAGCATAAGGAAATGTGGTAACTAGATGTAAACAAACCAGCATGGTGGACCGTATGGGGTTATGCTCATTTACAAGAAATTCTGATGCTAACTCCTTGGAAAAACAGCACATAAGGCAAGAGAAGCTGTTATACTTTTTATTTTAACACCACATAAACATAAACACTGCATCTGTAGGAGCTGCTATTGTTTTTTTACGTTTACCTTTTGTTATATTTTGGGATAGGACGACCTTCATTAAACTTCACTGCAGTCACCCCCTCTCCTTATAGTTCTTGATGATCTGGTAAAAAAAAAATTCATGAGCAAAATTCTTTATAGCAATTTCCTTGCATGTGAGGCTATTTTGAATCAAAGAGATGATGGCTGCCCGTGTTTCTTGACAATTGCTTTTTTTTTTTGCCAATGAAGCTTTAAGAAATAAGCAAACTTAGCAAAAAACATTTGTCACTGCCAAAACATTTGGCCATGACTATACCAGTGTCCGTGTGTAAAAATGGTACTGTTTGTTATGCACATATATATATTTTCTGGACAGGTGCAGGAATCGTTTGCTAAGTGTGCACTGGAAATAAAGGCAATATACCAAGCAGGTTACGAGGGCAAAGTTTTCATGAGCTGGACAGTACATTCTCTCAGTGACCTCACCTCTGTTTTACTAGCAGCTGATAGGAGACAAGACGCCTGGTAACATCCATAATGTACCTTTGTAATGATACAGATGAAATCAAGTTAAAGCACAAAAAAAGATTTTCCTTCTTTTCTCTGCTTTTAGGGAAATGCTGAAACTCTTCAAAACACTCAACAGAGTTCCAAGGTACAATCGGGTTGTTTGACATGCGATTTTCTATGAATTTGAGTTTAATTTCGTACCAAAGAAGCTCATTTAAATAATGAATATATTTCATGTCTTAATAGTCTGAATATTCACACTGATGTGTTGTTCTCTCAGTGATGAGCTGTTGAGCAAGTTATTGACGTGTATAAAGGAGGGTGGTGGTGAAGCGAATCAGGCGGTGGAGCTGGTGCAGATCTCAGCTGGCTTCTGTTTGCCCGAGACCCCAAAACTCATCCAGAGGGTCCAGCAGGAGTTTATGCTCACAGAGCAGCAGAAGTAAGTGTTGCTTTTTGGACAAACAAAGAGATTCTAGCTGAATTCATTCAAGAATTTTAATTCTTATCTGGTCCTCTGTGTGTGTTTTTTTTTTTTTTTTTTTTCTTTCTATCTTTCAGGAACACTTTGTCTGATCTGGAGATTCAGACCTTTAAAAGTGATTAAATCCCTGGCTGATAGACGTTCTGCAGCGTAGATGGGTCGTAACAGATAAATATGTGGAGAAATATCAATGTGTTAATTTTCAATGTCATTAATAAATGAATACATAAACAAGCTCAAAGTAAAAGGAAAATGCTTGCTCCCATTTCCTCGTGGATTCTGGACTGGTTCTTCGGGACAGTTTCATTGTCTATAGATTTCTCATGCAGCTAATGTGCAACTTTAAATAAAGAAAAGTGCTGTATGCAGCAATAATCAACTTTCAAAGTATACACAGAAGTAACACGAGTAGGGAATAGTTTATACCTTTGTAATCTTAGGTCATGAAAATTATTACAGGTAATCATGATGTTTGCTAAAATATTACAATAAAAGTGTTTTAAATTTTAATTAGGTATGTATTTCTGAGGATACTATTTTTTTTTTTTTTTATTCAATTTGAAGTGAAGATTTATATTTTACAAATATTATCAAAATATATAATTTATGATGGCCTAATCCTGAATCCTGTTGGCCTTTCCAAATTGACATTCCCGAAACTTACGGTGAAGAGAGGTTAAGGCAATGCTTTGGTTTTCACCTCCTGTTGTTTATTATGTTTAGAACTGCTGGCCATGCTAGTAAGGGTTATACTGCTGATATTTCTGCAAAACATTCAGTGGTAAGCTTGGATTGAAAAAACAAAAGCACTATATCAAATCGAATGCAATGAGCTCTATTAAGCCTCAATGCAATAAGGAGAAATATGTAGAACCTACAATTTCGAAAGATGAAGCAAAAACTGAAATATTGAATGTTCAAAAAAAAAGCAAAAATTAGTGTTAAATTTGCAATTTTACAAACTCACATTTCACATTACAAAAACAACATTCTTCTACCATAGAAACATTGCCAAGATACAGAACATGTCTGTTTCTGATGCGGAAAAGCTAGTTCATGCCTTCATGACATCTACACTGGATTATTGATTAATGTGCTGTCATTTGTAGAATGCAAGCTTCTGTTCCATAAGCCTGAAGTAATTTAGGTAAAGTGGTATAAACAGAGGTTGAACCTCCCACCCCTTTTCTTCAGGGGGGTATTCCAGAAAGCTTGGTTAACTTACCATTTGGTAAAACATAACCTCTGGGTTGATTTACCCCACACCTGCATACCTTGAGTAAGTCGGTTCCAAAACCCTAGAGAAGAGTAAGTTTAATCAACCCCCTACTGGTTACGCAGAGTTAATGTACATTAAGACATTTTTAATGGATCGACGATTTCACGAGTCAAAATGGAAAATGACAGTGAAAAAAAGGGAGCGGAATATTTCACAGAGGCGGAGCTGGAAGTTTTAATGCATGTGTATGAAGAATTGAAGACAATAATAATGAATAAAAAGCAATACAACTAAAAAATAAAGAAAATAACGGTATGTGTGTTTATGTTTAAGTTAGTTTGGGTGGGTTTGGTTCATTTGCAGGCCTGTTATAAAAAAACAAAACTGAGACAGTCATGGAGAAAGATGTGTAGAGGAGGAACTTCTTGATATTGCCGTGCCGGTGGAAGTATGTCAACGATTGACTCAAAGATGTCAGAAGTGAGTTTAAGTCTTCTGATTGGTTGTTTTGCTTAGAGTTCATACATATATGTATACCTTTGCGGTCATGTATTGTAAAGGACGTGTGAGCTAGAACATAGGTTTAATTAAATGAAGAAGCAATGCAGTACTAGTACCCCATTGGCAAATATAAAAGAAAGAAACAGTATGATAATGCGTGGGATCAGTTGCGTTGCAATGCAACTTGGGGAGTGGTTGATTATACTATAGCTTCACTATGTACCAATGTGTGATTACATACACATCTAGTTACCAATATTTCTTTCTATTTTTTTAATTAACCACTACTTAACCAGCTCTTACCCCTTTTTACAAAAATGCAGACAAGCAAATAACTGAAATGCCATTATTGTCAACAACCATAATTTATTGATCTCCAATACTGAATCAGAGGACTGATTATTCTGATTTGGGTTAATAAACAACCAGTTGGATATAACTGAAGCATTACATGTGAATTCTGAAACAGTGAACAGGTTCAGCATCACACAGCCGACCACGAGACCCTTCAACCTGGTAAATGCACATTAAATCCTAACAGTGAGATGTGCGCCATATACACTGAGGAGTGCCACTGCCGAGTGTTTCCTGCTGACCAACTACTGGTCGGTTTGGATGGTAGGCCACTTAAGAATTGTTTTAAGGGCAAAGACTTCCTGCAAAAGTGCTTTGGGCAGTTAAGAAAAACGAATTTTTGGCTAGCACACAACCTATTTATAAATTAGACAGAGGAGCACAAGTTTCTGGTAATAGCGGGCAAGTAACACTCCTCATAATTTACATAATATGGACAGAGTGGGTGGCTAAGGGGCCTGTGTGGTGCCCAAACCTACAGCATTAGCATATGCGGATAGCAGGCTAATCACCTGCTTTGTTTCTAAGGTGAGTCGGGCTTCCTTAAGCCAGTCCTGCGCCACACGCTGTGACTCACCGCGAAGTTGGTTGACAAACTTAGCAGCTAGTTCCAGGTCGCCACGCTCAATGCTGTAAGTGGCATAAGCAAGCAGCCTGAACGTGTCGAGATCTTCGGGTGCTAGTTTAGCCGGAGGCGCTACTTGCTCCCTTTCGAACAAGAGGATGGACTGCAGGTAGGACAGGAGGTACTGGTACAGGCTGTTGCGCGTCTCGTCGATAAGCGCCACACGCCGTGCGAGCCTGCGGATGGTGTAGAAACGTGCGCGGAGGGAAGCTTCGCTGTAGATTCCTCGGCTCAGAGACTCTTCAGGAATGGCGGTGGCCAAGGCCTGAGCGAACTCGTTTTCAGCACAGTTCTCTTTGATGGCTTGCACAGCAACTTCTAGAGGCTCGGTGGGGGAATCAGCTCCTGCAGACTTGAGCGTGTAGTTCAGAGCCTCTACAGAGAGCCACAACTGATGAGCCTTACGGCCCTCCTCCTCAGCAATCACGTGACCTGGAGACAAGGCAAACATTTCCTATTAGTAACATTAATATTAAACAATCAAAGGTCAACCTGAGGATTCAAGAGTGTCTCTGTTGAATGTGATGTCGATAATGAATATGCACAGTATTGTTATCGTGGGCACTTAACATATTATGCATTATTATTTTTGTATTAGCAGTGATGTTCACTCGCAGTGTCAAATAATTTAATACATACAATTCTTTATTATTCTGTCTCAATTTACATTAGGGCTTCATTATTTAACATTAGATTAGTTAGTTAAACTCCCAATTAAAAATTCTTCTAAACATTCATTAACCTGAAGTAAATCAAATATTTAATAACACGTTGTTAATATCAAGAAAAAAGTTGTTAAAAAAAAAAGGTATTAAACCTGTTATACTGTTTTATGAAAACACTTTTTGCAACTAAATCTCAGTATTGTGATAATACAGTATATCATGATATTAATTAATTGCATTAGCAATTAACCACAACATGAACATGTTATATTGCCATACAAATTTGGAACGGAAATGATTACAAAGTAAATTAATTTTTCATCTTAACACTATACAACTAAATGGTCTTTATTCAACCCTCTAACTCTATCACTCTCTATTCTAATTGTATTCTTAAAAAAGTCTCTTTTAGACTTGCACTCTATTCATTTACTAACGCTTGTTTTCTTGACTGACACTTTTAGTATATTATTTTAATCTGTATTTCCTGGATAAATCTGTAAAAATTGCCAATGAAGTAATTTGTCTGTCACTGATTCATTAATTCAATTGATTAGACACACGCTTGTTGATATGTGAGGAACTGTATAACACTATAACTAAGCTTTTAAACTAAAATTTCAAAACCATAACACTATTTATCTAAAAGCACACCCATTTCCCTGAACTATAAAAACTATTCCCTGCTTTGACACGTGTCAAATTTGGTGAACTGTTAGTGCAAAACTCTACACACAAATCCCTACATTTCTCAGTGCTTACACTACAAGCTCATTTAGAAAACACTAGCATTCAATAATGTTAACTCAGTTCTGCACAGCTTGAGCTCAGTTAGCACACAATTACCCAGGTGGAAACACTAGGAGTCAAAATTTATCACACACCAATCAGAACCTTCAATGGAGATAAAAGGAGCAAAGTCAGCTTACTGTTTTTCTCAGCGGCTTTAGTCAATTTCTCAGATCAGACAATAAATTCTCAAAACTACTTGTTCAACATCATCTAGTCTCTTGTGCAGATCATAAAATGTTTCTCAAGTTGCCATTGCTCTGGTACAATAATGCAGCTGATTACGTATGTTTGATTTTGATTGGATTATGTACACTATGACATCTAGTCATTACTGTAATACTGTAAGTCATTACGGTAAACACAAATTAGTTCATAAACTGTCAACCATACTTTTCATATATAGTCTTTTTTAATCAACATCCTACATACAGTAATGTGTACATTTGTACTTTTGAAATGAATGTATGGCATACATAAAAAAAGCACAATCTTCTGCATTTCAGTACAGTAACTGCCAAACTGATGCCATAGCTCATAGATCAGGTAGTAGGCTACTAGCACAGTGTACTGTTATATTGATAACATACAGTTAATTTCAGTTAAAACAGATATTATGTTGATTCTAACTCTATTTTACATGCAAATAGAGCCAAAAAATCACAGCATAGCCATTGTCCATATCTTATGTGTACTTGGTTTCATTATTATGAATTAAAATATAATTATATAATTATAAACGGTTATAAATAAGGATTTTAATCTAGATTAACATCTTGTAAGGTAGAGAATTTCTGTCAAATTGAAACAAAAATTGACAACAGAAACCATTAAAAATATCAGTGAAAACAGTTATATTAAGAATTAGAGTGCATTGAATAACATTATGTGACCACAGAGAAGCAAGATTATATAACACACTGACTGTCACAAATAGCGCTTCTGTGGTGCTCTCCAACCATCAGCAGCGGGAACCATCTCCTAAGTTTTAGTTCCTACCCGGACCGTTTCTACCCACGTACCTCGGCTCCTTCGCGTCAAATGTGCGGCTTTCCTCCGCCTATTTAAGGGACGGACATCCGCTTATTTAGTGCGAAGTCAAATCGTTCCCCTATGGACATATTTCTGAGCGTTTCTTCCCGTGTTTGGATTTCTGTGTATGAACTTGGACTGTGTACCCCGACTACGAGCTTTGCCGCCTGCCTCTCCAAAGTAAGCCTGTATTTCAACTACTCTTCTGCCTGTCTCTGCCACTTCCGTTTTCCAGCGACGGCATCCATTGTCTGTCAACCACATCTGAATAAAGTCTTGCAAATGGATCCAACAGACTCTGAAAGTCTGTCACACTAACATAATGAATATTCAAATTAATATTTGATGTCATCTAGCAATCTAAAGTGGGTTTTAAATCGGATCTGGAAGGTTTAAAAGTTTCTGTTTCAAAGTTTACAGATAGATGGCTAATGTGTGTGCCATTGATATGTTCAGTGTTCATGTAAACTGTTTAATAAACACTTCTGCCACTTTTTTTGAGCCTCTTAATTAGTTTTGTTTTTTATGTAAATGATTCAATAAATACCGTACCATGCCATTCATACCGAGGTATTACCGTACCGTGAAATTTTGATACTGTTACATCCCTACAGGTAACTGATGCATGTAAAACTGGCTGCACAAGGAAAGATAGATCATGCGTCAAGTCGGGAGAGCAATAAAATTGTTTTGTGGGACAGTCTCTCTCTCTTTGTAATTAAAAAATTAATTGTTTAAAAAAAAAATACAGTTCTAATGTGTTTTTGTTTAAATTAGAAGCATCTTATTTGGCGAAATTGAGCAAAAACAGACAATACTTGTATTAAAATTGTAGCACAATATTAACTTATTCATTAATTTAACTGTTTTATAAAATCAATATTAAAATCACATCGCACAGTCATGATTGTTACGCGTGGTCTGCGGCGGTGATGCGTGCAGCCGCGCTTCTCAGCAGGGCAAGGAGCAGAGGACGCAGAGACAGGACGAGGGAGCACAGTCATATACTGCCCTGGCCCTGGATCGGGGCCTTAGCAGACCATGGCTGCACTGTAGTCTCTAGAGGCCCTGGATTAGGGGCCTTAGCAGGCCATGGCCGCAATGGAGTCTCTGGAGGCCCTGGGTCAGGGGCCTTGGGCGGCCGTGGCGGATCAGGAACCTTGGGAGGCGGATCAGGAGCCTTGGGCGGCCGTGGTGGATCAGGCGCCCTAGGTGTCCAGCTCCAGACGCCCTTCCCGCCCACCCTTTCCAGGATCTTTACTCTACTGCCCCCCCCCCCCCTCAAAATTTTCTTGGGGAGACTTCCAGTGGGAGGATTAGGTGGGTCCGCTGGCGGGCACTCTGGAGAGCGCACGGGGTGCGCAGACGACTCTGGAGGATGCTCAGGGGGCGCCGGGTCTGGAGGACCACTAGATGGCGTAAGTGGATCAGGCCAGGGCGGCAGG
>JAUMHI010000055.1:1877465-1897315 GCA_032359435.1 Enteromius unitaeniatus | reverse complement strand
GCATTGTCTTAGAGTTAGGGGCTTGTTCAAAAACAAAGTTCCAACAAAGGCAAGCCCAAAAGTTTCTTAGAAATGTCTAAACAAAAGGTTACAAGGAACAAGGATCCTTAACAGGTTCTGCTGGAGCACAGTAGCATCAAGACTAAGCAGAGACACAAACGAAATGCTTGTCCTATAAATACACAACCACTAATGAGCTAGGTACAGGTGATATCACTGAGCTGATTACTAGCAGGAAATTAGGACGAGGTTGCAGAAGGCCTGGTGCGTTTTGTCTCCCTCTGCTGGACAGACTGTGACACCTTCTGGATAGTAACTCAACCACTGGGTCAAAAAAAACCCAATCACTGTTTCAGTCCAGACTTTACCCTTTGCTGAGTTGTACACCCATTTTTAGAATGTATAAATATGTTAGATAACATGAGTGGTTTCTCTGTTTAACCATTTGTTTGTGTTCCATCTTCTGTCAGACTGATGTTTTTTACACTATATTCTCATTTAGTCTAATCTAATTTATGTAATTTAGTATAGATCATGCTGTTAGATAAGAAATATTTCAATTTCAATATTTATTGAATAAAATAATAAAGACTAAACTTTCTTTGAAAATGAAATTTTTAAATAATGCATAAAGAAGTGAAAAACTGGTGTTTGGTTTCAGTTTCTTTAGATGATTTGTTCATCTTCATTCTGGAAAATACCTTCTGTCCAACAGAGGACAGAAACATATTAGATTTATTCTAAGCTTAACAGAAAAATAACAACCATAGGTTTTATCAAACCAGCAGTTCATGCTTTATTTTGGTGGAAAAAAATACAACGATTACAATTAGTTACTAGTACACACTAGCAAACCCCAATTACACAAAGGATTTGTTCATTACTGTTTTTAGAACAAATTGAGTCATTTAGAAATAGCTTTTTTAAATAGCCATATTTCCAAATAAAACACCCCAATATGTTAAAAACAACAACATGATAAGACAAATGAATATTATAAACACTAAGAATGTGCTTTAATGTTTTATTCATCTGTGTGCAGATCTGTATCTTATGTCAAACTGAATGTGGAACAAGAGGTTTGGATTTTATATTCTCAGAGGTTTCTCCCCCTTACGCTCCTTGTGCAAAACTCAGAATAAAAAAGTGATTACAGCATGAAAACCACTTTCAGTTGTGTAGCAGAGATGAATAATGCAGCAGCTGCAATGTGGATATATTGTTTTGTTTTCATAATCACTTCAGGCAAATGTTAGTGTGAAGCAGATCATTTCAAATCTTTTTTGTTATATGTTGTGTTGCCATGGTTTTGCTTTATTTTCCTTTTACTCCCTCCTTCCACTGCATCCTAACTGTAAAATAAGTGATATTCACTGAATTCAACTTTTTATTTCATCTCACTGCAACCAAAGCATAGATATTAAATATGCCAATAAAGAATACAAGAACATGATTCCATAGATTACATCAATTCTTTGCAAACAAAGTACACTACAAAACCTTCACATCATACAGTATAAATACAATCAGTAACATAAAGCAATTTATGTATCAGCCCTATGCAAATTTACACAAAACCACACATGCAAGACATTTTCATCTTTGACAAATCACAAAATTTAATTCATTCAAGTCATAAAATATATTTGAATATTTAAATTCACAACCAAACGGTTAATATAACTGAATAACAAAGACATTCATGAGATGAACAGTTCATTATTGATTGCATACCGATGCTAGAAGTGTTTTTCAAAAACATAGTAGGTTATGTTTGAAATGCTATTATGCAAGTCTTGCAATTTATCTAGTGTATCATATTGGTGTGTCTCAATCAGCTCCCTATAGTTCAGTAGTCAGAGCCCTGGGAAGCCAATTTGAAGCGCTGTCCAGGGCATGCCAAATTTTGCACCCTGAAAAATCCCACAATGCACCACAAAAACCAGGGAACGTAATGCTCACTGTGCTCCCTAACTAGAAATTATGTGACATTTCTGAAGCGTGAAACATAAAATGCACAATCAAATAACAATAATGATATTCAATTTAAAATGTATGTGGTTATGACGTCGAAAATTGAGTATCACTGTCCCAAAATGCAGGGTTCTTAACAGTGCCCAGATTTGACTGCATGATATACTGATTTACGAGCTTGGGAGCAATTGATGATTGAGACACACCATATGTATATGCATATTATGCAAATTTATTGTATGCTTGTACATTAACACCCAAAGCTACATCTGCTAAACTGTGCAAAAAACAACTGAGCCCACTATGTGGATATTGTATCCCACAATGCAATATGTTAGCATATTTTTAACTATGATCAAGGTTGGGCCGGTGAGCTTTGGCACCATATTTCTGCAAAGCAATGCCGACTTCACATTTGCTGACGACATACAAAAACAACATATTTCACCAATATTTTTTACGGGTGCAAGATTCTGTTTTGTAGGGCTTTTTAAGCATGAAACAGACTTTATGTAACAGCTCAAAATAGACACTGGTGAAGTGTATGCAATTGTGTGTGCACTTGTGGCGCTATTCGCCAATCAGAGTTGTTATGAGACTGTTTCACATGGCCCCTGAGTAATTTGAACTGAACTGAGCTGGACAATGACATCACTGAATTAATGATGAACTGACTTCAACGGAAAAATGTAGTGTTTTAACTGAGAAATTAACTGTATTCCTAAAACTGTTTTGACAAACTATACTGTATAAAGCACTACATAAATGAAGGTTATTTGACTTTACTTAAGTCACATGATATTTATGGCTTAGGTCAGGTGACTGAAAAATTCTGTGGCCCCATGAGCAACGATGGCAGATTTTAAATCATGTCCTTCCTATAGGTCCTGCGCCAGCTGTGCAAAAGCCATAAATATGTATGGGAAAGCTAATGAATAGCTTTCTCCAATTCCTATCAGAGTGATCAGTCACAATATCATTTTCAGCTTAGGTGATTGGCTCTAACGTGTTCCCAGAGCTGAAAGCTATCAGCAGCATCCAGGCTGTCTCCTGAAATTATCAATAAGAGTTTTGCACAAGGCTAATGAAATAAATGGACACCACTTGTGTCAATGCAGGTTTAAAGATACACCATGAGGAAAATCTGCTTTTCTCAATATTCCCATAATGTATAATTGCAGGGGGAAAAATCATTAATGGAGCAACTTTTTGTGATAAAAAATAAATCTTGAAATGCTTTTTGTTTAAAAATCATACAATTTTCTTCTCCACACTTAAAAGTAAAAGGCTCACCAGCATGGGGTAGAAGGGACCAGTAATGATAAAAAAAATAAATAAAACTTTAGCTGAAGTATTATATTTTTTTGATTGTTTAGACTAGTTTAACATGTTCAGTTTTTTTTAATGGGAAAGATTGTTGAAGATGATCCTCATAATAATCTAAATTGGTTTTCAGCAGTACCAATAAATATAATATTTTATTATGCAATGGTTATATTATAAATATGGTGATTACCCAACTACATCATGTCATCAAAGGGAAAAGTCAGTTATCTATTTATTATCTTAACCCAATTATTATTATCTTATTATTTTACACCAATGCTCCTTTAGCTTCATTGTACCCTACTGTACTGTGCATTAAGCAGGTTCCTTTTGACAGAGGAAGACTCCATCTTCATGATTAGACAGCAGTTGTGGGCTGACCATCATTGTAGCCATTCACAACCATCCCTCTCAAAGATCGAGTCCTGAAGGACCCATCAGGGTAGATGGTGTCTGGCCTGTGTTCACAGCGGAAGAACATGAGAAAGCCATTCCTGTAATTCTGGTTCATCCAGCCATATAGCAATGGGTTAACAAACGTCGAGCACATTGCCACAATGTGAAACAAAGTATAAATGAGTTTGTATTCTTTGAACTTAAGAATCAAGTCGAGATCGCTAGCCAGCTGAAACATGTGGAAGGGAAGCCAGCAAACAGCGAAGACCACGACAACCAGTGCTAGCATCTTTGTGGTCTTCTTTCGACGGCCGATGCCATCGGTGCGGTTGGAAGGGCTGACGTGGTTCTTCAGTTTGATCCAGATGCACACATAAGCATAGCTGATGATCGCCAAAGGGACCACATACTGCAGGAGAATCATCGATAAACTGTAGATAACGGCGTCCCGATTGGTACCATTGGGCCATTTCTCAGAGCAAACCGCGATCCGCAAGTCAATGTATGGGATTTCCTCATGGCGATACTCTCGGAAAATAGCCAGCGGGCCGGCCAGTATGGCAGCAAATGCCCAGGTCAGGCCGATGATAATGAAGCTGGTGCACCTATTGAGGCGCTGGCCAAGGTGGAAGACGATACACCTGTAACGCTCTAGAGCAATGACCGTTAGGGTGAGAATAGACACATGGACACTGAGAGCTTGGCCATATGGCACCATATGACACATCACTGCTCCAAATTTCCATTCGTCCAACAACGTGTAAACCAGAGTGAATGGCAAACACACTGTGTCCACCATCAGGTCAGCCAAGGCCAGATTCGCAATGAAGTAGTTGGTGACAGTGCGCATGTTTCTGTATAGAATGATCATGTAAATCACCAGAGTGTTACCTACAAGTCCTAGCAGGATTATGAGTGAATATGCAAAGATGAGAGATATTTGGACACTCAGGTGTTTGGTGATGTCATCCACAAAAGCTGGTTTGTAAGTGTTTATGCTGTCGTTTCCCAGGCTGGCCTCTTGAATTCCATCATAGACCGTGTCCTCCGTTCCATTGGCTAGATCTGACGGGCCCATTTTACCCAAGGACAAACAACATCAACCTGTCAAACAGACAAGAACATTTTTGCTTCTTACAGTACAAACAGCTGATATTTTATTGCATTACATTTTGGTACATATATGCCAGCTGTTATTCATTTCAGTGGTTCACATTTCATTGCACATGTTCAATTATAAATGTACGTCAGAGATCTGATTCTCAGCATGGAAGCTAAATGATGTCTTCTTTTCTTTTTGTATGCTCAGTTGGAGTAGAAGTAAGTGATGCATGCTCTGGATAAGACATGCACACCTGATGAAATATGTAGCAAACACATCTACTGAAGAAGGTAAATCATAATATATCATTACAGCACTGCAAGGCATACAACTGAGAGTTAGATAATGACATCATTAGGCTGAAAAATGGGATTGTATTTGAGATACACACATTTTACACAAACACAGCCATATTTATTTTTTATATTTTTTTTTATCATGTTCAGTTAAAGCTATTATTGAAAAACGACTAATATAATATCCATTTAATGCTTGGCTATCATCATGATTTTGGTAACAGAATATTGAGGCATATTTAATTACAAAAAGGTTAACGAGGCCCTCTTCTGCTCATAAGAGATGGATAGAGCTTCATTAAAATCCAATTTACAGGCTGCTCAAAGCGAGACAATGCAGTGCTATATTTCTAAGAACGATTTGAGCTCTTGAGCACATTTAGAAGTGCCTATATTGTCATTTAAGCTGATTATATGACACAAACAGTATGGACAGCTTTTTGCTTAAGGGAAAAGGAAAATTACCAATAAAGACTTTGGCATCTTAGGTCATTTAGAAATTGAAACCAAAAACAATGCTTTAATGCGGTCTTCCCTCCACCAAAGATGATACAGTTTTGCAGGACACTCAATCTTTCAGGGTGCATTGAATTAAAAACAGCAAACTAGGTTGTAACATTGGTTTTAGCTGATGGGTATATTTTCTATTGTTCCTTACAAAAAGTATTGCCTTCATTTTTTACTGAGCTATCTACAAGCAGAGAGCTACAAGAGCTTTGAAGGTGTGTACAAAAAGGTTTTGGCCATAAAAATAAATGTCTTTTTCTGCTTGGCTTTATATAAACAATTTGGTACCAGGCTTTAACACTTTAAAGTCAACTTAACAAAGGCTAAAATATAGTCTGAACAGTCATGTGGCTGTTGATTAATATTACAAAACATGTACTATGAACATGTAATACAAAAACAAGGTCAATCCTAATTTCATGCTGACAAAAGAGGACATTGTTAATGTACTGTAGGAAGTGCTTTTATTATTTCTGTTCACGTCCTGAAGAATTTTTATTTCTTTTTTGAGTTTGTCCTCCAGAGACACATGCAAGACGCTATTCATCAAAAGGTCATATCCCTTAAGACGCATGGCCTTTCCTTTCAATGTTCATTCATTTGGACAAGTTATCGACTGTGTGCAGAATATGACAGTACATTCACTTATTTCTAATAAATCAAGACTAGAAACACAAACGTTGTTATCTCTTTTCATTTGTATAGACTCTTTCCAGAAGGCATTGTGTGATTATACAAATTACATTAATGAATATCAAGTTGGAAAACTGCATTATGAGATAAAAACCAATGGAAAAATACTTAAGCCCAAAATTGCCACTACTTTTTTTATTGACTGCTCTCTTTCTGCCTGTTTGTGTGTGTATGTGAAGAGGAATCAAAACAAATAAAAGGCTACAGGGCCTGTTGATTGTCTCCCTCAAACGTCCCCCATGATTCAGCTTTACTGTCATTATGATGTTCTGCTGGGGACGCTCCTCCTCACCATCAAGAGCTCTTGGAAGCCCCATTAATGACGTGTTAACTCATCATGAGGACTGGTCTTAGTGTACCAGGTACTCATCCAGATGATGTAATCAAAGGCTTTATGATAACATTTCTGCAACTATAAAAACAACATTGGAGGAACTATACATAATGTAAAATTTTAAATTGCACACTACAATAATGCATAAGACTATCTTAGGAATTATACCCAGTTTTTTTAAACACCTAATGGATCTCAACAATCAACTGCAAAAAAGTTTACAAAGTTCATAATTTAGGATCTTGCTCCCTTTCAGTTTTTAGAGTTGGAGTTTGAATTGAATTGGAATGAATGGATGAGAAATTTACTGAAATGCATTGCAAAGAAATTTACTTCCTTTTGAGTAATGATGCCTATTCTCTGATCATGCTAAATACATTAGACATCCTGTATTTCACTATGGCCAAAGAGTTAACACAGCCAAAACAAATAATGCATTGCTGCATTGCAAAAAAAAAATAATAAAAAATCTATATTTTATATAGGTACATTTTATTTTCATTACAATCATATTAATATATTACATATGATATTAGGCTATTAACATTTATTATTTGACATGTAACATAAAAAATGTAATAGGCTGTATATATATATATATGTGTGTGTATAATGTTTCATTTATTATGTAATAAATACAAATGGGAATTAAATACTTAATAATGATGGGTATATTTTGATCGCCTTGCGGTCAATCTTGAAAAATAAATGTTGTCTAAAATATATGGTAATTTCCTACACAAAACATATAGAAGCTGTACGTATTTAGGTGGAATTTCATGCCAGGATATAAAAATCATAATATGCAGTATCTCACATGTCGATGGTAATTCACACCTAAAGTGTAACATGTTATTTAAAAATAAACACAAATAATTGAAAAGAAATTAATTCGTAAGAGCAAATTCGAATTAATATTCTGTTGTGCACAACCTTGATACAGACACCTGCCGTGTACCCTATTTAGTAATAGAAAACACACATTTCTATATCCTACTGAATGTTACAGGACACCTAAAAACAGCGAACAATCCACCCACCTTATTTCTCAGATATCACCCTATAATAACCGGGATGATAGGGCAGCACGCGCGGTAAAGTTCGTGCATCCCCGCTTCACGCGACAGCTTCACGCTATTGTCCCCTTCACGATCAGCTTCATCCTCGGAAACAACACAGAAGCATTGCGTACTAAATGCATATCCACGGTGGCGAGAAGAAATCAATTTTCTTTTTCAAAGCAAACCACCAGCTGTAGCCAAGTGAACTTTAGGTGCATGAATGCATGCAGGCTGTGGAGGAACTGCTCTAGTGGAGGGATCTGTCTGTGCAATGTGACGCTCTTCTATACACCGATCAAATCAAATGAGATATGATTGTGATGTGTCATGATCTATGCATTAAGGCCTGTGGAACATTGTTTGACAGTTGAATTGGGATGACATGCATAGCTCTATTTCAGTAATGAGTATCACTCAAAAAGCTTCTAATTATACCCCTGGCACTTTTAGGGAGACAAAGTGTTTTAGCAAACTGACTTAACTGAAAACTTTCAAACTGACAGCATACAGCATAAGTGATGGCTGTGATTTCTAGTGTTTGAGGAATCAATGAAGCACAGTCCTTGTTTCTGAGTGGGAAATTGTGTGTAAATGCAAATTGGCCTCAGTTTTGTGGGTGGGTGAGTCAGGTGCTTGCTTCTGCAGGGGTTCTGACCTGTGGAGATCTCAGTCACACCTGAGATACTGCTAAAGAAAACATGCACCCAGATGTGTTACGGCTGTTACAGTGATGTACATTTACCGATGTGAAATGACATGGACAGCACAAACGCTTTCAATAGCACAAGGAGAATGTTCATTTATCTATTTTCAAAATTGCATCTCTTTTCTTAAATGCATGCAACATAATCTTTTACTATAACTAATTATTCCAAGGAATTCATATTTAAGTCAGTCTAGTCATACTTTTTACTTTTGTAAAAAATAAAATAAAAACATGGTTCAGAAAAAAATCAAAGAAGAAAGATAACAAAAATGCGACACCTTGCCCTTTATGGATACACCTTGTCCTTATGAATACCACTCTAGTTCTGAGAACAAAGTTCAAGCTTTGAAATAAAATCTTTTTCGTTGTGCTTTTATTGCGTTTTTTTATCAGCCGCTATAAAAAAAATATGGCAATATTGAAATTTCAGTTTAGTGTTTTAAAAACAAATATTTGAAACCAAAAACAACTGCTGAAAAAAAAACAAGCTTTGCTGTACTGGACTTTAGATTTTTGAGTTATCATTTGCAAATCTTGTGATAAAAAATACATCTGATCTCCTTTAGTTTATAATGATACAAACAAACAAATAATCAATAGAACCATCAATGATGGATCCATCACCTAACATTCTAATGGTTTCCAATCAATCAATCACCTTTATTTATATAGTGCTTTTAACAATACATATTGTGTAAGCAGTATAAAATTTGGAGAACAGAGTGTTAGTAATGTATAATGACAAGATTAAACATTCAATTTTCAACTAAAGGCATTTCATTATTGAATGCAGAGAAGTAGTTGTCTAGATCTGTTCAGTTTCAGTTGAAACTCTGTAATCAAATTGACAATAATCGCTGGAAATTAAGTGTACCCCAACTAAGTAAACAAAAATACCATTACAAACATCACAAATCATCAACTTTTATTGTGTTTTGAGACATATTCCCATGTAGCCTATTAGTATAACAAGCCACCAAACAGAAGGTGACCATTATCAGTAGAGATTCACAGGGTAATAGCACCTGGGGACCTATTATCTGTTCAATCCACAAAATATATCAGAATAAAATATTATTAAGTCTTATTAGTTGAATGCACAAAACATGCAACTTTTTCCTAACAGATGAATAATTATGAGTGTTTGTATTTGTTATGCTTTCTGTTTCA
Organism: Enteromius unitaeniatus; assembly: GCA_032359435.1. NCBI lineage: Eukaryota > Metazoa > Chordata > Actinopteri > Cypriniformes > Cyprinidae > Enteromius > Enteromius unitaeniatus. Next base: position 1,887,750 of record JAUMHI010000055.1, on the reverse strand, counting down.
TCTTGGCTTCTGTTCCATCATGTGTTTAAAAGGAACGTGTTGTGCTGAATAAGAGTCCCAAGAAGAGTAAACCGAAAGCACTTTTCACCCACAGAACTCATAGTCTGTTCTGGCAGGAACATAGAGAGCATAGAGAACAAGTCTCTGGGTCTCCACGGAAAACGAAACAAAACAGAAAGGGTAGGTTATATTGTTTATTTATTCAATAACAGGACACGTGTTTAAACTATGCATATTTATTTTTCGTTGTTATTCGTGTTTTTTCTGTTTAGCTGTGTGCTAACTCGCTAATGTTTACATACACTGCTGCTGTTTTCTACTACGAAACTACGCTTTAAACGTGTCAGATAGTGTTGTGTTTGTGCTTATGCTTTAATAAAATAGATTTTAATATTACAAAATGAAAAAGTTTTACGTTTAACGTTAGCAGCTCTTGTGAAAATCGCTCAAATTCGCGAAGAATCATAAAATAAATGCATTGTTTTGATTTGGAAGTAGCCTACGTTAACTAGTACAGAACACAGTATCAAGGAATCACAATAATAACTTTATAATTTTATCCAATATACGTATTTTACTATATACTATAGTAAAACTGCTGACTGTCGTCAAACATTAACCATTATTGGACTTAGTACGCCATTAATACGATGACTTGCCTGAGTACGAAGCTTCAGTGCTTTAGTACAACATGACATTGTACGTGTATATGACAGAACCTATATAGGCTATATATATATATATATATATATATATATATAGTTTCTGTCATATACATATATATATATATATATATATATATATAGATAGATAGATAGATAGATAGATATCGATAGATAAATAGATAGATAGACGATTCTTATTTCTTTCTTTGTTTTTTAATCTTTACAATGCAAACCGGTCTTACCTTTTGGGCATTTAAAGTTTGCATTGAAACCCTAAACCTGAATTACTGAGTAGTATATTTGAGAACAGGTGATCACTTTTCATTTTCATTATTACATGAACTGTGCCAGAAGCGGAAGTGAAACAAACAGTAAATCTGCTCCATATGGCGACCAGCAAAAATAAGATGAGTCTCAGAGAAGATCTGACATGTGCCATCTGCTTTGAGCTCTTCAAAGACCCTGTGATGCTGGGCTGCATGCATCACTTCTGCAGAAGATGCATCATGTCATACTGGAAGACGGTTAGGGGTCCTGTGTCCTGTCCTCAGTGCAGAAAAGAGTTTCCCACAAAATGCTTTCAGACCCACTACTTAGTAGCTGGCCTTGTGGAGAAGGTCAGGGCCAGCTCCACATCTGCATCTGTAAAGTATCTGGAGGTGAGTTGTGTTTTCGCAGTCAGAAATGGCAAGTCTGTAGTCTGAAGTCTTTCAATTTCAACTGTTTATTTTGCTCTATATCAGGAGAAGTAATGAAGAGAACATACGAGCAATGTCAGCATTAAGGTTCTGTTTTTCATTAAATGTTTCTTGAAAATGTCCTTCCTCATTTTTGAGATATAAAGGTCTGTAAATCCCCATGATTTTTTGTTTCGGAAATCACAAGGCTTAGTCATGTGACTTGCAAATCTCCAACACTCCACAAATGGAGTTTTATTGCCCAAATCCTTCCTATAATTGTGTTTCTTTATAATATATCATTTCATAATAAAACATTTCAGACATTTTAAACTGAACGTTTTGAACAATATGGTTATGAGTGTACCTGTTTGTTGATTGTTTATGACTTACAACACAGCCAGTTATGACATTTGTGGAGTTTAGGTTTTCTGTCAGCACAGTCTGGTCCACCACCCACATAGTCATTACGAGGCCAACCACAGTTCTTTTTTGTGTATACGTTAAATCTAAATGGACAGCAGTGCCCAGCCAGTTTGTGACGTGAAATTGTGGAGTTTCTGTCCATTAAAGATTTGATTCGATTTTAGTGATTAGCTCTTCATTACTACAGTGATTATTAGGTTTTATCAAGCATGTGCTAACGAACAATAAAGAGAAAAACATATTTAAAAAATATATTAATGCCGATATCTGAGTTACTGGTAAGAAAAACGTTCATGTTTAGATATACATTTTTATACTGAAGTATACTTTTTTAATTTAGATTTATATTAACTTTATAGATCTCATGAAGATCATAAAGTATAATTATGGTAGCTTTAACTGCTCACATGTTTTGTTCATTTTATCACACAAGTCTTGAAATGACCTCTTAATATTATGCATGAATGACATGATTCAGTACCTCGCAATGAATAATAATCGCAACTGATAGTCGCAACAAACAAACAGGAGAGACCCAGTTTTATTGCATAAGCATGTTAATCTATGGAATCTGTTTCAAATGGTTTGCTTCACTTCACTGCACATTACAGTGTCTCTGATCACATTAAAAAAATATTTTTGAGTTTTTGTTTTTCAGGTGTCCCGCTTACTTATTAATTAAACTTTGATAAACTGTGCTCTTCAGATAAAAGGAAAAATGTCTATACTCTAACACGCTTCACATTTTTAATGTTTATTTTTATTGTTGAGTCTGTAGATGCTGACTCCCAGGAGTTGCTTGGAGCCAGTTAAAATGTGATTTTGGAAAGCACTAGTCTTTTGTCAGTAAATGGACTGTGCTGACTAAAGCAATTCTGAAACTACTGTTTTGATTTTCTTTCAATCCAATTGCACTTTTCTAGAAGCAATTAAAGGACCGTCTAGAATCGCAATTCTCTGCGAAAGAGGCCTATGCCACTATGTTCCGTGAGGACAAAGACAAGGTGGAGAAAATAAAAGTGAGTCTAACTTCAAAAGAGAAAGATCACAATGTGACACTTCCTGCAAAACAGAATGACACAACTCTCCCTTTCCTACCCTCAGAAAATGGGATCTGAGCTTCAGGGGCGAGTGCACAGCGACTTCCAGACTCTGCATCACTTCCTGCGGCTGGAGGAGGAAGCCATGTTAGAGCAGTTGAAGAGGGAGCAAGAAGAAATGCTGCAGAAGCTGGAGCGACATCTGGAGGCCCTACAGGTGGCCATCAGAGACGTGGAGCAGAACATTAACATGCTAAGACAGACTGCCAGCAGCACAGACCAATCTGTACTTGTAGAGGTGATTGCAATGACTGTTTCCATTTGTAATGTTGCTGCTGCAATTATTCATTTGCCAAAGAACTAATATTTGGAATATGAATGTCATATTTACACAAGAACCAAGAGTGCTGGGTGTCAAAATGAGTTATTAGTGAAATATAGCTACAGCCACAGTCTCATGTATATTTCACACAACTGCATAATTGTAGATAAAATCGATTCTACAGTGATTTGAGCATGTGCTGTTAATTATCAGACAGATGGTTTGCTTGCTAGCTTCTGTTCTAGATTCAGTGAATTAACACGTTCTATTCCATTTCCTTCCTCCACAGCTACCGGAATTGAATTCCGGGTGAGTAGCTATTAAAAAGCTTTTTATTATAATTATTTACCACCCTGTAGATAGCTGATAATATTCTTATATGACTCTTTAATAGTCTGTACCACTAAGATTTCACAGCTCCTGGTGCAAGTTACGGTACCGTAGTATAAACTACTGGAGTTATTTAACTATTTCATTCAACTACTTGAAAATAAAAAATGATAAACTAAGTGTGTAAGTTCTTAATATTAAAAACATTTAATGTCTTTTATTATTAAAACTTTGATGTCTCTATGATTCCAGATTGCCTCTGCAAGAGCTGAATATCAACCTGGATACTTTCAGAAGCAAACACATTGCTCCTCTTCAATACATTATGTGGAGAAAAATGTTTCAACATTTGAGTCCAGGTAATTTGTCAATTACACTTTACCACAGAACTTTATCTACTGAACATTATGGGTTAGTTTTGCTTAACAGGTCAAATTTATTGCCAGAGCACAATTCCAAAAGGGCGCCAATGGGCATGGAAGTTTCTGCAAGTGATTTTCTAACACGCAAATTAAAGAACACTGACGCAGCATCTCATTTACATAATTGACCAACGTAAAATAACAAGTGCAGCGCAAATTAGCACAGTCACAAATACAGAATAAAGAAATAAAGAAGCCACAGTACATTGAAAAGAACCGAAGACCAAAAAATGATTTTGAATGGTTTTAATAGACCTAGTATTGCTCTTAGTTGAGGGTTCCAAGTTGTCTTTTATTTCCTGAAGCAAATTAAAATAAAAAAGTAATATTTTAACACTAAAATACGGTTTCCACTGGCTCAAACTGTTAGTAAAACTGGCCCTTTATGTTTAATTAGTGGTCACTACATGATCTTTAATCTTAGTATTTGTACTATTCGTTTTTGAAAAAGCAAAGCCAATATAGGACGTATTGAAGTAGAGAAATAGCTCAGGTATTCATGTTAATCTGTAACAGATGGTGTTATTGCCATAGTGACAGTGCAAATAGCCCCCCTTAGGGCAGCAAAGAATTCAGTGAATTCAGTGATTCAGTGGCGCAGCGAGCCCATGTTAGACCATGATTCGGACGTCAGTCTTAGCAGCCTTCACAAATTTTTGTTTACATAGAACTGTAGGGTTACACCCTTATTAGGAAATTGCTGTTGTACTGATTTCATTGTATTTCCCCTCCATGTTACCCTGTCTGTCAGAGTTTAAAACGTACACATCAGTATTAAAACACGTTACGTATCATTTAGCACGTATCTTTATAGCACATATACTGTAACTGTATACCAGTTCCATTGGTTCATTTTATTAAAGTAGGATTTTTATTTTGGCTTTTAGTCTATATCTGTTAGCTTTGAAGATAAGAGCACACAAACTAAAGGTTATTGGCTATTAGTAGGGCATACGAATTGTCCCCATATGGTCTGATGCTCAGTTTTGAGTAAGAAATATGTTTTTGGTTATTCCTTACATAAAATAGTTGGAGCTCATCAAGTTAAAGATGATAACTAATGAATTGCGATTAAATGAAAAAGTGAAGAACCCTTACATCCAATTGAATCAGTGGTTAGACTGGTTTAAAAAAAACAATAATTTGTGAGTAATTTGTGAGTTCTTTTGACCATTTTAAATGCGATTGGGCTCCTAACACCATAGTTGCATCCAAAATGAAACACTATACACTATGCACTTGTACACCATGTACAGTACATATACACTATGTACTCAACCATATGCTAGTGTATGAATTATAATATGTTATTTGATAACACTTGAACACTTTAGACATTATACTGACATTAAGAAACATTACAACTACATGTCAACTAGCAGTCATTACAGTATTAGTAGACTGTCTGCTTAATATCTTCTAACACTTTATTTTGATGGGTCCACAACATACTATCAGAAACTTCACAAGCATATGTCATCTTATTCTACTAACCCTAAACCTCTTAGAGAGACTTAGTAGACATGTAGTTGTAAATTAATGAGAATTAGTTGACATGTCGTTGACATGTAGTTACAAACTTACTTATTGTTAATGTCTAAATTGGACTATCAAAATAAAGTGTAATATGCTATTTTGTCATTAATAATCAGAGACCGACATCCCCTCCCCTACGTAATTAAAGCTGAAACAGTTGCATGAAGTGCATGAAGTGTTCAACATTTCACACCTTTATTTTTATGGTTAAGTGCAACATCAGGGTATTTAAAGTGCACTTTTTCATTTTGTAATTTTCAGTGTAAACACACTACTATAAACCTACTATGAGGATTTTATATCACAAAACCTCATAGAATAGTCAGAAATACACAATTTGGGATGTACCTCATGTCTTAACCAGATGTGATGTGATAAGTTTCTAGTGACAAGCAGTTTGCGCGTCTATAGCACATATGACTAAACTACAAACTACTGATCTGAGAATTTAAGGTAACTTATCCTTTTTTGCTTTGATCATTGCTATTAAAGTCATGCATATGCAGTCATGATTTAAATACTGTAAAATCATTGAGTGCTTGTGCTGGTTAGGGTAAAATCATGGAAAACATAGCTTTTATTTCAAAGATGATTGAATGAGAAAGATCATGCTGTATGGTTTGTGTTGCATTCAAGCAGCAAGGGCAACTAACTTGCTTTGATTATCCTGGCAGAAACATTTTCTTGCACCAACCACCAGAAGATTGTAGGCAATCAAGAACCAGTAGCAGATCTAAATATTATAAAAGAACATTTCATTCATTTTACCATTTTTTTTTTTACCTAGGTTTTTTTTTTACCAAGGTTTTGCAGTCAATGTCTTTATGATTGTGTCTTTTATTCCCAGTCCCAGCACCACTGATATTTGATGAGGACACAGCTCATCCCAGTCTACAGCTCTCCAGGAACAAAACCCAAGTCATAGAGAGTGACAAAATGACCAGTTACACATATGATGCCAAACGCTTCCTTCAATGTGTCAACATTCTTGCAACAGAAGGCTTCCAGTCAGGCAGGCATTACTGGGAGGTGGATGTAAGCAGGAATCCTAAATGGGACCTGGGTGTTGCCCTGGAATCTGTGAATCGTCAGGTCAGGGTCAAGCTGTGCCCTGAGAATGGGTACTGGACCCTCCGGCTGCGCAGTGGCAGCCAGTACTCGGCCGGCACGCAGCCCTGGATGCCACTGGCTGTGATGACCCCACCTAGCAGGATTGGGGTTTTCCTGGACTGTGAGGAAAGGAAAGTGTCTTTTTATAATGCAGATAACATGTCGCTGCTGTATTCTTTCTCCAGCGGGCCGAGAGGAAAAGCATTCCCCTTTTTTAGCACGTGCCTCAGTGAACGCGGTCAGAAAGCGCAAGCCATCCGCATCCTCCACTGCCCATTTGAGTGTCCATCAGAGATGTAAAACAAAGCCCATAGACCCTCTTGTAAACTGAACTGTGTTCATGAGTTACCTGTCTGAGATTTTCGATATTTCATATTTTCATTTTTGATACATTAAAGCTGTGCAGCTTTCATAATGCTAATCAAACATTCATACACATCATACTGAGGTGAAATTTTATTTAGTTTTTTTGTCAAACAGACGATAGGGACTACGCAAAATTCTTAATTGATTTTTGTACCAGATGTCTGTTGAGCCCACAGATCAGATTTTACAAGGATAACTGATGATAATTGATGACATTGTCACAGATAAACCTTTATTTTAATTATAGAATCAAATTCTATAGAATTTCTATCTTATATTTATAGGATAAAAAGATTCTCAAATATAGGCTAAATTAGTTCACCTATGGTTCTTTCCCTTTTTTGTAGTTAATTGTAAATGCTGAAGAAACTGTAAATAAATAGTAAATGTTTTACATGTGATCCTAAAAAACTAGAACAGCACTCTTTGATATGCATGTTGCACAATACACTTTTAATCATTGCCTTTATAGATATGCAAAGTAATTATAGATATTACATAGAAATGAATTAAAATACTTTGTTCTTTTAAGTGGGTTGTCCAGTTGCTTTCACTTTCATCATTGAAAAATTGAGCATGCCTCTACTTCCTGCTACATCAGTAGTCAGAGTTTGTTTTCTCTGTAGTCTATAAAGGTGAGCATGCGCTAGTTCGCTCTGTCCATCATTGTGTCAAGGCTCAGTGGCAGGGCAGGAAGATGTTTTGATTTATGTCTAGCTCTTCCTTCCTGTCAAATGGACAAAAACAAGCACCCTGTTCTATTATACAGGCACAGTAATTTTGAGATTTTATTTTGATGAATGCATATGACTTGCATGGCATGTTAAAAATGTGTGTACCACAATGCAGTATCTGCTCAATTACATTTCAATGTACTGCTCGATTATTAAATGTATAGGGTAAACAAAACAAAGTTGCTTAGTAAAGTCTGACTTTCCAGTGGGGAAGAGCACATGGGGTGGCATCCCGGATGCAGAAAACTGCAAGGATGGGGCTGCCATTATCTGTCGGAGCAGGCAAGTGCATCAACATCCTCTTTCCTCCTGCCTCCTGCAAGGGGTCACACAAACAGAATAAGAGTCCGGGTGCCCTCAAACTACATTACTGGTGCCTTGGGACTGGGGTTGGGGGTGTTTTGGCTGCTGGAGTCGATGCTTAGCCCTCCTCCACAGGGTCAGGTTGCCTTTAAACACACAGAACAGCCATGATTTAAACAGCCTATTAACATTCCAGGCTCCTGACTTTGTCCAGTGTGTTTGACACAGGGCTGCTGCTTCAGCCCTCGATGCCTTTATTTCTAATGCTAATGTTTTCATCTACATGCTGACCATATATGAGTGTATAATAAAGATAGCATGGTAAATCTTTTCTGTTTGTTAAATAAATGTTGCACAAAGTAATTTTAATTTTAACATACTAGTGGCTTAAGCGTAAATAAAACCTCTCATGTCACAACATTATCATGGGTTACTGAAAGTTTATTGGTCCTCAAATGAACTGGACCTCTACAATTCAGACTCCTTTTTTAAAAATTACATCTGAACACAGAACTCATAACTGTTGTAATGTTTGCAAATGTATGCAAGCCATTCATTTTGTGTATCTAGTTCTTGGCAGTGTTGTTAATTTCTGGTGGTGAGTGACATGGTCTCATTTCCTTCTGATGAGCGGGAGAGCCGAGTAATGTGTTTCCTGACCCCAGGATGTGGAAGAAGAAATCATGACACTTCAAGGTCTAGTCCTTGAGCTGGACTCTAGAGAACACGGCAAGAGGAAATGCTGTGCCTTTCATGCTGCGTACCGGACAATGCCAATTAAAAATAAATAAATAAATAAATAAATAATAATACTAAATGTCAGTACTTCTATAGCTCTCTTTGGTAAGTTAATCTGCACTAGTATAGTATAATATAATAATGTTAAAGCTTTTAGTCATTGCACTTCTACTGTTATATATACTTTGTTTAATACAGTCAAAGAGTCACATACTTTCATATGAACAATAAAATTAAGCAGCAAATTAAGAGTTTATTGAAGTTGTAGTTCATAGTGAGAACACATCCCACAAAATTTAAGTGTGACCAGAATTTCACTGGACATCCAACACTACCAAACCCTTAACCTAAATTGTATTTAGTCTGGGTCCTCATGTTAATTTAGATTTTATTCACGGTTTTTAAGCAGTCTATTCAACATTTTGCTATTTGTCTAATTTGTCTAGCTTTTACCAGCTGACAGATTGATTCATGCCAAAATAATGTAGAGTTTGATTGGACACACAGACTTTAATGTCAGGGACAAAAAGTTGAAAAGCATGTTGATTTACCTCTTCCCTGCTGCCAGTGAGACAATCAACAGACCTGCCATCTATTTTTGGATTGCTACCCGCCAGCTAACAACCGCTGTTAAAAGCAATGAGTCAGAACTACTAATTGCAACCTGTTCCAGTACACATGATTGCGTTCATAGAGAAATCAAGTCTTATTTATTTGCTATTTAGCATATTTTCCAATACAAAGCATTTTACAACACTAAAACTGCAAGAACAATCCCGCTAGATTGATTCAGTGTTGAGTGTTCTGCTGAAGGGATAACTTGCAATAATGGAATTCGACAGCTGTAGTGGAATAAAATAGTGTGACTTTTTTCATATATGTATGATTACTGGCATTAAACTAGACTGATAAAGTTGACCCAGACGCCCAACTGCCAGTTATAAATGCTTTCATTTGATTCTTTTTGGCGGTTAAAAACTAAAGTCAGTTCATTAGCAAGTGGCATAGTGTTTATACATGTGCCAGGTAACATTATTATTTGAGAATCCCCCGCCCCTTAATAACATTAATTCTAATGAATGTTTCAAGAGCCAAATCAAACATGAAGCATGCCTGGGAAAACACATGCCCACTATGGCAAGCCATTTTAACAGTTAATCCTTAGAGCCTACATGTTCCTGGTTTAAGAGTAGTATCTATTCCAGTTCAATGTACTTTACTTTAGCTAAGACTTATTCGCTAGGTAGTGCCTTTTTTAAAAAAGTGCTAATGCTAATAGATAGGGGATCTTATATGTTAGATAAAGGTACTCATTCATTACACTAGGGCTGCCCCCAAATAGTCGACTAAACGTTAGTCAATGTGGACAAGCTGGTGTTCCTCTCACATAATATTTAATATAGTTTAAAAATATATTTTTTATTCTGTTAGAAAAATTAGTCTGTTTGCAATTTGATGTCAAGGTCAATACTCATCCGTCATCTTAATGGCAGTTTGGTTTTTTGCTTTGCTCTGATATTTTTGATCATTAAAAATTCATTAGTTCATTAGTCGATTGTCTTCACCTGTGTTTCTCAGCTGCCCTCACTCTTTGTTCATCAGTTCCAGTGTATTTA
>JAUMHI010000055.1:1834881-1877365 GCA_032359435.1 Enteromius unitaeniatus | reverse complement strand
TGTCACTGAATGTTCATGTCGCGTTGCTGCCCCGTCAGCTTTATGTTTTCCGTGTTTTTGGTTTAAATAAATGTTTTTGCATCTGAACCTCCTCGTTTCCTCCACTCCTTGCCCTGCTGAGAGGCGCGAAGGCACGCCGTTCAGAACCGCTTCCGTGACAAACATAGTTGTTCTAAACAATTTAATAAAATACTTTGGCTGTTAATTTTTTTGCCTTCTTTTTTATTCTAAGTTTGGCCGTTGTGCCATGTGCCACGTGCATTTATTAAATAGTTGTTAATTTTCCTTTTGAACAATATAAAAATTATATTAATTTTCCACTGTATTTTTATACCAAACACCATTTTTGCTACAGTATTTATTTGTATTTTTGCCTTGATTTGTACTAGGCCTAAGTTACTAATAGGTTTATTTGATTTATTTTAAAGAACAAATTTTATTTTATTTTATTCAAAACTGTTTTTTTTTGTTTTTTTGTTTTATGTTATAATTAGCCTATAACATTCCGGCCACTGATTTTTGTGTCCGTAAGCGCTGTATACTTTAAACGCTTTACTATTCTGTTTTAAGTGCTTAATTTTAATTAGTTTTTATTTTTAATTTAATTTAGTGTTAAACTTCAACTTGGACTGTATATATGCAAGTTATTATATTAAAATCATAAATGAATGATTATTCGACTAATCACTAAAATGTGTTAGTCGACTATGTAATGTTATGTAAATCTTTTCTATTTGGATAAATGTTGCAAGATGTAATATGAATTTTAACATACTAGTGGCTTAGGCTTTAATACAGCTTCTCACGTCACAAGATTATCATGGGTTACTGAAATTTTAATTTTCTTTTGCCCAGAAATGGTGTCCCACAAAAGTGGAAAAGTGCAGGGAAAGCATTTGGCTATTATAAGGCTATTATATTGGCAATATAAAACTATTAAATAAATATTGGATAAATAAAAAGATAAGTAAAAATTATGACTAGTAAACTCCTAATTTGCTGTTATTTAAATAGTAGTTAAGTTTATATTTAACTAAGATACTTAGTCCAAAATTAATAGACAGTTTTAAAAACAGAATAAATACCAGTGACAATGTATTTGGAGACATTATTAAATACATAAGTAGATCGTTACATAAACATGAGTACCTTTCAACTGTCTATTTAGACTTCTCATACAATATATGAACATATTAAATTAAACTTATTATTTGCAACTGGCTTTGTATGTTAGCTTATCTTGCTAATTGGATAGCATAAAAAAAGGGAAATATTCTATTTTAATTAATTAATTTAATTTAATTTGTTTTAATTATTGTCAGACAAGTAGATCCAGAAACCATATCTTGCAAACTAGTGAGACAACCACTATGCCCAGGACATCCACCAAAGGTTGGTGACAGCTGCCCTGACATTCTTGGACCCTGGTCTTTAAGAGATGGAAAACTGGAACCTGGTAAAAAACAGAGCCCATCTAGCCTGACGAGGGTTAAGTCTTTTAGCATCACATAGATACTGTAGGTTTTTTGTGGTCGGTAAGTACCTGGAATGGATGAATTGACCCCTTCAGCTAGTGTCTCCATTCTTTGAGGGCCAGCTTAATAGCGAGGAGCTCCCAGTTGCCATTGTCGTAGTTTCTCTCTGCCGGGTTTAACTTCCTGGAGAAATACACACACGGCCTTAGGAGGCCTTAGGAGGGTTCCCCTGCTGCTGGTCCAAGACGGCACCAACACCAGTCGCGGAGGCGTCTACCTCGACGATAAATGGCTTCTTGGGATCTGGGTGAACAAGGATTGGAGCTGTAGTAAAAGATGTTCTTAGCTCGCTGAAGGCTCAAGAGGCGTCAAGGGTCCAAGATAGGGTCTTTGCCTTACCCTTTAAAAGTGAGGATAGGGGACTGGCTAAACTCCTATAGTTCTTGATAAAACGTTTATAACACTCTTTTATGGTGGTTGGAACTGGCCAATTGGTGATGGCTTCTACCTTCCCTAAATCCCTGCTAACCTCTGATGAATCTATGGAATACCCCAAGAACAGGGTAGTGGAGAAACCTTCCCAAGTATGTTTTTTTTTGGGGGGGGGGCCATGATCGTGGAGAGGGTGGGCGGGCTGGGAGTTTAGGATTGGACTCCTGTGGATCCCAAGTGCCTTGTGTCTCCATGCCTTGTGTCTCCATGCTTTGTGTCTCCTGAACCCTCAAGTACACCATGGTCTCCAGAGATTCCCGATCCGCCATGGTGTCCAGAAGCTCCAGATCCACCATGGCCTTCTGTGACTCCAGATCCGCCATGATGTCCTAAAGCTCCTGATCCGCCACGGTCTCCCAAAGGTCCTCTGTATCCTAATCGTGAGGGTGTGGTAGTCAGGTGTGTGGTAGTCAGTTGTTGTCCATCTTAACCTAACCATCTTAATCAACATTTTTGAATTTCCTCCACGATCGGTGCCTGTTGATCGAACCTTTCTCTGATTGTCTCATTTCGGAGGCGGTCATTGAGTGAGACACAGAGAATCTGTCTCAAGCATTGCATTTGGAAGGGCTCGAGCTTGTTAAGGATCAGCGTCCGACATAGGAGTATTTTGGTTTTGATGGTAATATTCACCCTCTTCCCACCTTGCTGCTGTTGCTTGGCCAATCCGGCTGTAAACTTCAGCTGCCGATGCTGCTTTCTTCTTCATGATCAATGATCCCAATAAAAATTGAACTGTGGTACCTGCTCGTCTTGAGTTCCATCAAGGTAAACTCTTACTTCAGATCCGTCAGTTGTAAGTACTTTGGTCTTATCCACGTTGATTCTCAATCCCTAAGACTGCGATGTGAGAAATGTCATACAAAGTGTCCGTTCCTTCAGTATCTGTGTTTGCAAAAATGGCAACATCTGCGAACATCAGATCGGTTAAGAAGTTTGTGTCATCACATTGAACTCCTTAGACATTACATCAAATTCTTTCCTCCATTAGCTGGAATATAATATCTGGTCGATGCATCCTCAATGTGGTCTAAATGCAGCTTGTTCTTCCTGACTCGTTTGCTCTCTGTGTTTCTGTAGCCTTGATTGTATGATTTTCATAAACACTTTTCTGACAATTGAGAGGAGACTAATACTGCGATAGTTCTTGCATTCCCGACTGTTGCCTTTCTTCAAATTAGGCACAATGATTGAGCAGATCAAACTAGATGGGAAGAAATTATGGGCAAATTCAGACATAAAGCAACAATCAACGACAACAGAGTACGCCTTTTATCATTCGCAGTGTCCAACAATTTGAGGAAAAAGGCATCACCACCAACAAGAGGAACTGGGCTTGTTTACAAGACCCACCAACCAGACAAGAAGGGAAGGCCACTGGAATAGCGTTGTGACTGACTTGGAGGAAGCAGCATCGAGGCATGAGTACCGGATGCTGTACCAGGCAATCCGACTGTTGGGTGGCAAAACTACATCAACAAATGACAACATCAAAATGTCGGATGGAACTTTTGCGAACTCTCCAAATGAGCGCCTGCAGTGGTGGAGTGAATTCTTTCAGCAGCTGTTCAACCATGACACCCCACAAGGCCCAGCACCTGAACCTTCAATTATTGAGCAGCCGATTAATCAGTTTCCTGATACCAAACCAACAATCAATGAGGTGAGGATGGCAATAAAATCCCTGAGAAATGGTAAAGCACCAGGAGGAGATCAAGTAACTGCTGAGATGATCAAAGCCGGAGGGGACGTTTTATTACAACAACTCCACAACTTGTATGATATCTGCATGAAGTGCCCCGAATGCAGAAGTGAACATATCTGTGCAGCTCTGAATTAACTCCTTTTGTGGACACGTTCTTCAAGGAACAACCTGCAGAAACATGACAGCTCTAAAAATTCACAGCATTTTATTATAATAGCTCATTATAATGTTATCTATATGATAGTCCAAGTCATAACTATGCATAGTTAGCAACATCTCCAAGATGCTTAAAAAAGCTACCTGTAAAGCTACAGTAATGTTCAAAGTTTTAGACATTAAAAATGCTGTAAAATGATGATGCTTTCAAAAATAATTCCATAAATAGATATAATTTATCAATTAACTTCAATTAACTAAATCACATAAATATTTTGGAATTACAGCTTTTGGTAAAACAGCTTCTGTTCCAAGCTACACTTGCCCATAGTTTTTTTTAGGTAGCTTTCCAGGTAGGTTTTTTTAAGCATCTTGCTCCATCTTATATCTTGTATCTTGCCACAGTTCTTCTGGATTTAGTATGTCTCAGTTTGTTCTGTTACTTCATATCATTCCAGACAGACTGGATGATGATCAGATCAGATCTCTGTGTGTAGCACTGGCTGTTGTGAGACTCCTTGTTCAGACAATAATCTTACTGCTTTATTACAATTAATGACAAAAAATAATGTTTGGAAATTTAGACTGATATTTCCAACTGACAAGCTACTGCAAAAGATAGAAATAACCGACTTAAAACCTCAAACCTTAAAAAAAAAAAATACTTTTGCACAGTACTGTGCATAATATACACAATATATATATATATATATATATATATATAAACCAGCTGAAATGTTTTGAAATGACTTGTACCCATACCTGGTTGAAAAAAACTCCAGTCTTTCACTTTTGCCTCAATTTGACTCTCGTTAAAATTTTTAATGCCTTTCACCAAGATGCACCTCTGTCAGTTAAGGTTTCTAAAAACTAAATTTAAATCTATAGGGGTGGTTGGATCTATTCATGCAAGTTAAAATATTTATGTAAAGCTTCTTTCTTTTCATATTCTTATTTACAGCATTATTTTAATAAGCTGTATAACCTATTGGAAGAAAACCCAATAATTGGATAGTTCTATGTGAAATAGGACATTGAGCACCCCCCTGTAGTCAAATGGCATGATCATAACAACCTGCGAATATTCAATTTAGAGATTCAACAAATCGAATAGTCGACTATTCGAGGACACCTCTATAAAAAAGAAACACTAGTAGCATGAAAATAATACATTTTAAGAATTAAATGTTAAAAAGGCTTGCCATATGCACACAAAAGTACTGACAGAGTTTCTCACTTTCTGGAATTTTAGTCCATGCTGTAGGTCTTATTGCTGCCCATCCCTAATTATGTTTTACCACAGGCCTGGAGCATCATTTAGTTATTGTTTTAGATGGTGCCTTACATTTAAAAAATGCTGTTTATTTAAAAACATAATTTTAATCATTCTAATGATGCATAATGACACTGTGTAATGCTCTTATGGATTATGTTTGAAACTCTGGTGTGGAAATAATCTGAGTATGTTTTTTTAAATAGTCAGATGGGATGTTCTGTTTAATAATGTCATATTTATCATTATCTTTATAATCTATTAACGGTCTGGACTTATTATGACACCTGGGCCTAGGGGCAATTAACTTTTGAGACCTATTTAGATCACTGCAGATATACGCCTACTGATGAGACAAACCATTTGTATCTGAGATACAACTGGTATAAAAAAAAAAATCAGCATTTTAAGACGCTGTGATATTAACACAAAACATATGTCCGGTTTTGTGGACAAAAGTGAACTACTGGTCCTTGAAACGATATATCTGCTGTGTGCAAATGCATTGTCAGTTTAAACTTTAAAGCACTGGGGCCAGACACTTTATGTGACACTTCAGACTGGGGGAGTAGAAGTATTATCACTGAGGAGGACACGGGCGTTTATGAACGAAAATCGGCAGATGAGTGAGTCAGAGGAAAAGGAAATGATTGTAAATCCATTCAGAACTTCAGGATTCTCATTTCAACAGGAAAAAGAGCGTTTTATTCCCGTCGTCCTGTGGCACATCCTCTTTCAGAGACGCTTCTTTTGGTTTCACCTGAATCTGAGGTGCTTCTGCTCGCTTCATTAAATTACATCAGAAAACACGCGGGTTTGCTAGAATATCTAAAACCCCGGAGGACTGGAAACCTGGAAATGAAGAGAGATTTTACGTTTTTCTGTCGGATTTGGATTGGGATTCCCTTCTTCTCAGGTGAGAAAGCATTGTAGTAAACACTTTGAGCACTTCGAAATCTGTCGTAATAATAAAACGCGGAAAATCTGAAAGTTTGCTTTTAGAAAAACGCAGGAAAAGAGGAACGGTAACATTATGATTAACGAAGCTGTCAAAATTTGGTGCGAACTTTGTTATAAAGTGAACGTTTAACATTTGTCGGGTTCTAATCATTGTAACCTGCACTTTTCATACAGCTTTGTCCAGGCGCGTTTTGTCAATGCTTGTCGATCATGTCAGTATTAGCTCAGTTCTATATTACTCATGCCAAAGTTTTATTATGTGTAATGGTTCTGTCCTGATTATTGCTCATCATTATCGATCAATAAATTTTGTACAAGTATGCCAATTAAATCCAGAAATACAAATCATTTACATAAATCAGGACGGATCATTCAATCCATTCAATTAAGGATGATTTGTATGGTAATGATATTTTTCATAACTTTTTGTTATTGACCATAACTATAATTAGTTAGGCTGTGCATAATTTCATTACAATTTGAATGCAATGCTTCTCTTTTTCACAATAACTGCAGCGTCTGCAGATTTGGTTCAATTTTTCTTTGTCAAAAGTGTATGATATATCACTAGAGGGAGCCTTGTCTTTAATCTTGCCTGTTCAATGGATGTTGTTAATTGCTCTTGATGAAATCCAGTTCCAATTCCAGTTTAATTCTATACAGGCTGCAGTGTGGGTAGAAAACTTTAAAGGAACTTTGAATGAGCCATCGGATATGTTTTTTAAACTCTTGTTTTTGAGCAGTGATGATTGAGCAATGATTGCTTTCTCTCTTTTGTGCCGTCTTATAGATACAAGATCATGTTTTTATTTTGTCTTTAACCTTCATGGCATTTCCTGGTTATCAATATCCTGCATACTATTTTTCTTTTTTTGCTCTGGTATTTCTTATGTACACAGTTTTATTCCAACAGAACACCTCTGAAACTAGACCCTCAGTCAGGGGGTAAGGTATCAGCCAATCATAATAGTGAGCCATTTGAAACAACAAAGACTCGCTATTCTCTGCACAGGTTTCAAAACTCTGTTTCATGGTAGTGGTAGAAAGAATGGTTGACTTTGCTGTGAATCCCCCAATAAAGACATCAAGAGCCTTGAGTGCAGGTGTCATATAGTGAGAACAGGAAGGGCGGAAAACTCATTCCTCCAGTGTGTTGACTGGTTACACATCAAATAGCAGCACCTCGGGTGAAGACTTTGGCAGAAGGATGAGCTTTCTCTAAATTCTAGGAATCTACAGCTATAAGAGCCCCACTTATAGATGACTGCATTAAAACATTGCACAAATGAAAACCATATGGCAGCTTGGTGACCCTCTGTTTGACTGCTTTGTCATAACAAATGCTGTGTCTGTGCTAAAATAGAAACTGCTAAAATCCTTTTAAGCAGTGTAGCTTTCTTTGTAACCGGCATTTGTATTTTGTTGACTTAAGCAAAAGTGATATAGCCTATAATAAATCAGTTACATTAGGATGTATGTGTCAAAAACAGGTTTATTATGTAACAGCATGAGAAATTTGTTGGCCACAACACTGAGAGTATCTGTAGTGTTTCATATAATAGAATGTAATTACTGTCTGGAGATTCCACTGATTAAACTCCAAATATCTGTCAGCTCTCCAGCTCTCTTAGTGTGAAATATGATTGCAGAACTCTTTAAAGGTGTAATTGTAAAACCATATTTCAAAACTCTGAATTGGATTTGAAATGTGTTTCACATTGGTGGTGCTGATTTTTATTTGTGTTACTATATATGGAGGTTGGAAATCTCATCTACCTGGCTATGGGAGCAAAGAAAAAAAATAGCATCGCTTTTACTATTATTTATTAATAATTTATTAATTTCAGTTTAAGAGCTGCAGAGATTATATTTTCTTTTTTTTAATAATTTTTTCACGCTATCACCTACACTTACTAAATCACTTACTATACAAGCAGAATTTTCGTGGTTTGTGTTTAAAGGGCTTGTCATCAGGTTATATACTGTGTTTTCACTTTAAATTGAGAGCCTTGTTGAGGGGCCTCAGCATAGAAAAATCGAAAGCTTATTGGTTTAAGCACGGAGTCACCATAACTGGTGTGAGCTCCATGGCCTATGGCAATATTTCATGGTGCACTTTGAGGTGAAACAAGTGTTAGGTTTCTCTGGTCAGCGATACGGCATGGTCTGCCACTGGAGGTCGATGAGGGTTCATGGGAAAGGGGACTGCCAGTCTTTCCTTGGCCTCCTCTGACTGAATTCATGTGCTTAATCTCATGATACCCATTTCTGTGTTGGCATTGTCACATTAGCAAACTTATAATAGCTGCAATTAGCTATTAATCAATCAAATGCAATTAATTTGATTGTACTTTCAGCTGAGCTGATACTGATTCATACCAAGGACTCCTACTATTTTAGTACTGGTAGAAACAGCTCTTCCCATAGATCTAAATGGGGAATTGAATTTCTGAAACGACAGCGATGACAGAAAATGCGACGATGCAGTGGAAAGAGGACAGTGTCCTGTTGGCAGCCTCCACAGGTACAGGAAATTCTAGTAAGGGATGAGAAAGCGACATGTAGGAAACCCACACAGATGTCTCCCCTCCCACAACATCCTGACCTCACCCCAAATCCCAGCCAGGAAATAGGAAGGCCACAAGTAGGCAGATAGACATGCATGAAAGGACATACAGTCGGGTGACAGCGGAATCAAAGTGTGTCCCTGGCCTTGGCTCTAGTGGACAGAGGAACTGCATCCAGCGTTTTCTCCTTCACTCGTGTTTTAATGTGCATGTACATCCCCTCCCGGGGCTTGACCGATGTCCTCCACTGGGAGCAGCGGGATGCTGACTACTCAATCCAGGGAGGAGATCTGTTCCGTGGCCTAGCTGCCCTCCAGTTGTAGGCCGGACATAGGGCTATTTCAGGCCCTGTGCCCTACTGTCTGACTGGGATGGTGTGATCTGACCCCACTGATAATCGACAGAAGGATAGATAGATATTAATTTAGATAGATAGATACTGTAGATAGTACAGGCTTAACATTTGACTGTCATGTTTCACTAAAGGAAATTGTGAAATGAAAAGCCAAGCAGGAAAACAGGAAATTTACTGGATAAGACAAAAAATGCATTTGCCTATCAAAGGCTCCATGTTTCCGTCCTCAGAGCAAAAGGGAAAATATTTTTGCCACGTGACTACCTTTGAAGGCTTTTTTCTCACAGTTTTATGTCCAACAGTGCATAACAATTCAGTATGTATGCATAATTTATCTGTTTTCTATACCTGCTTTTCAGTTGACAGCCGTGAGAGGCCTATATAATCTAGCATGCAGCTCCACTAGATTTGCTGTACTCAGATATACCCAGCACTATTAACATTTTCCTTTTGGTTTTGTCATTCCACTTATTCTGAAGCCTGCTATATTACTGTACTGTTTCTCTTATTAAAGGACTAAATAATTATGACAGAGTTTCTGGATTGACTAAAATCTAATCATTGAATTAAATCACTGCCCCATGGGAGACGCTCTGGTATTTCATCTGAAACTCACTTTCACTGAGAGTGCAAAACTAAATATCTTATTTTTTAAATCAGTTACTCATATCAACATGTAGTCAGTTTTACTGAAACAGCAAAGGTTTGTAATCAAAACAATAAAATACTAAAAACACACAAAGTATGATTACACGGGCAGATTACTGATTAATAAACTTTTTTTGCTTTAAAAAAACATTTTATTGTAGTGCATGATTTGGAAATGAATAATCATTGATGTTTGCATCACATAACCAGCTCTATATCTATGTGGCTGACACAGACTTTTAAACTTGCTCAGTACCCCAACATTCTTCTCGCACATGCACTGTTGTGTGCGGCTGTCCGTGAGCCCTCCTGATGACGAAAATGATGTAATGCAGATGGCCGAAGTATACTGTGGCCTCTAAGCTGGCGCGGTATTTGCTGTAGGCAAGTTTGTTTAGGTATTTGGCCCGACTTTAAAAAAAAAAATTGCTTACCCTGATATTTGTTTTAATTTATTTATATTATTTTACATTTTTTGTTATTTATCGTTTATTACTTGCTTGTCAGTTTGTGGCAAAATATTTTGCAGTGCGCACATGTTGTTTATTACTGCATGTAATTAATTAAAATAGTTTAATTTAAAAAAGTTAATTACAAATTAATTAATTGCAATTTCTTTTGAATGTTTTTGTTGAATAAAATACACATTTTCCCAATATATTGTATCATTGAGGATTTATTTTAAAAAGTCTAAAAGTCTTGTCTCGTCTCGTTCTCTTAATAAAGAGAATACTTGATAAAGAGCATAAAGATGGCAAGCGAAAATGGCATTGTTGCTTCTCATACTATTTTAGTGCTGGGTGTAGTATAGGTGGTACATTATTAGCAATAGAGCATTCATTCTTATCACCAATACATACAAAAATAACTAAAAACTTTGACAGATACATTTTCATCTGTAAATTTCCAATTACTTTGCTGAAAAAACAACATAACCTGGTTTAATGCATTTTAGTTGGTTTGCTTTTATTCTAACCAGCTTTGTCTAGACTAGCTATACACTTTAAGCAGTTGTTCATTTATTAAACAATAAATAAATACATGAAAAATATTTGTAGTATTCCAAATCATTCCCAGTAGCTCAGGGAATATCACATATTATCCAACTAACTCTGAACAGCATCACGTTCTAAATTCCACGGTCCGAAATTCCATCTGGGTTGACATGACCAGGCCACTGTGGAAAGTTTAATCAAGGAATTTATTTAGCCTCCAGTTGTGTTTTATACCCAACACTAAAAAAACAAAACAATAAGGAGGTATCAAAACACTGCACACATCCAGTATCTTTTGCAGCATGCTTTGAATTACAAGCAAGCGATACAGTATGTGCCCTCATCTGTCTCTGCCTAGGGGTTAACCCCTGCTAACTGCTTATGTATTACTCTAGTCATATATCACACTGACAGGTTAACAGTCAGAGCCCCAGACGACTACTACACACAGCATCCTTGTGAAAGAAATGTATATCCATATGGAAGAGATCTGGCACACAGTCATGTCATGCCAATTTAGCATAGAATCTTCAGTTTATGCTGGATGATTTTAAAATGCTGCCCTAATATTTTTAAGCTTCATGTAAGTCTGCTATCAGATACCTTCCAAGTGTCTCTGATTTGGCTCATTCCTTGGTGCCATCCAGCTGTGTCTATGGGCTGTGTTTTGGCAGAAAACACGTTTGCATGAGTCAAACATCCTTACAAATGTTTTTGCTGTGTGCAGGGGAGATTTAAAACAAGGTCCATTGAGCATAGTACTGCTTGTATGGATCCTTTTTTGTGTGTGTGTCATCATCACATCTGGGGAGAGTAAATGAGAAACGTGGTGGATGAGGAGTGACCGCTCGCACTGTGAGCTGCTTAATGTTTGTCATAAATCTTTTCAAGTCAGCGTGTAGGCAACTCAATCTTTCTAGTTCAAAGTTAGTAAACCATGTGGCGATAGATCATATTTAAACCACAAGTAAGACAGAATTTGACATGTTTAGCAAAATGCATGCTTTTTCTGCACCATTTCCCTTTGATTTTGTATCAGTAAGTTTTAAGCGCACGCTAGGGAATATAATATCAGCCGTGGTCTACAATCATTCAAACAAAAAATGCATTCAAATGTATATTTGTCTTTGTGTCAGGAGATCAAGACTTTATTCTTATATTTTCATGCTATAAAGCTATCATGCAGATACCACAAAAATAACAAATAACATAATTCTCCTATCTGCGGTTTTCATTAGATCTTTTTTCTTGTAATGCAAATCTCTTAGTTTGAATGATTCATCAGAAATCTATAGTCTTATTGTTTTTTTTTTACAAAGACTTTCTTTAGTAAGTAAATTAGTTGTGAAATATGCATATCTAAATATATGAATATATAAATTTATAAGCACTATTCATCTTAAATCACACCTTTAAGTTAAGGCTCCAGTCTCCTGGACACCCATTTTTTTAATGTTTCAGAAAAGTTTAATGACTGTCTGGCCAACTGAGATCTCAATATGGAGATAAACATTAGGATTATGCTTTTTCAAGAGTGCCAGATCAAAATGTGATTGTATATTAGCATTTTGTCATTTGCCATTTGAATATTTGGGAGCATTTGAACTTAAAAACAGTAATGTGTGGCATCACCTTTTAACCGTCTAAGAGTAGATTTATACAGCTTTTAAATGGCCTTTTGTGGAATCTTTCAGAACATCTGCATCTTTAGAGATGTCGAAGAAGGGAACTGACTTCTCATTCTTCTTTTCAAAACTATCCATAGTGGTTTGATCATATTTAAGTCGGGAAGATTTTGGAGTTTAGTTTGGTGATCCAACAGTGCAGGTTTTGTAGTGAATTCATCTTTTTCATTTTTTAGCATTGGTGATTATGGGTGTTCGGTAGTCATTTTTTTAAGAAACAGGGTCTTTATGGTGAATATAAGGTTTGCTCTCACTTTTGCTTCAGTAATTCTGTGTTATTTGGAAACAATCCTGCTTAATACTGTATACTTGTTTGCTGATGTCTTTTCATGTTTATGTAGTCATAATCACAAAGGCTGTTGTTCCAAAAGCACGAAACAATTGGGCTGTTAAGATAACAGATGTTTCTACACTGTAAAAAACAACCTATAGAATCTACTCAATAAAATTAACAATAAAATTGAGGTAACAATTTGCACTCAGTTTGTGTGAGTAGATAATATCTTGTATATCTGGGTAAAGAAAATCTACATTGACAAACAAAAAAAAATGTATGTCTATCTAATATTTTTTAATACATTACAAAATTAATTACCCATTAAAACTGAGTAATATTAACTCTATTTTAGTAGGCAACAGTCACTTTACTGAATTACTATTTATAATAATTACCCAATAGGAATAATTACACATTATTTATTCAGGAAAGTTAAATTTACTTAAAAATGGTCAGACACAGAATATGGAATTAGTTACTTTTTATTGAACAAATAACAATCATTTCATCTTTAAAATGTATGTACAAACGCCCCCTTTTTTACAATCAATTTCAAAAGTACAATTTCATGCACTCATTTTACAAAAACATCTTAAAAGTTTCCCAATAAACCAATCTCTTCACGCATGCCAGTATATGCACCAAAAAACAACATTCTTAAATTCTTTCTCACACTTGTTCATTTCAAACAATAAGAAACTGTGATTTTATGTAATTTGTGACTTCTATAGTTACAACACTAGAAATGAGAGGCTGGGGATCATGCATCACCAACACCTTCATTATTTGGTTTGTGGGGCCCTCAAGTTCATCCTCCTGCTAGAAAGAAAACATACTTTTGAACATTAGTTTAAGCATATTAACATGTTTTTGTTTTGTTTTGTTTTTGAAAAATTACTAGCAAGATGCCATTCAAATTTTTTTGTCAATGTGTCTTTATTATTAAAGTGGGCCATGATATAATCCAGTTAAAAAATCTGTACTAATCCCTCATAATATCAGGCATAATTAATCCTCACACATGTAATCTTTAAAGAGTTAGTTCACCCGAAGATAAACACTGTCATCATTGACTCACTCTCACGTTGTTTCCAAAATAAGAACCCTTTTGTTCATCTTCAGAACATGAAAATGAAAGTATATTTATATATTATTATAGTTATAAAAGTAAAGTGTATTCACTCAAAACTGATGCTTCAGATGCAATTCATAAATAGATCCATGTAAAAACAGATCAATGTGAATTGAGTGGTTTGATCCAATTTATATGATGACCTTGACATGATATAATTATAGGCCTTTATTCACATATAAACACTAGAAAACAGCGTTTGCAGCATCCGGATGAGGATTCATTTATGTTCCCTTATTAAATGTAAATAATGTTAAAAAAAGCTTCAATTAAATCTGTTAGGCTATCATATAAAGCGACTGTGTATCTTCAGAAAACTTGGATTAAACTGCTCAAAAGTTTCTTTGTTTTTTTATGTCTTGATAAACTTGTCAGATAAAAAGTCTTTTTATAGGACAAAATGTTTTTTATTTAAAAATGTATATACATATGTGTATGAAGACAAACTAAAACCTTTTGGGTTTAGAATAACATGTGTAAATGAGGACAGAAATGTCACTTTTTGAGTGAATTATCCCTAAAATGTACTGAATAAACAAATATGTTTTAAACTGGATTGGTTGCTACTGGACTGGGTGATCAGCTGAATCACAGTGACTCATAATGAAAATGAAACAATGGCATCAAGGCAATTTTTGTAACATTATTCTGTAAATCAATCATTTAATAACATACCTGACAGTCTTGAAAGAGCTCTTCAGGAAGACCATGAAGAGCTCTTTCAAGACTGTCAGGTATACCCCATAATCAATAATCTGGAACTGTACAAAGAACGAATTTTGGAAGTTTAGAATGTACTAAAGGTTTCCGTGTTGCAATGTATCTACAAACTCAATATCACTGAAACACATAGCTCAAAGTGAGTTGGCAGAAGATAACTCAAACCCAAGCACTTTTTTCTAGGTTACAGTATTGAAGAATTCTGAGTGCTAGAAGGAACACAATTATTTAAATGCATTCAAATAAAGTACAAATTATAAATAATAATAATAACATAAATTAATACACTGTTATTGACAGTTTTTGGGTTGTGACTGTACATTTAATTCATGCTGTACCTGCTATTGGATGTGATTTCCTTTGGTTTATTTTTAACCCTAAATCATTGACTTAACTACTGTGCAGATTCTTTAGAACAAAAATGACCTTAATAAAGCTCACAAAATAATTAGTGTTTGTTTTTTCTCCTTCTGGCTATTAGCCTGGAAATCAGCTAGATTATATTGCGCTCAAACTGGTAGTTAAGACCAAAGCAGATATAATTCGCACAGGACTTTAGAAAAAAATAAATAAATGTGAAACCCTTTTATTTCATATTATCCATGGACTGGTGATATCCCACGTTAAATCTTAAGAGCTGAAAATGCTGCTCTAGAAAAGCCACCAGGATGTTCATGTTCAACTGTAAACAGGTCATTGACTCGCCATCAAATATTTACAAAATTCTATTGTTGGCTTTTGAGAGCGGATGCGTCTGAAACAGATGGATTGTGCACATAAAATGCACTGGTCCAGAAATATTCCTTGTGATTGACATGTGTGCTTATGGTGTCTATGGAGTCACAAGGACAGGCATGAAAAGGATTTTGCTCTGCTAGTCTAAAGAAAAAGAGTGGATGCCATTCGAACTGTGCCTCACTCTCACTGTCTTTTACTATACTATATGTAAATATCCGCCATAGTTGTGATAGCTGTCAAGTTGACTGAAACATAGCAAAATCATTCATTTATATAATCACCTTATTATATTACACACACACACACACACACACACACACACACGTCTATTTTTATTAAAAATAGGCTAAATATATAGTTAAAATAGTACAATAGTAAGATTTAAATGTAAAATGTCATAGGTTCCTTGAATTCCTCAGAGGTTCGGCTGTAGATAAGGAGGGGGTAAAAAAGTATATTTGATTCATTTGGTTTAACTCAAAACCCCCATTTTTTAAATAGACAACATTAAATAATGTGCAAAAACAAATGAATTAATTCATACACAGTGTCATATATCTGTAATGACGGAGACAGGGACGTGCAGATCCATTCACAAGCTTTTATTATCATTCATGGTCAAACAGGCAGAGTAGATCGAGAAGCAACGGAGACAAGCAAAATCACAGTCTAATATCCAGGCAAAAATCCGGGAAGGCAGCACACAATCGCAAAACAGAGAATAAACAGTACAAGATAAAAATACCAGGTAAACAGTCCAACGGAGAAAACAAACACGGGAAAGAACGCTTGGGAATGTTACTCACGGAAAACACAAAACCTCACAGTGAGTGAGTGTCTGAATGTGGTGGAAGGTGAGAAGGGGTGTGAGTGAGTGCAAATGACGAACAGGTGTGAGTGAGTAATGCATGATGTGATATGAAGTACAATGTCTGTGTTATCAGTCCAGGGGTGAATCATGGGAAATGGAGTTGCTGTGGTAATGGTGCAGTTCTGGATGAGGTGCCCTCTGGAGGGGCTTGTGGGCACTCCAGCGGGCAATCATGACAATATCAATACCTTGTTGCAGTATTATTTTGAAGAACAGTGGTAATTCAGCTTTTCTAAAATCTTTTAAGAAATTAAAATATTTACTGCTTATATACCACATTATGTAAATAAATTAGAAACACAAATTTTAGACTCTGTATTCAGTTCTCACAGGATATTGTGTATTCATTTCTGAGAACCACAGAAGACATTCAAACCATCAGCACTACTAGACCAATTAACATGTGCACAATGACCTTTTAACCTTTCTGTCCCACTGTCAGTCAAACACAAAGCAAATTAAGGGCCTTTTGATGTGTTAAATGAACTTATATTTAAAATGTTATGGTTGTCTGAGTAATGAAATGAAACATCTTATGATGGGAAAGTCAGTGCCAGGTAAACAATGATGCAAGGTGCATTTTTGTCCAGGGGGCAATGCATTCTTTTGTTCATGATTATGTTTTTCTCTTCTTGTAGGTCTGGTGACTGGGTATTCTATGAGTCCACCCACCCTTGATAACACCAAAGACCAGATCGTGATTCACGCTAACGACACATTGACCATTACATGCAGGTACAATCAAATGATCTATTAAAGTGTACATGACTTAAATACTAAACTCTTTATATTTTACCTTTTTCTGTCATTAACAACTTTAAACTACTTTTTGAAATCATTATGCATACATCTCAAAAGAAATAATTTTAGGTAAGAAAGACCGTGACCAGTTCTAGAACCTAAAATTATTATTATTTTACTTTTATATGCATTGTTTCTGATAATATTGGTGTTGATTCAAAAAAGTCCATGAAAGCGTGAAACATTGAATCTTATATTGCATCTAGGTTAAATTACTCGTTGGTGCCAAATGGGATAAAATGTCTATTTAAATAAACAATCAAGACACAGATCTGGTCATTTTTGATTGAATAATAAGATAAGCCCGTGAGCTTTTACAAAAACAAGGGAAATGTTGAATTTGGAAGTGATTGGATGGTTACGTTTAGAAATAAATGTGGTTTGAACTTGCAGGGAGGCAGTCCAACATATTTAGCTCTAATCCCTTCAAAATTTGCAGCCATTTCATGCCAAGAATTCCCAGAATAATAGTTTTTTAGCAGTTACAAACATATACCTTTGAGAGGAAAGCATAGTTTTGGGCCGCTGCACAGTATGATCGATGAACAGTGTTATGCAAACTCATGGCTGACATTCAGAAATCACTGTTGCCCATAATCTGATTGAGGAACACATTAGTTTAAATATCACCGCCTTTTTCTTTGCCGTCTAAAAACCTTGATCACAGGTTTCAAGGCATAACATTTTTGCAAACAATCAAGGCAAACATTACTATTATAATTTTTTTTTGAGGATTTGAGGACCCTCCTCTTACCTAATTATTACATTATGGCATGCAAGCCATCCGACTTCGTTTTTGCAAATAACTTTAATGTCATATTGAGAGATATTGGTGTGCAGTTACTTTTCTAAATGTTAAGACATATTTAAAAAATCTGCACGTGTTTGCACTAGAGGAGATGCCTAGAAGAAAAGACTCAAACTTGATCTAATCAGAGGTAGTCTGTCTTGTCTATTAGGGAAACTTTTGGAGTATAAACCACTTTTTCACTGATAAATTATACCCTCAAGCTCTCAGATACCATGTGGTTTTATGGTATTATGGGGCAATGTTCTTGGTAAAACATTTGGAATGGCACTGACTTCAATGTGATTATCTGATCCATTGCACCAGGGGACAGCGGATTCTGGACTGGAGCTGGCCTGAAGTTTCTCTAAGTAAAGTGGAGTTTACTGATCGCCAGGATCAGCAGTCATCCGTTGACACCCCGGGCCATAGAGCAGTCAGGGTGAAGGAGTGTCAAGGGGAGCCTGGGAAACCTTACTGTAAGACTTTAGTACTTACCAACACCCAGGCCAATGACTCAGGATACTACCGCTGCTTCTACAAGGATATTAAAGCTATCATCGATGGAACCACGGCAGACAGCATTTTTGTCTTTGTGCGAGGTGAGGACTGTAAACGGAAACTTGGTCAAACTTATTACAATACATTCTGGTTATATTATTCAGTTTTGGTGAGCTGTGGTATATATAAACGTTGTACTATAAGTGGTGCGCATGCATAACCAATACAACTTATGCAACCTTAACATTTATGTACATGCTTGAATATATGGCTGTAATATATCAATGCTTTTACAGTTCTGAATAGGCTACAGTTCATTGCGATAGTCCACTTTAGATATTGTGCTAACTACAAGTAACGTTATGTTATTACATATAACTTTATGCAACTATGTACCGTCTTACTCTCATAGATTTGCAATTACATGTCAATGAACTCTCATTAGTCTGTTAGTAGACTTACATAAGGTTTTGTTTAAGGTTGGTAGAATAAGCTGATGTGCACTTCTAAAGTTACTAAACATAAACATAATGAATAAAGATCAAAGACACAGTAATATCACTTCTGTTTGCACTGTATGATATCATTAAATGTATTCATAAACAGGGGAAATGTTGTGGAAGTGCAAGGACAAATGCACTTTATTTTAAAATCACACTACTTTTGCACATGCATAACATTGAGAACAGCTTAATCAATAAAGTAATGTGAATTACGTACTTTAAGTAAATAATACCAGTAGGAAGCTATGAGGACTCAAATGGTGCGTAAATGTTGTTAGAATGAGGCTGCAGTTAATGTTAAAGTTTGGAACGAATGGACTGCAATTCTTCTTTGTTCTTTAGCTTATTTGTTTAAATACATACTTAACCTTTGAAATTAGTTCAATTTTGTTGAATATCAGTGTCTGGTGCCTTTCGTGGCATTTTCCTGAGGCAAACCAAATCACAAATCCCATTTTTATTTGACTCCCTTCAAAGAATGCTTGTCCAGGCTATCTTTGTCTGAAGTTTCAATTTTCTTTGGGTAACAGACAAAAACATCATAAACATCTCATTTAAAACATCAGCCCTTTTCAGAAGATCAGAGAAGATTACACATGAACACGCTTAGAACATGTTTAGTTTACCCTGAGACAGCCTGGGATTAGGAAAGGGCTTTTATCCTAAAAAAACTAAAGATAAGAACTTACACTGCTACCATGACAGTGTCCACCTTATCATTAATAAGGAAGAATACTCAATTCGAGTTTAATGACGTGAGCATATTATCCCCTCAGCATTGTGAATTATGTATACAGAATATTATGTATACTGTATACAAAAACACACGCATACAGTATATATATTTAAAATATTCCTGTTTATGCATTTGTATATTCATATTATAAATATATTTAATAAATAAACATAGCACATTTTTGTTTAATTTAAAAATGCTTGGGTTTGCGTTTATATATGCATAATAAATATACACAGTACACACACATACTTTGCCAAAAAAATTTGGTTAATCACGAATAACTGTCTGTATTTAATTATAATTGTCTGTCCAGCACTGTATTTGTAAGCAATTGGTTTTTGACCAGTTGATCAAAGAGTCAACGCCAATTCCAGGTGATTTCTCCTGACAAGATGCCAAAACAGTTTTCACAGATCTTACCAGGGGTTGATCAGAGCCAGCTGAAATCACAGCTATAAATTAGCAGCAAGCGTAAAGCAGAATGGCACTTCGCGGCATGTGGCTTAAGTTAACCGCTTATATGTCCCACTGCCTCTCGGAGTTGTCGGCATTATAGCTACATGTCATGCCCTCCAGTGCCTCCCAGTCTCTTCACCCTCAAAGAAGCAATTCACCTCCTGAAGATGATTTATGGTGACACACCATAACTGGGAGGAGTTGTATATTTTTCTTCTATTATGTCTGTACATGCAGACCACTATGGGGTAGAAACATAAACCTCAAGATACAATCCTTTTGTTCGGACTCCCACAGCTTGAAGTGATTGCTTTAAGCTACGTGAGGAAAAAGGAAACTCGTTAGAATAATGGTAGCTTTAGAGGTGCAGACATCGCTAGGTGATGTACAAAGAAAGGCTTAGAAACAGCGATGTGATCTCTCGCTGAAAGTGAAAACTGGAGAGGTTTGTTTAGCGTCCCACACATATCCGTGCTGGCCAAGACAAAAGGCTGTTATTAAGTGGTTTAAGGAACTTTGTAAGTACTGTCATAAAAATATGTGCACTCTTAGATATTTCGGATCATCCACAGACGAAATCTGGCTAAAAACTGTGTGTATTCAGTCAAAGAACTTTAGATGGAATGTGATCTCTTGTCTTTATTCTGAGTTAAATACTTTAATGATTTATCAACAAGGTCGATTGGTCGATTGTTAATTGGTACAGAAAGTCATTTTGAAAAATGTGTGTTCAGTCTAGGAGGCAAGTGTAATTTAGTATAATTTGAAGTAATACCATCTAATCTATGCAGGTCTGTGAATACAAATGCTTCTAGCTTCACAAGCGCAGCTGGTGTCAGACAATCAACCAATTCATAATGCATTTCAGGTGCTTGCAGCATTCT
The DNA here is from genome assembly GCA_032359435.1 of Enteromius unitaeniatus. NCBI lineage: Eukaryota > Metazoa > Chordata > Actinopteri > Cypriniformes > Cyprinidae > Enteromius > Enteromius unitaeniatus. Next base: position 1,856,645 of record JAUMHI010000055.1, on the reverse strand, counting down.
CAACATTACAGCAAGGGGATCTATAGCAAGCATTAGCATAAACAGTTTCTTTCTAATGTCATTTTTCTACTTCTGGTCAAATGCTATAATGATGGAGCAACAGTCTGAAGACAAACTTGCTCAAGTTAAAGTTAATATCTTTTTTTTTTTAGAACTCTACCAACCCTTGAGTATGGAAGTTTATAACCAGAGCAATGTTGCCTGAGACTGCTTTCTTGCATTTGCATATATGTGTATGTATAGTTTGGTCCTTATGCTTTTAAAATGTATGGTAAATCTGTAAATCCAAAGGGCCCTGTAAGTTAAACTGTACTTCCTGGGGCAGGTTTTACTTAAGAAAAATATAGACAACTAAACTAATTTCACTTTTCTTCAAACAAACAGACCCACAACATCCATTCATCAAGAGAAATGAGAACAACGTGGAGACCATCTTCATAACAGATTCTCAAACTCACATTGAAGTGCCATGCCTGGTTTCAGATCCTGACCTGAAAGTCTCTCTCTTTTCGGTAGGTCCTCCAACAGCAGCTTAGCTGATTTCTCTGTTACTGCTAAATGGATTAGAGGACTTATTTGTTTTTGTATTATTTTAGAGATTTAGACCAGGATAATTACAGTTATTGTATATGCTGTGTAACTTCAGCCCTTAGCTGACTAAAGTGACATAGCTTTCCAAACCCAAGGAAATGAACAGTAATTTAAATAAATGTTTTTTTTCCTCCAACTTGGTTGTTGTCCAGGTAATCATAATTTATATGCTGGGTTTACTGGGCGAAGTCTGTAGCGTTGAAATGGGGCAGAAAGATATGGGTCTGTTTATACTTTGTTAAAATAAACTTCCTTAGACATCTTTAAATGTGCTGTAACTGAGTTCAGCCTTCTGTTACTTCCACCATTTTGTTAGCATCAACCATAAACCCTCTCTGCATATCAGGCAAACCAATGCCAGACAAATTCATGCAACTGTCTTTTTCTGAATGGCTCCTCAACTCTTTCTTTTGTAAACAGAGCATGTGACTGTCATAAAGACTGGTGTGTGATTTCTTCCAACACTATAATATATCAAATTAGCTGTTATTTCAGTTTATATATTGTGGTTATTAATCTATATATACTGTATGTATCTGCGTATGTATGTACTGTATGAAAATCTGCGAACTCCAAGCCCTAGTGGTTTGAACCCTAGCGAGGGCTAGCCCCCTAGAGAAGGATGGCGTAAGGAGATTGGAGGAAGGAATGGATTGTGGGCTTATTTAAGGGGAAAGCTTGTGATTATGATTGGACGAGACCAGTGGTGGCTAGTCAAACCTGGTCTGTCAAATAGGGGAAGCTCATTTTCGGCCTACATCATTAATTGTGTATATTTGTGTGAAATGTATGATGAAAATCAAGCAATTTCGCCAAGCAAATATAAAGAAATAGGTTTCGACTGAACTTGAGAAATCCGTGATGGGATTGAGCGCGAATAGCTTCAGCGATTCCTTATAGTACAAAATCGCTGTCAGTCAAAAGGAAATGCAATCTTTCTACAGACCCTCCAATCATCACACAGAAGCTCACAGTCCAGGCCAGCCCACTCCTCATTTGCTCTTCATTCACCCCCAGAGACGCTGAGCGTCCGTGAGCGGGACATAATCGCAGCGTTTATCCAATGACCGTCTAGTTTCAAAGCACTGAAAAAAAACGTTCAGCCGCATTGAAGTCAATGGACGCTGGGCTTTAACGGGGAAATGCACTGTGACGCTACGGGAATGTATGAGAAGAAAATCTAAGAAGCTATATCTAACTGATTCTGAAACTCGTGTTTGAGATGAACGTTTTCTAACGCATTTTTAGTCAATAAAATGTTAATATAATAGTACATAATTTGACCATTAATTTTGTGGCATTATGGTCTTAAAGAAATCGCCACTGGATGAGACATGATTAGGAAAATGCAGAGCCAGCCGTGGCTAATCATGCGTTAGCGCTTCTCCCAAAACTTGTTGTCTGAATTTGTTGCGCTGACCAACAGAAAGCTACTTAATCAGGAAGTTCTGTGTGAGCTGTGCTTCATGCATATCTATGGTAGTGACACTAGACAGTGGATCTTTTTTTTGTCAGCAAAAGTCCTCTGTTTTGACTAAGCTTATTGTGTGTATGTTTTTTTTTTAATTACAAATAATTATTTTTGGATCACAATCATCTGCTTAAATATATGCTTTTTTTATACTGTTATACTGTCTTTATTTTAGTTTGCTTTTTTAAAAAACTTTTAGAGCTGAATGTTTGTTATTATTGCAGGTAGATCCGATTCCTTTGCTTCTAGAAGGCAACGGGATCACCTGGAATGAAAAAAAGGGCTGGTCTGTTCCCAGCCACATCTATAAGAACAGTTCCACATTCTTCTACTTCTTCTGCTCCACCTCAGTCCACAACACCGAGCACCAATCATCTATATTTTTTGTGCAGTCAATAGGTGAGTATTAAATATTCAATAGAATAGCTGCTCTTCATAGTAAAGATGTTTACTTTCATATTCTGTGCATTCATTTTCTTCTGAATCTTTCTTCAAGAAGCAAAGACTCACCTGAAGGCTGTGCAGGCTGTTGGTTAATGCTGCAGAGTAGACTCATACTGTACTGTTTAAAGTAGTTGTAGGTAATGAAGCCTTTAAAAAATCTTGCCAGTATGAATCCCTGTAATTTAATAGTTCACATTAGTAATGGTCATAGCTATAATAACAAATAATAGATCAAGATGCTAATGAGTAAATTAAATATTCCAACAGTTTTACAAAATGTTATATATTGCTAACAAGGATTATTTGTGTTTTAAATTGAAAGCATTTGGCAGATACTAGCAGAGCGACATGAGTAACAAACATTCATCCGTCACACAATCAGTTCTCCAGCTGCTCAGCTGCTCTTTAAAGCTGTGATTGGATAATAGGAATGTTGCTCCTGAACCACAGAGGTTTTTGAGAATTTTCTATCATGTAGACTTTACATTTACATCACATTGAAAACAGGGTTTGTCCAGAAAGCTGAGTAGATTTTCCTTAAATGCTCTGGTTGTGGAGTTGACTGTGATCTTCTTCCATCCTGTTTAGGGACCCCTCAGAAATGCTTTATCATTACACTGTCAAATGAGGTCACCGTCCTTCTTTTTCGATCTAAAGTGAGGGTCATACAAAACACTGGCCAGAATCAATAGCCTTTTTACTCAAGAGGGACAAATGAAAACGTTGCTTCAATTATGTGGTGCTGTAGAGCCAGCAGAGCATACCAGCTGACCTCCTGAATAAATATTACATTAGCGTATCTAATAAAATGCATCTAATGGCTTTGTTTGCTTCACTTGCTTTATTTGGGCCATTAAAAACTTACAAATTACCAAAACCTCACAAAGTCACAGTTGGGTTTATTTAGATTAATGAGGTTAATTACTAATCACGCTGATCACACACACAGAAAGGACCAAAGTAAATAAGACCTTGCATTGAAACACATCAGTCAATGCCAGATCCTGTAATTTTAACATTTTTCAAAATTTGCTAAGATAGTGTGATTGATTTTTGCTAATAAATATACTTGTAAACAGTGTGAATCAGATCATGTTTTAAAATCTGTAAGATTTTTTGGTAATATGTTACATGTGCTTATATTACTAATAAATTATGCTTAAGTACATGTACACTGTAACAAGAACAGCTTAAAATAAAGTGTAACTTCATTTTTTTATATAGTAATTTTCATAGAGGATGGTTAAATTGGCAAAAGGATCAGTAACACTTTATTTTAGTGACCTTGTTACTACACTAATAAGTAAATTACAATGCATAATTACATGTAACTTATCCTAGACCAAACCTTAACAAAAACCCTATAGTACAGTAAGTACATGTTGGTGATTAATATTACCTAGTTCTTACACTTTTAAATAAAGTCTAACACAGAAATCTCTCTTAAGCTGTTATGTACAGCAGTACTTTGAAAACTGTCCAGAGCATCTACCAACCCCATAGCAACCGCCCACAACACCCTAATGTCATGTGGAGACAGCAATGAAACAAACACTTCATCCATTACTCCAAGAACTAGGCAAGTGCTGACAAGTCCATGTTTGCAACACCCAACAGGACTGAAGTTTCAAGAGCTCAAGCTGTTTCCTGAGGACTTACCCGTGGAGCTCATGCAGGGGGAGGGTCTGGAGCTCAACTGTACGGCGCTGGTCGAGTTCAACACCGGTGTGGAATTCTACTGGGACTACCCAGGCCAAAAGGTAATTACCAGGCCACACTGCACATTACAGTTATCAAAAATCATCAGCTAAGAGAAAGAACGTGACCTGTCCAATTCTGAATAAATGACCTTTATCTAATTAATTTGCGATGGTACTGGGCTGTGAACAAAAATGCAGCAGCTTTGGTGTGATTGCGTTCTATAGTAATAAATCTCTGCTAACAGATGCGAACCATCTTATTCATCATTCTCCCACACTCGTGTGCTTATCTGTGGCCACTCATTCAGTACATCTATCCAGTTATTATTTCCGCTCTCTCATTTCTACATTAGCCTTAGTTTCCTGCTTCACTTGTTTACTGGAGTCATGCAAATTCCATTTTGTCTATTATGTATTTTTTGCTTGAAATAAAGCCTAATTTTATTACTGCATGAAGTACTTCTTGATAAATAATGATTTGTTTATGCATTAAAAATAAAATGTAAGCAAAAAATAAAAATTCTCTTATTATGTTATTTTATATTTTTTATATATTTATATTATATTATAATTTATATTTTCATTTATATTTTTAATGTACTTCTTGTTTTTTGCATATAGACCTCACTGTGCCAGCATAGCTCACAATGATCTATGACTGTGGTATAGTCGTTTCATAGCTAGTAACTTTCAAAATGAGGAAATGTTAGTTAAGTGGTAGTATGTAGTATTTTAATTGGAGATGTTGCAAATACCAAAGTGTGCACAGCAAGAACACAAAAGACAGAACACTAATCAGATATTTTTTGCACTGTGTGGACAGGAGAACAGACTGGCGAGTTTTCAATCTGTGCGCAACATCCTGGACAAAGCCACTGAAGTCTCTAGTATCCTCACAATCAGAAGCGTTAATGTGGATGATAGCGGTGACTACATCTGCTCTGCCAGTAGTGTGAAGGAGAAAAAAGAGCTTGCTACTATAGTCTTAGTTCACGGTATGTAAAAATAACTATGCCTGTTCTATTATACATTCAAGTGCATATATAGCAAACACAAACAACACTTTACCGCTAATGTAACGGCTCGTCTTTCATAATTCTGTAGAGAAACCTTTCATCACCTTGGACTACAGGAACGGATCAGTTATAGAGGCAAAAGAGGGACAAAAATCTGCCCGGCTCCCTGTGAAAGTGTCAGCATACCCTTTACCAGAAACACAATGGTAAAATGTCAAGCTTTGCAAACATGCATGAGCAACTTGTGAATTCTGTGCTTGCCATGTAATCTGAATTTTTCATATATCAAATAATAATTTAATACAGTCTTTTATATCATAATCTATTATTGAAAATAAATTACCATGCTCTGCATAAAAAAGCTTCGGCTGACAACAAACATATATATTTCGGTCTTTATTTTAAGGTTCAGTAAACTCCTAAACTCCTAATTTGCTTAATAGTAAGGTAATTATTAAGTTTAGATATTGGGTATAACTAGTGATGTCGAATATGGACAAGCAGAATATGTGCTTTATTACTATTAATAAACAGTTAATAATAATAGGCATGCTAATAAGCAACTAGTTCATAACACTTTAGAATAGGTAACACTTGTTAACTATTATCGACTCAGTAAATTCTTAATTTGCTGCTTATTAATAGTTAATAAGGTAGTTGTTAAATTTAGCTATTGGATAGGATCAGGGATGTAGATTAAGGTCATGTAGAATAAGGAATTAAAATGCACTTAATTAGCACTAATACATGGCTAATATTGTAGTAATATGTATGTAACGTTGTCAGTCTTGTCCTGTCTGATGTCTCGTCTTTCTGTTTTGCCCTTGTTTTGATTAGTACATGTCTTGTCCTGTTTCTTAGTCCTGCCCCCATCATTAGTGTTTGATTTCATCCCAGGTGTGTGTCCCAGGTGTATTGAGTTTCCCTCTTTGTTTCCGTTTGTATTTAACCTGTGTCCTTTTGAGTTTCTAGCTGTCAATGTTTAATGTGATGCTCATTTGCCTGCTGTCTTGTTGTTTTGCCATGTAAATCTGGAGTCTTTATTAAAAATGTTACCTGTTTCCTGCAATCCACATCTCTCTGCCTTCCTTGCCCACCGAGAAGTGAGGCGTCAGCGTTACAGATCGACCAACCACAAATTATGGAGTTGTTACAGCGCCCTGGTGCATGCGGACCTCTCTTTTTTCGAATTTGCCAAAGGATTTTAGGAACTCACTCTAGGGACTAGCTTTGGTGACATAGCACTCATTGTGGAGTTCTGAATTAGCTATCACCACTGGGCTGAGCTGGGAGGTGCCATTGTACTCCTGCCTGGGATAGGTTCGGGCCCATGGGGAGAGATTGCCAGGATATGCCATCTCGCCCAGTTTCGGCCAGGAGTGTAGGTCCAGTTACCCCACGGATTCCAGTCCGCAGTTGTTGGGTCCCTGCCCTGAATCACGGTAAGGGGAATCGTTGTCAGGATCCGGTGCCCGAGTTTTGGCCAGGAGTGCTGATCCAGTTACCTGTGGATTCCAGTCCACAGTTGTCAGGTCCCAGCCCCGAATCACGGCCAAGAGAGTCAGGTCCAGTGTCTGAATTACGGCCTGGAAAACCTCCAGACTGCTTTTCCCTTGTATTGTCACACGACCCAAGGCCAGCATTTTTTGGGGGGTTATAGTGGTGCCATGGTCTTGGTGGCGAGGGGTGGGATGGGCAATGGGCCGTAGCCGCCTGAAGCCCCAGATCCATCGTGGCCTGTCAAGGCTCCCTTCTTTTTTCCGTTTGTATTTTACCTGTGTCCTTTTGAGTTTCTAGCTGTCTGTCAATGTTTAATGTGATGCTCATTTGCCTGCTGTCTCATTGTCTTGCCATGTATATCTGGAGTCTTTAATAAATGTTACCTGTTTCCTGCAATCTGCTTCTCTCTGCCTTTCTTGCCAGCTGAGAAGAGAGGCGTCAGCGTTAATTGATTCATTAATATAAAAAATTGTTAATGGTTAAAATCAAGTGCAATTGTATATTTTTCTTCATATTGAATGTCCTGTTTTGATAACAAAATGTCTTGGACACATTTCAGCGAATTTCAAAATATGCATATATCTCACCAGATGTATGTCGTAATGTATGATGTAAATGATCTGTATGTTTGCAGGTATAAGAATGGCAAACTGATCACCAGACGGCCAGAGTTCAGTCGCTTTAGAGTCCAGCAGCATGCTCTGGAGATCAGAGACGTGTGTAAGCATGATGCTGGAGAATACACACTGATCCTGAAAAGCACACGTGCCGCTATAGATAAAAGACTAAACTTTAGTCTCATAGTCAATGGTAAGACTCTCAATGTGTAAAAGATGTTTAAATGATATATTTGCAATTTTGTATTAGGTTAATCCGTTATTTAAATGAAAAATCAGGGTTGGTGTACCTTGGTGGTTAAAAATCTGAGGTAGAAACAGAAAGATTGCAGCTGCAGTACAAATGCTAGAAGGGATAATTCATCAAATGAATGAAAATGATAAATAATGCATGAAAAGGTCTTGTACTGTATGTGCTGTTAAAAAACTGATTAAAAGTTTAAGACAGAACCATGGCAGTGGTCACTATATAGATTTTTTTTGAAAGCAGGAATTTCATGATTCTACAACTTTTAGAAAGAAGACTTGTGGATGTAAAATACAGTTAAAACAATTAAATTGAGAAATATTACAGTTTAAATGAACTGTTTAGATCTAGTAGTTAGTTTATGTTAGCTCAGGTCCATTATGTACTATTAACTATTATCACATTTGGTCACACTATATTTTATCAATTAATATATAATCAATTACTATTAATAAACTGTTAACTACAACTTTTGACTCTGGAAACCCCTGCTTACACATGCTTTTTATAATGTAGTTTTTTTTAAGAATATTTTCTTTAGAATAGTTATAACAATTTAGAATGTAGGCTTTATAAGCTCTAATAAATGGCCAATATGTTAGTAATATGCATGCTAATAAGCAACTAGTTAATAGTGAAAATTGGTTCCTATACTAAAGTGTTATCCAACTTTTGATTACGTATTTGTAAATTAATAGTGTGTAGTAGTAAGTGTGATTAATAAATGCCTAATTTTTAAGTGTTGTATAATTAGTTCATGTTAAAAAATGTCATTCATTCATGATAACTATTTAAAAGTGTAATAATTTCTTGCTTTGCATTTGTAGTTCCTCCTCAAATCCATGAGAAGGAGGCAGCAACACCTACTAACCCCTACGGGAGGAGCAGTCGACAGACCCTCACCTGCACCGCCACCGGGACCCCTCCTGCCTCCATCACCTGGCAGTGGAGGCCATGGAGCCCCTGCGGTCTCAACAGCACCCGCAGGACCTTGTAAGAAACCAGAGGTTTACTCGTCACATCTTAAATGCTTTCTAAATTGTGTTGAAAAACTCTGCTGGTTAGGAAGTCATGTACATTTGCATTTAGCAGGCACTTTCATCCAAAGTGACTGTTGCGAGGTTAAGAGGTTCTCCAAACATCTCAAGTCTCAGAATATTGCCACTCTGAAGGGATTGCACTCCCAGTGTCAGCACTGGATCATTGGGAGTATGAAGTTGATCTGGCAAAGTTGTCAAAATCACCATTGAATGTTAAACTTGCGGTTCACATTGAGTTCAGAGTGGATAGTCTTTGTCAATTTTGGCGACGTGCCCGCAGTCTCTTATTGGTCAGAGATGCTCTTTTCCATGTTTTCAGAAGCTTTGTTTATTTTTTCTGCAGTTAAGTCTGAGCGGGTGGTGTGGTGGCAGCTTTTCTTTCTTGTTGACTGGAGATAAGGCAGCTGGGGAAGGTGGGGAGGTTAGGAGGGCGTTAGGGATATTTATAGTATTCAGCTTGGAGAGAGCACAGTGTGAAGGACAGAGGTCTGTCGTCTAAACAACAGGAAGCATGGAGACAGAGGGATTTAAGCATCCTCTGGCATTGAAAGCGGACTACTTGTATCTTCTCTGTGGTTTGAGTTGCTTCTAGAGTTCGGGTTGGAGGGACTGAGCTACGGGCGGCAGCTGAATCATTCAGACAGGTCCAGAGAGAGCCGGAGGCGAACCGCAATTCCCATCTGCTTCCACATTACTTCTACACTCTCACAGCTGAGGCCTAGAGTCCCTGATCACATTCAAACCAGCACTCCGAGTGCATTACATATTTATCAGCAGTTATTATTTCTCGATATCAGGCTATGAGTTCCACTCCAATGGTGTAGATTTTAGCAACGTTCCAAAACCAAGAGAGCCGCATATCTAGACAGTTATATGAGTTATATGGGTAATTCACCACTACCATGATGGGGTTTTAATAAAAGCTGGCAATGTAATCTGTGCCGAAGGCAGTTTTTTTAATCTGTGCTACATGGACTCGTGCTGACTTTGCGTGAGTGGAAAATTATCGTGCTTGGTGCTAAAGGGTAGGTAACCATTCAAATTCTATGAGAATAGCACAGTCCACACCACAACTACAACCTTAATGACACAGAGTTTCACAGATTTTTAAATATGACAGCCAGTCAGAATCTACTCTTTTAAGAGCTTTGACATTTAAGGCAGAAGATGAAAAAACTGCAGTGCGCATTTATAAAAAACAGAAATGTATCATCTGTTGGTGTGAACTTAATAATATATATTTTATCACTAATATATTTAGCAATGTACATACACTTTATTTTAAGGTCAAATTCTTGCTATTAACAATTAACTGTCTTTTGTCTCAATAAACGTCCTAATTTGCCGGGCTGCTAATTAGTAGTTAGTAAGGTAGTAGTTTGTAATTAAGCAGTTAAGGATGTAAAAATGTGGTCATGTAGAATGTGTGCTTTAGAAGTATTAATAATCATCCAATATCTCAATAATATGCATGCTAATAGGCAACTAGTTCACAGTGAGTCTTGGTCTAGTCTAGTTCATAATGGTCTCAAATAAATAAAGGGCCACCAAAAATACATTTCCATAATGCATTGCTAAAAGCTGAATGAATAAAATCTTAGAAAGCTGTGAAGAGGTCAGGAGATATTATAAATATGTTGTTTTTTAAGATCTATTTTTGAGACAGCCCTGTGAGTATCCCTGGCAGTGAAGACAATCCCAGAATGCACCGCAACAAGCTCTTGATCCAAAATAAGAAAGCAAGTAAAAATATATTTTTTCAGGGGTCATCAGAAGTAAAATTGACTTTACATGTTGTTTAATTATAAATGGGTGTTGAAAGTTTGTGTACTCGTCCACTCTATAATGACAAAAATGCACCCAGTGTTTTTTTTTTTTTAAATCCATATTTTAAAAACCATTTGTCAAATCAGGCTATTCTGAGATTACTGACAAAGTGACGTAGTTCTGTACAGGCCACTTCCATTGAATTACAAAGCCCTTTTACCTCAGCTCCACCCTGAGTAAGCTGTCATTAGTTATCTCATTGTGTTGACTCTGGTGCAGGGAAAGACAAGAATGTCTCTGATTAAGGATTTGAGGTGTTTAGTTGTTAATTGACTTAATAATAATAAACATAGCACTTTACTTTGCGTTTATGCTCACGTGAACCATTCAGGATCCAGCTTCACGTACAGTAGAATTGATTGTAAGGTTTTTTATTAATCTTTTCAAATCACATCTACCTAATAATGTCCCATTGAGCAAGTTTCGTGGTTGAAATTTACAGTCTGCTCATCACTCTATGAAGAGATGGGACAGGGATTTGCAGATCTCACTTCTTTTCAAAGGAGCACACGCAAATTGGGGACAACTACAAATTTTTAATGAGATTTAAATATTTATATAAATTCTTCCTTTATTTACGATGAATAACTGTATTTATGACATCTTTGTCAATTTTGAAGATTTTTTTCCACTAAAATGGACTGACCCTGGAATGTGATTTGATTCAATACCATTTTCAACCAAGCCTTGTGTAAGGATATTGCCTTAATATGTTTTTTATGTAGACTGCTGTCTAACCTAGGTTTTGTAATAGACCCATTGTGTTCATTCTTACAACCTAGGCTCATTGGAAATACTTGCCTCCACTTACATTTCTGCAAAACTGAAAAAACGCACCTATACATACAAGTTGTTGCGGTTTTTAGTTGACATGAACACTAGAGGCAGTAAAACTCCCACAACTTTTCCTTTTCAAACAAAAGTATGATTTACAGGTATATTTTTGATTAATAAAAGCTACTTTTCAACCAGTTACTTGCAGAATGTTTTGTTATGACTTTTTAAAAAATGTGAACATCCTGCACGATTTAAAAACGGATACTTTTGAACATTGTCATCACATATACAGCTTCATATATATATATATAAGGTTTCTAGTTCAGTTGGTTTACTCTGTAGCTCACATGGTATGCTGTTACACTTTAACGAAAACAGTTCAACGAAACAGTTTAAATCAGCGTAAGGAAGTAAAAATAGCATGGATGCATAAGCAAATTCATTTTAAAATTACTTTTGCATTTTTTAACACTATCGGTTAAGTTTAGATTTGGGTTTGGTGTAGGGAATATTTCCAACATGATATAGCATTAGCGACACTCACTGGATATTCGAATTCTGAACGGCCACAAAACGTACCTCAAGCAGCATTATAAAAACATTGCAATCTGTAACTAATACCACCTAATACAAACGTGCCACGGTTGCGTATTAAACGTGTGTTTTAGCACCACTCTCTGGACATTTAACAATGTATGTAGAGGCACGGATTTCCAATGAGCCTGGGTTGCTTTTAAATGAATCAAAGGCTAACACTCATGTGTGGCCTTCGTTTGTCATTTCTTGCTTAGCTCTCAACACACACAGGAAAGCAGATGCATCTAAAAGCTCTTCCTGATGTGGAAACTGTCAATGTGTGCATCCTGCATCTGATGTTCCTACTCTCTCTCCCCTTTTCTCATTCCCACACACACATTAGGGAGTAATATCCTTAGAGTTTATGAATATGATGAACTATTATTTTGTCCATATCTGTCCTATGGTATTCATAGTTGTATTTCATTTTCACAGGGGTCGAAGGGGTCAACGAGACAAGATTCCCATCTGTCAAAACTGGATAGGTTTGGATCCTGAACACGCGGTCAACCCTATCGAGAGTATTGAAACTTTGACTGAAATGGTGGACGGGAAAGAAAAGGTTCAGTTCCTGTTTGAATTACTCTTATTTCCTGAAAATTTCCCATAAATGTCTGGACCAAATATGTGTCCTCAAGCTGAACCCTGGGTATTTCATGTGACACCAGATATCCGAAACTTGACATCTAGGGTGAGAGAGGTGGTGGGGCAAATATGTTACAATTTCTACTTTCGAAATATTTAAACCCATCTTCCAGTTCTTGCTTCCTGGATGGAGAGGGAATAAACACACATTAACACAGCACTCTCTTCCTGTTTTCTGACACACCTGTGAGGTCATTTCCTGTGTGTGACCCTGGAAGTAGGAGTGGCAGGGGAAAGAGATACTAAAACAGCATAAAGCTTAGGGGAATAGTTCACCAAAAAGTAAAAATCACTATTTATTACTCTTACTGTATTTCATTTTGAACATCTTTCTTCTCTCACTACCTTGTTTTTCAAAACATCTTCGGTAACATTTTATTTTTAGGGTCTGCTTGTTAGCATGCATATTACTAGAATATTACCCATTTATTAGTAATAATTAAGCACACTTGACCTTATTCTACATCCTTAATCCTACCCAATACCTAAACTTAACAAGTTGTTAAGTTAATAGTGAATAAGTGAATAACCTATTCTAAAGTGTTACCACATCTTCTTTTGTGTTCCACGGAACGTATTCTATGCAGGCTGTCTGTACAGGTTTGAAACAACAACAAAAGTAAATAATGAAGAGATTTAATTCAATTTTTGGGTGAACTATCCCTTTAACAATTTGTTTTTGATCCAAATGAAAACAAGTCAGTCTTTTAAACTGCTTCTGTTGTTTCCACAGACTGTCAGCCGTTTGGTTATTCAGAGCGCCAACGTGTCGGCTATGTACAAGTGCTCAGCAGAGAACAAAGTGGGAAGAGATGAAAGATTGATCTATTTCTACGTGACCAGTGAGTTTCAGCAACATTTTTGAAGCAAACAAAACTGTATGGATTTTCAATAACATCACAATAGCTCATGCTTAAATCACCATAAAATCAAAATTGACATTTCTTGCAGCGTTTATTTTAAATGATGTGTTTGTGTATATCCTTTTTTCCCTGCATTTGTTTTCTTGTTCAAGAATCCATTTCACTTGTATCGGTAAAAAGAATGATCACTTCTATTTGATTAAAACTTTAATCTCAATTATTAACTATACACTGGAAAAAGTTGGTGTAATTTACAGTAAAAATGCAGATGTGGCTGCCAGAACTGTACTGTTAAAAATTTAGAAGCCAATTTTTCAGTTTTATAGATGAATAAGTAAGTATAGATTTAATAAGTAAAAAAAAAACTTATCTCATGGCCTGAAATAACCACATTTCTAACATTTATTTTAAATCCTAACTTAACCTTTTGGAATAGACTGACAACCTGTTCAACATTGTTCTGAATTATTGACAAAAGCCTGTAAAAAGAAGCCTGTAAAAAATATGTATGGTTTGTTAATCCTGTTAATCTTTTATTCAATACGTTCACTTAAACCACAAATGAATTGGCCACAAGTCTCTCTGAGAGCACTTTACCAGAGACCATTCCTCCATAAAGAATTTCTTCTTAAGTTTGAGCAATAGCAAAAGGTAAATATAGCACTCAGTGAGCATTTTTGTTGATTTTAATGTTTTGGATCATTGCCCTGATGGGAGATCCATCCTTAGTGCATTATAAGATTTCTAACAGTGGCAGTCAGGTTTTTTTTTTTAATCTGTTGACTCAACAATCTTCTGTAATTCTCAAGCTGTGATCCTTGGACAGTCTTTGGCCACTCAAACGATTCCCCTTGCCTTGCTTTAAGACAATATAGACACACTTCCTCTTCCAGGCAGATTTGTAATATTTCCTGATGACTGGTTTTACAAGGAAAGTTTGAACTCTTGAAATATAATCTATGCAGAAAGATGCAATTGAAAGGGCTTGCAAATCTCCTGAGCAATGTTAACGCCATTAACAGAAACATTCTTAGAGTATGGACCAACGCACGGTAGACATACTACTCTGTAGGAGTATAAAACTAATTTTAGGACTCAGGAATGATCTAAGACATTTTCCCTCCAACTTCATTTTTTCATCTTGTATTTTTCACATTGTGGTTCCAGGCTTCCATACCTTCACTGGGTATGCAATCTAATTTATCAGAAAAGACAAATGAAAAACACTATGGCAGGTGTTCATTCAGAAGTGAGGGGGAGCAGTCGTGGCCTAATGGATAGGGAGTTGGACTTGTAACCCAAAGTGAGCATTTTCGATTCCCAGATTCCCGGATTGTGGGTGGGGTTAGTGAATAACCAGCACTCTCTCCACCTTCAATACCGTGACTGAGGTGAGACCCTTGAGCAAGGTGCCGTTCCCCCAACTGCTCTCCGGGCGCCGCAGCACTGGCTGCCCACTGCTCTGGGTGTGTGTTCATGGTGTGTGTGCGTGGTTAATCACTTCTCACTGCTGTGTGTGTGTGTGCGCACTTGGATGGGTTAAACACAGAGCACAAATTCCTAGTATGGGAAACCATACCTGCCCACAAGTTTTTCATTAAATCCAATAATGCAATGCTGTAAAATGCAAAACTGACTTCTTGCACATGAAATTAAGTACCAAAGCTGTTGTGCATCCACAAGTTTTTAAGTGTAGTATTTTTTTTTACAAATATTTACTATTGAATGGATCTAAAAATGTGATTTATCCAGGAGATGTGTTTCATTATTTTTCTTATTATTCATATTCATTTCCTATTCAGCTATTCCAGAGGGGTTTGGGATAGAGATGGAGCCCTCAGAGGATCCGCTCGAGCAGGAACTTGTACGGCTGAAGTGTAATGCAGATAATTACACCTATGAGAACCTGCGGTGGTACCGTCTGGACCCGCAGGCTGTTCCTCCAGAGCTGGACTGCAAGAGTCTGCACCTATACGCAGAGTCTCTGGCGGGAAAGCTAATGTTCCAGACCACCAGCAACAACTGGGTGTTGGAGCTCACCATTGCCAACATCCAGCTGCAGGACGAGGGAAACTACGTGTGTGAGGTGCAGAACAAGCGGAGTGGGGAGAAACATTGTCACCGCAAGTACATCCCAGTCAAAGGTGAAGGTCAATCATTGACCCTTTTTATGTTTTGTTACACTTTATTTTAAGGTGTCATTGTTATAGAGTAATTATGTATTTAAATACTGTGTAATATTAAATATTAACCATAGGAATGGTCCTGCTGTCCTTGCTGCTTACATAAAAAGCTGCCTTTTAAGGTAGCAGCCTAAACTTGAAAGTGACTGGAATGCTCTAAGTAGTTGCTCACTTGTATTACAGACTCAAATTCTTACACATGATTCCATTGGAGTCAGGCATTAGTGTTGCTAAACTAATTACTGAATATTGTAACAAAAAACTAAATTATGACAAAATACTAAAAAAAACATTCAAAAGATGGAACATTGTTTTATAAATATTTATTATTACTGAATCTGTATTTTGTAAATTAGACTTTGCAATGTCCAGGCTGTCCAATGTTTATAATGTGTCTATATGTCACTGTCATGTTTTTTCTGTAAAAATCTAACCATAATTAAAGGCGTATTCTCTTTTTTCCTGTGTCCGCTCCAGCACTGGAGGCACCTCGATATCGTAATAACCCCACCAATCAGACGGTAAATGTGAGCGAGTCGCTGCAGATGGAGTGTGATGTCGAGGGCACACCCTCTCCACAGCTGTCCTGGTTTAAAGATAACCAACCCCTCCATCAGATATCAGGTTAGCCATTCATGGCTGTCCTTCAGCACACTTATTAGGGTTGTTATATGTGTCTTTAACTACTATGTCCTAACATTTAAATTAATAATTTAAAACAGTGTACTTACTGTATAATACTTACTGTATTCCTGCATTAAAAACACCTGCATGTACATCTGTAATTCATATGTGTAATTATATCTGTAATTACACTGTTACCCCATAACCAACCATTAACCTAACCATGCCCACAGGTGTAGCTTGATGTTTGAGCTTGTGGGTGAGGGAGGGGTGGCAAACCACGCCATTCATTCTGGTCAAGTCAAACATTTAAAATAGATTTTAGCATTTAAGTAATAAATCACACAATTAGAATATGAGTAAACAGACTATGAGACACATTGAACAAATTACCTGTAAAAGCATTTACCTTTTGCTGCCTTAGCAGTAAACAATGTACATAATGCAACAGGCAAGCAGTATATATAACAGGCCAAAATTATTGGCCAAAATGCAGATTCGTCATGTGACAGATGAGATTGGGGAAGACATTTGTAAGTTTGATTTTATTTATTCATTTATTTATTAATCAAAATAAAAAATGTTAAATATATTTAAATATCTACATTTAATATAAAGTGAGATCAGGGCGTTTGTATACATAGCAATGGTCACGAATTAGCAAAATAATTATTTCCAAAGACTAAATGTATTTATTTTAAAATATTAAAAACTAAAAATGGTCACATCCATATTAACTGGTTTAATTCAAGAATGTAAGATAACTAAATCATACTAAATATATACCAACAAAACGTTCATTGGTTAAATCGGGTAGAATTACCTTGTTATGGTAAAGATTACCACTTTTTGCAATGTAGAAAACCACACCGAAAATCACTCTTAATACAAACCTGAACATTACAGCTGCATAGCGATGCACTAAACATAAAAAATAGCCTAGCAAGCACATATCACTGACCCGGTGACCCCCCTGCTGCAGTGACTTTAGAACGAGCAAAATCTCAAAGAAAAGTTAAGGTGGTTCAGTAGTAAAAATGTGCAGATAGTGAGTTTGAGAGGATATACGAAGTAATAGGTATAAATGTAAGGTAATGCATTATATAGATATAACATTGTCTGCTTTAAATTTACACTATATTCTTCAGTTTGATTTCCTCTCCATTTCTCTGCATGTTGTTCAGCCCCTTCAAATTAACATAAATGTGCTATTCCAAAACAATTCCATTACAGATTACATTATACTCACCACAGCAATCCCCTCTAGCTTAGCACATTTGAATAGGAACACACTTATTCATGAGCACAAACTAACACACACAAATTGAATTCTGGTGCTGGAAAAAAGCATTCAAGTCATGCTAATGTACTAGAGATCTTGTGGATTGGAAATTGAATAGAACTCTGGTCTGCTGCATAAGAGTATATCACAAAGAAAAGACAGCTCTGGGAATGTATGCGGGTAACTTGTGGGCTGTAAGTGAATTCACATGCAGTGCAATACAGTGCTGTTTGTTGATAGGTGTTATGGGGAGGATATTATATCAGGAACAAACAGAGTTCAAGAGCTATTAGCAGAAGGTCACTGAATGTGAATATGAGTTTTTTTATTTGCTCAGCTAATTCAGTTCATAGCAAAGCCACAGTTGTTTTTCTAGATCCTGTACAGATCTAATAAAAATTTTAACACTGTGCCTATAACAAGTATCTGATTGTTATGGACTAGTGGGTTGCTTTTTCCTGCTACAAATTACAGTAAGTGTATAATAGAATGGAAAATAAAAATTCATATGAGAATAAAAATGCATTTTTCCACATAAATCCTTGATTTAGGCTATACAAGAGATACCATAGAGTTTTCAACCCCCTATTTTTATTCTAGTTTCCATTAGATTCATAAATATGTTTAGATAAATAAATACTTAGAACCTGTATGTTGAATTACAGCACAGTGGTTGTATAGTTTTATATACTTGAGATCGATAAAATGCTTATAGATCATTTAGTGTTCTTATAACTTTTATATCTTAATGCTTCCGTAGATTTAAAATGACGAAACACTTTATTTGTCTCTTTTAAAACAATAGATTGTAGTCAAAATTTGAAGTGGATTAAAAAAAGTTAAATCAAAGTTGTCTTAAGACAAGAACGTATTTAGTTTAGGACAACTTTGATGAAAGGTTTTGATCCACTTCAAATGTTGACTAGTGTTTACTATAACATTTCTTTCAAGTTTTTCTTTATTCATATACACATTTAAAACAGCCACAGGACTGACCAAAGTGCTTCACAAAAGGCATCAAAAGAAAATTAATAAAATAATAGAAAATACAATAGTCGACAATATAAAACACACAATTGTATAATTTAATACACCACATATCACCTATTTACATATCTTTTTACAGGAAAAATTGAAAGAAAACTTAGTAAGGTGGAAAGATCCAAGCTCACTTTTTGGACCATAATAATAATAATAATAATAATAACAATAAGTTATAAAAGTTATTCATGGCATATATTGTTCCATGAAGAAACTCAAACATCTGTGGAATCTTTCACTAAAACAAAAGGTTCTTCATAGTGGAAAAAATTATACATTTATTATAATTATAAATTTTTACATTTTTAATCTTAAAAAATGTTTTATAAGAACTATGAAGTTTTGGTAACAATCCAATAATTAACTAAGTGTTTTCCCAGAACAGATTAGATTAGATTCCTTAGATTAAGCTAACATGCTTAATCTACACATGCTAACAAGCATCTAGTTGATAGTGTGAATTAGTTCTTAAAATAAAGTTTTGTTTAAAGGGTTAGTTCACCCAAAATTTTGTCATTAATTACCCCCCCTCATGTCGTTCCAAACCCATAAGACCTCCGTTCATTCTCAGAACACAAATTAAGATATTTTTGATGATATCAGAGAGCCATGTGTCCCTCCATAGACAGCAATACAACTGAAATTATCCAGATCCAGAAACGTAGCAAAAACATCTGTAAAACTATCCATGTGACATCAGTGTATCAATCTGACTTTTGTGATGCTACGAGAATGCTGTCTCAGATTCTGTAAAATTGCAGAAGACGTAAGTCATAGGAGAAGAATGGTTGAGTATATTATGCTATTACATCAGTTGTATTGCTGTCTATGAAGGGTGTGATGGCTCTGATAACATCAAAAATATCTCAATTTGTGTTCCGAAGTTGGACAAAAGTAATATGGGTTTGGAACGACATGAAGGTGAGTAATTAATTACATAATTTAAATTTTTGGGTAAACTAACCCTTTTTAGTTTATGGCATCATCTTTTTATTGTCTGTAATTAATGATAAATTAAGAATATCCTACCTGATCTGATGTTACTACTTTGTACGACCTCACTCATGCGATTTCATCTAAATTGTATGTATTTTACGAGTTGCCAATTCGTATGAATTTGTACGAATGACCTAAACCTAACCCTTCCCCTAAACCTACCTGTCAAGGGGGTTTAGACAAAACATACAAAATTGTACGAGTGAGGTCGTACGAATTAGCACGGGGCAAGTTGATAAAATAGAAAATCATAAAGCAAGAAAGCCATAACAAAAGAGGTTGCTGTGCCATAAAGCCATGGCTGGCTGGCAGATTGTGTGTTTGATGGTTTTGTGGATGTGTTCAGGGATCCTCCTGCAGGACTCCAATCGGACTCTCAGCATTCAGCGAGTGCGAGAGGAAGACGCTGGTCTGTACACCTGCACGGCCTGCAACCAGAGGGGCTGCGTTCAGTCCTCCGCCACGGTTTCAGTCATCGGTGAGAGCCTCTTATTTGCGTTAGGTGGTGCTGTAGTATACAGTTCACTCTCCTTACATCCGGATTGTGCTTTGTCCTTCAATTGACATTTAGTGGTGACATACACAGTATGGTTTGAGCTTATACGTATATACACAGACGAGCACTTTAACACACATATCTTTTTATACCATAGTGAGGGCTTCACATACTGATATCTGTTCTTAAATAATCTCAAGCTAATTTGAATTACTTCACCCTTACTCTACTCTAACTAAAACTTCATTTTTTTTTTTAAAATTAAGCTTATTTAGTCGCTTTTTGAGGATGTGTTTATTGCGAGGACCCGAAACTCTCAACCTAACAGACATAGCTCTTTTCTAACCTTCATGCATCTTGTCTTTACCATTGTATACATAGTGGTATGTGTTATATGGCAGCTAATGTGTAATATTAGTATTTGTATATAAAACATAAGGTCACACTTTATATTAGGTGCTCTTAACTATGTACTTACATCAAAAAATAAGTTGTGGTCATTGAATTACAAAACACTTTTGTTGCTTTTGAGGTGGGAAATGGGTAAGGTTAGGGACAACAGTGTAATTATAAATGTTTTTACAGAAATGTATTACAGATGTTATTATATAGGTATTTTTACAAATATAAGTACAATGTAAAAACATGTATGTGCACAATAAGTGCATTGTACCAAATTATTCATATAAATTTAAGTACATAGTATAAGATCGCCTTATATAAAGTGGAACCAAACATAATAATTTATAGCCTTGAGAAAAAAAAAAAACAAGCAAGAAATTGTCAAAAACAAAAAACATATTTGTCATGCAATAAAATTTTCCAAAACAAACTTTTACAAACTAAATCTGCAACATGTATTAAAATTAAATCAGTTTATAAGGTGTGAACTTAATGATATGGTTAATTATTATATTGTAATATTTGTAATAATGTTTTGTTTGCCAGGCTCTGATGACAAGACCAATGTAGAAATAGTGATTCTCATCGGAACGGGAGTCATCGCCATCTTTTTCTGGGTCCTTCTCCTTGTTATCTTCTGCAACGTCAAGCGAGTCAGTACAATATGTTTCATTTTACATACAATAATAACACTTAATGCATCTCTGTTCTTTTTTTTTCTCACAACAAAGTATTAAACATAGGCTACAATATGTAAAAGGAGCATATACAATAAATGTTGATATAAATAAATAATAGTAATGAAAGAGAGATTATTCAAGGAGCATTATTTATTTTTTTTCATCAACAATGCCGTGCCTTCAGTGCAGCATAAGAGGAAGCCATATCAGTACTTCAATGATGAACAAGAGTAGTGGAGTCAGCAATTCTAGGAGATGATGTGGAGCGCAGCCACCTCAGGCTCACTGTTTCTGCATTCTTATAGGCTGCGGTTTCATCCATCAATAAGTGTTATGATATTGTCCTGCAGGTGAACCCAGCAGATATCAAGACAGGCTATCTGTCAATCATCATGGACCCGGGGGAAGTGCCGCTTGAGGAGCAGTGTGAATACCTGCCCTATGACTCCAGCCAGTGGGAGATATCCCGAGACAGACTACGCCTCGGTACATTCACAGATAGCACATTTTAAAAACTCTGATACAGGCTTTAAATGGGTCCAAATTCATGGCTTGGATCCCAGAAATAAAGCATATTTATGGTCTAGAAACTTTAATTCAGCATTAGGCTTGATCTGTACTCAGGAATCCTTGTATGATGTGATAAAGAATGGTTTGTGTGGGTTTGTGACAGTGGTGTAAAGTACTTGAGTAAATGGACTTCGTTACAGTACTTAAGTATTTTTTTGGCTACTTTGTACTTGTAC
>JAUMHI010000055.1:1808169-1825989 GCA_032359435.1 Enteromius unitaeniatus | reverse complement strand
ACACACACACACATACATATATATATATATATATATATATACACACATCTATATATCTATATCTATATACACACACACACACACACATATATATATATATATATATATATATATTTTATTTTTTTTATTAGGAGACATTACTAAAGATAATAAACTCAAAGCACTCATTTAACAATATAATTAAGAAACAAGTCTTGTGTTGAATAGCTCCATAATGTTTAACTCCTTTTCAACATTATGGTACACCCCAACAAAAAAATTTAATAAAATAACAACCTTAATTTTAAAAAGATAAACAAACACAAAACAAACAACAATGAAACCATCTGTCGCTGTGGTTTATTCTGACCGTGGTAAACAAAAACAAAGTGGCGTAGCCCAGATGATGACGTCCATTTGATTAAGTAGGGCTAAATGATATCTGCTAAAACAAGCGTGGAAACTCGAGTCATGTTTTGTTTGATTTAAGTTTAACTAAAAAGTTTGTGATGTATCCAAGTAGTTTAAGCCACAAAGCTGAAAAGTAGGTTATGGTTTCTGTTCTCTTTAAATGTAGTGAAAATACACTTCTGTTGCCATGTCAACTTGTGGCAAAGGACACATCACATATTTGACGCATAGCAGTCCTGTGTAACCAGTGCAACCAGATTTTAGAACACGGTCAAAACACTGACAGGAAATTATTCAGCCTCTTTACAGCAGTGTTGAGAGGGAACGCTTGACAAGACGTAAACAACATGTTTCCAGCCTAATCTTCAAAACAATAAATGGTTAACCATTAAACATTATGGACTGAGGAAATAAAAGTACAGTTAAGCCACAAAGTACCTTTAGAGACACGGAAATAAACAAAAAGCATTCCTTCAAGAGTCTTTTAGTTAAAAAAGAAGACATTCATCATTTTCCTTCAATCAAACAATCAAAATAAAATACAGGTCTGCAACCAAGAATGACATCAGAGTGCAAGATACTTAATTACTTAATTAAACCCGAATAAGACCAGCATCCACCTAATTAAAACATACAGGTTCATCTGATGAAATACATACAGCTCACAGCCCACCCCCAAATCAAAAGTAATAAGAATATTTATCTGTTTTTAAAAACATCAAAACTGTTTGAATTGTGACATTTTCATGATAACCAAACACCTTTAACCCCAATACTCACATTTCTATAATGCTTCTGGACATAATTCTCAATGATCATTTTCATTAGTGTAATACAATACTGTAAAAATACAGTCATATTATTTAAATCTGCAAATATTATAAAGCAAAAAAACTAATTCTTCCATGATGTGCAAACTCACTATAAATAATACATGATTATTTGTATAATGAGAATCGGAAGAAATGGGTTTAACTGCCAGGCAAATAAATCACAATGCAATATAATCATTTCGAGGCACAATATGACCCCAAAAATCAAACCAAACATGCTATTTGACAGGTTTCACAAAGTTAACCCGATCAAAGTAACTCTACGGACTTACAGATCTCAGTCACGCGTATTTAAATGAAGACGCCCTGGCATCCTTCCAATGAGCCAGACAGGTTCTTTCCACATCAGTTCTGTGAAAGTGGTGGGTGAATTAATATGGCAGCGAAGTAAGGAAATCACCTACATACCCCAAAGAAATCCCTGTAATTCCTTCTATTTAAATCTTTAGAGATGAAAACCAGTCTATCCAAATGAGCACACTGAGAATTTAACTGTTTTCCAGTTAGTGTGGTTCATAATAACAAGGTGTAATGACGGGTGTGCAGAGGTTTGGCTGGTATAAATAAAAAGGCATGGTTATGAGTACTCATGACATTTTCCCAATCTGGATTTTCTTCCAGGCTTCAGAGGCTGTGAATATGCAGGAGTCAATGATGCCGGCTACTGTGAATGTCCCGCCGATAATAGCACAAATCTGACCAAGACAGAGCCAATATATCATTAGAAAAAGAGAGAGACAGAGAGAAAGAGAAAGCTATGGGCATAGAGAGTGACTCACAGTAGTGATGAAGCGGTAGAGCGGCTGTCTCCTCTCTGTGTATTTTACTGTGATTGGACTCAGGTCATAGCGAAACCATATCGCCGGGATGATGCGTCCCGTATGGCTATATGCCACATACTCCTAGAAAACAACACACTTACTTTGTTTGGTCCAATTCTCACTATTAACTGCGTTTTAACTATGAACGAACTCCATTACACAAAACACAAATCCCAACATAACAAAATATATTCAAAATGATGCACATAACTATATTTCAAAAGTATAGTGTAGACTCTTAAGATCAAGATTCCTTCTGCAAGAGTCTACGTTCTAAATCTCCCTCGTCTATGAGCCTGCGTCAACTTTTATGTATTCAACAAACTTGTACCTACTTCTTTCAAAAAGACTTAATTACTACATAATTCATTTTCCTTTGGAAAACAAAAATACATATATATATTAAATCTAAAAAACAACTAATTCAATACATTTTAAATTAGAAAGACAGGCTTTTGCTTGTACAATATAAATGCATACATAACACCCTGTTGTTTTCCTGCATATTTCTTATTATAAATACTGCAGAATTTTATGGCAAATAATACTAATAAAAAAAACAAAAAAAAAACATTACACAGCACGAATGCATTAGTGGACATGTGGGAGGACCCCAGAAATCAGGTATCAATTTATTAGGACAGAAATTAATACATTTCCTTTTATCTGGTTTCAATGAATAATTATTTAGGAAAAAAGACCAATTAAAATCAGCCTAAAACAGTCCAGTCAAATCTCCAGTTTAAAACTGTAATTCAACTGTAACTGTAAACTTAATTTGGCCACAACTACGCCTCATTCCTCATTAAAAAGCAGTCTTTGACCACATTCAGCTCAAATTTGGACTTATAGGCCAGTGTTAACAATTATAAACCACTATACTCAAACAAATCTAAAATCATTTGCTGCTGAAAATGTTCAGTACTTTTAGCTTTCTGTTTCACACCTGGTGTCTCCTAGAGCCTAACAGAGTCAGAACAAAGCTTTGACATTACACTTATACTTTGAGTACTTTTTACACCCTCTGAATAAGAACAACCTGACTACATATTAACTCACAGCACATGGCCTTCTGGTCACGTACACACATAATGCCGCCAGCTGTCACTGCAAACACCCCCTAATAAGTGTCTTTAAAGGTGATAAATGGTTGATGGTACTTAATAATAGAGAGACCCAATTCATTTAGCATCTATGGTAACCACAGGTTGATTTAGGAGCCATCAGCAAAGCGCATTCATATATTTAGACTAGCAACTTCACACAAACTTCTCAGTAACGTGGATGTGTGTGTCAAATTACCTTATTTGCCACGGTGTACTGGTAGGAAAATCTCTGTTTCCCTCCCAGGTCCTCATAAACTGTAGGGACGATCTTGAGAATGTAATCATGAGATGCTAAAGCTGAAAAATAAAAAAAAGCATGGCTTAATTTCTCTTGAAATTATACACGGATACAGATAACAAACAGGATGGTGGCTTGTTTCATTTGAGTGACGTAGTTCTTTCTCCTGTTACTATGATCTATTTACGTGCTGTTTTGTAATACAATCTGTGTGGCTTGTGTTAGGTTGGACTCATAAGTATAGCTCTTCGATGCCTCTCAGTTACACGAGTCCACAAATGAACAAGTGTAAGCAATGTGTGCAGCAGTAATGCAGCAATAACAGTCCTGCTTATGAATACACTATAGAGTGGCTAGAAATGAAGCAAGCTCACAAAGACATACCATTGGACTGAAGTCTGTTGGCTCCACCCAATGCATTAAAAGCCCCCTGGACATGCTGCACCTGCAGTTGCGTGGTATGAAAATGATTTTTACATGTTTATTTTACATTGCCTATATTTCGTACTGACTGCATGTGGACTACCGACCTGAAGCTTCTCCCCAAAGGCGAGTTTGTGGATGATGTGGGTCATATCAGGGCTCTGAGGCTGAGCAGTCGCACTATGTGTTGACACATGAAAGTTTCCTGGAACCTACAGAAAAGAGACCAAGTCAACACCATCATCATGCAGGCAAAGGCATCGGAGAGTACAAGCTCCTTTCACTTGAGAGAAGTCTTTTCAATTGAAGATAAAAATGTTTTTTCCTTCAGTTTGCATGTTAATCTACAAGGACACTAATGAGACTTCTGACAGCTTCTAGACTTATCATGAAACAATTGATGTTAAGCGTCTCTTACTTTATTAATACTGAACTCCCCTTCAAAGCGGCACCCATGACCGTTGTTTAGAGGCACTTTCATTGAATTCTCTATGTGGCCCACTTCATGCCGCCCCATCTCATCCTGAATGTCCAAACCCACCACTGTGTGTATACAAATATATAGACAAGAGAAAAATGCAGATAAATAGTGAGGACACAGAGATTGAAACACTTTCATTTACATTGTATAAGAGGACAATAACAAAAACAAAACAAGCAAACAAAAAACAATATATGATAAATAAATGAATTGTTTTCTTGGTAATTATTTTACCGAACTATCCTAAACAATCTTTACTCATATGCAGCATGTTCATGAGTTCAGAAGAATCATTATACACAACTGTTTACTTGATTTTTCACAGCTAAGGAATAAAAAACCTCAGTAGTGTGACGTAGCAGATCTTCCAACACCGTGGTGTCACATTGCCCAATGCTATTTTAAGACTGCCTTCCTAAATGGCTGAGAAAGCAACACTGAGACTTTACCCTTGGGAAGATAAAATTACAATTCATGATCTCAAAAGTACAAAAAAATAAAGGTCAGCCAGAAAATGAAAGGAAGAATAATTCCATTAAACGTTTTCCAGTGTTTGACCATTTCTACTGAACTAAACTACCCATATCAATTTGCCTATAAATTCACCAGGTCAACCAAGGATGCAATTGACTCAGCTCTCCAATCTGCCCTGAAACACGTATGTCAGGATGCTGTTCATTGATTTCAGCTCTGCCTTCAATACTCAATGTAACTGGACCCTTGACTTTCTCACTAACAGACCACAGCCTGTTAGAATCAGTAACCACACCTCCTCCACCCTGACTTTAAACACTGGAGTACCACAGGGCTATGTGCTGAGCCCAATCCTCTTCTCCCTTTCCACTCATGACTGCATACCTGTGAATGGCTCAAACTTCATAATCAAGTTTGCAGATGACACCACGGTGATCAGCGACGATGACGAGACAGCCTACAGGGACGAGGTTCAGCATCTAGCAACGTGGTGTGCCAACAACAACCTTGCTCTAAACACCCAAAAGACCAAAGAGCTGAAGGAAGCACACCTGCCCCCCCACATACTGCTGAACGCTTGCAGCTGCTCTATTGAAAGTGTTCTAACAAACTGCTTCACAGTGTAGTATGGAAACTGCACTGTTTCAGACCAGTAAGCCCTTCAGCGGGTGGTGAAAACTGCCAGATACGTCATTGGTACTGGGCTCCCTTCTATAAAAGACATTTACCGCAAACGCTACCTAAAGGGAGCAAGTAGTATCATCAAAGTCTCCTCTCACCCCAACCATAAACTGTTCACTCTTCTCCCATCAGGACAACGTTACAGAACCCTTCGCTGTCGCACCAGTAGACTCAGAACCAGTTTCTTTCCCTCAGCTGTCAGGCTACTGAATTCCAATTTCAGTAGCTGAGCACTACCCAATCTTTAAAATAATAATTATAATAATTCCTACCACGTCTGTTTTTTGCACATCACCTTGCACCTTTCTACCTCCTGGTGACATTTGCACTGTGGTCATGAGCCTATGTATGACCCTATGTTTAACTTTACGCACCTGACAATATGTGTATGCCTCTAGAAATAGTTAATTTAGCACAGTAAAGCCCGGTTTCACAGACAGGACTTAGCATAACTGGTGTTTCATAACTGGTGTGCATCTTAAGCTGCCACTGTCTATGGTCTCATCAGTAATAATCAAGCAGCAATAATGCAAAGGAAAAAAAAAGAAAAATCCAACTTTTAAAATTCAAAACTATTTCTGTAAACTTTCGTATACTCAAAGAGCACTTTTTAAAATAAGTAATAGTTTTAAAAGAGTAGCCTGTGTATATAATGGTAAAAAAAACATTTGTGTACATTTTGCACAAAATAAATTTGATTTAAAATGTAGACATGTACTGAAGGAGAATGTGCTATTCTCCTGGTTTCAGAGACAAGGCTTAAGCTAGTAACAGACTAAAATGCATGTTTGACGTGCTTTAACTGACTTATCATATCTTAATTTAACTAAGGGCTAGTCCTGGTTTAAGCAAAGCCATGTTTGTGAAAGTGGGCCATTGTGTTGATAATAATAATCTTATTGAATTGAACTGTGAAACCAAGATTCACACCCCTACTTTTAAGATGGCAGTACTGACACACAGATATCTCAAATATAATACGTAGCACACAAATTCTGAATGCCTTCCAGAACTCAAATGAGCCATTTTAATCTAGATTAATTTCAAAATTAATCTAGATTAATCTAGATTAAAAAAATAATCAACGCCCACCCCTAATATATATACATACAATTGTTTAGTTATTGTTTGCTTAGTTACTTTCTTACTTTCTAGCAGCTGTTCGATTTAAAAATGAGCTGATCTAGACAACGTTGTATCTCCATTCAATAATGAAATTTTAGATTTAAAAAATTTGCGCTTAATCTTGTCATTATACATTACGGACACTCTACTCCCCAGTTTGATATTGTTCAGTTCTTTGATACAATCTGTATTGTTAAAAGCGCTGTACAAATAAAGCTGATTGAGTGGTTGATAACATGATGTGGCATGTGGTATGTATCAATTATCAGTTATCATGAAACCAGTTTTAAAGTTTAATGACTACTGATTCATTCGGAACATGTACTATTATTATTATTCTAACTAACTAGACATTTACTCTAGAAGATAATACAATTTGTATGAACTAAAAAGCCCATTGATTTGCACTGAAGTAAAAACTAAAGTTCTACTGTATTTAGAGCCCAGCATATCAGAGAGATTTAAATCTGACTTCAAAAAGCCAGTATTAACCACCTAGCAACCAACCACAACACCTTAGAAACGTCTCAATAATTCATTGCATGATTATCAATCCCCTAAGAACCACCCTTAGCATCATGGAGGCAACTTTTTTTACAGGAAATTGCCACTCATGTTCTTCAGAAAAAGGTAAAACTTGACATCTAACGGTACTTCTTATAGATGTTTGAAAACAGTACATTAAATGAGGTCATTATTGAGATCACAGTGAGGCTTGTCTCCATGACTCATAACAAAATCCAAAAAACCTGGGTTTCAGTCAGAAGCGCCTCATTTAAAAGAAAATGCATCTTCCATAATAGGCATGACCTCCGTTTCTCACCAATGAGAAGTGCTCAAGATGTTGTTCTGAACATAGTTTGGGCTCTGTGTAATGTGTGTGAAACAGCCAGTTGCAAATGTCTACATTTGAGGATCTGCCCGAAAATGACATCAGAGGTGACCAAAATTTCTCTGAGGGTGCTGACATTTAGAAACACAATATTTAAGTCACTTTCCAAATGGATTTCAACATGATTAAAAAAAACAAATAGGTTATGCTTTATATTGGATATTGGTTATGCTTGGCAAAACTCACTGGACCAGTCATTCAATGATCCTAATTAGTGGATATAATCAATTACCACACTTTTTTTGTGGTAAATTTCCATCCGTTTTCAGTTAAATGTTCCTCATTTTATTTCACCCACAAAATCGTTTGATACATTGCCCAGTCTTAATCTAAATAATCAGTGATCAACTATTTTCACAATATTCCCATGGTGACCTAATAGTTGATCACAAGTTAAATAGGGCTGTGAAATGTGGCTGAATCATTTACGCAAACATGAAAAAATTACCAAACATGAAACCGTGTTTCCTCATACACTTACTCATGTATGACCATACATTTTCTGACCATACATTGATAGTTTCAAAAAAATTAATTGACTGACGGATACGTCTATCTTAATCCTTCTATGAGAAAGCACACAAGATACGTCTCAAACCAAGACTTTAAGTGATGGCAAACTGTGTGGGAGGTTGCCATCATGCATCATTTCCTATCACAATATATGACAAGAACTCTGTCAAGGTCCCATACTAACAGTAATCTTACTGATAAAACTCTTAACATGTCAACATAGGATGATGTGATACACATGTGGAAGGAAAAAACATCATTCAGAAGAGTGTTTATGTATTTTATGTATATACTCACAATCACAGTGTAAGTTTGGCAAACTGATGTTTAAACTCACATCTATCTTCCCCCCACTGTCCTTATCGGGGTCATCCACATAGAGTTCATTTACTCTGTAAACACACACACACACACATTTATAAAAACACAAACTTTAAATATAGTACTGACAAACATTAATCAGCTATAAACATCATCTTCTAAAAATTATGCAAGCCTGACAGTAAATTGACAAAACTGCAGCGAGTGCAATTTTGCTTTCTTCACTTCCCCCATTGAACACTTGAAAGCAGTTGACAAACAGGTCTACGTCCTGTGTGAAACTGATCTGTCACTGAAGTTGCAAGAGTGTGATTGCACTTAGGTCATGAAATCATCTTGAAAGGGACAATAACACCTCAAAATACCTGACTTTTACTGACTAAAAGTGTTACAAGGTCTAACAACCACATTAACGTACACTAAATATCATTATGGATTAAAAAATATCCTGACCTGTTCTTGGGGTTGTTTTTATGATACCATTATCGGATTTTAAACTAAACTTTTTTTCTTATCATTAAGATCTTTGGACTGTTGGACCACCTAGACATTTTTGATTATAAACCCCACCCGAAAATAAAAATTATTCATCATTTTCAACACAACGTGTGTTTGACTGATGTCTTTATCAGAACAACAGTCATACGTACATTTCTGTAGCGATGAATCCCGTCAGTTCTGAGAGAAAGAGAAACAACATGAAGACGCAGCAGCATATTGAAACTGAGGGGATAAGAAAAGGTCAAGAAAAGATTAGTGAGCTGATTGTATAACAAAACTGGAGATACAGTGTGTGAAGATATTTTTCAAGTAACCTTTTAAGTCAGTGTTTCCTGAAATTAACTTATTTTCAGAAATGTTGTTAGCAGTGATGTCATTTCTTTAAATGTCTGACTATCCAAAATGATTACAACATGTCAAGCATATATTAAAAGTCAAAGGGCCATTACATAAAGGTCATCAACAGGCAAATAAATGTGCCTGGTTTCATTGCTCTGGTTAACGTAATCATTACCAAGTTTAACATGTGACCAAATGAGTCAAACTGAGAGGCTGGTTACAGAAGCTAGTGCATATTTACATGGAGACAGTCTCCAGTGACACTGTGGTCACGTGACTTTGTGGCTGACACGTCATTCTCGAAGTCTAGTTTGTTCCAGTTTACCAAGCTAATGTTTAGCTAAAACACAAACAATAAGGCGTGTCGCTATGACACATAGCTCACGGATTCAGGTTCAATATGGGTTATATCACTTGTTGCATTTTAATGAAGATAATACTAGGAAAGGATTATTAACACTTTGATTTTTCTTTTGGTTAACTTTATCAATATACTTGTAACTACACTGAAAAGCTCTGAAAAGGGTTGATCAAATTAGATGACATTATCTTCTTTAAAAACGGGATGGATTAAATCATACAAATGATGCTATCTTTACCAAACATTGATATTATCTCATTGTCTCTATCACTTCCTATTTTATATCTTCTCGTCAACTCAACAGAAAGGCAGAAAAGTGGATTAAATGAAACAGATGCTGTTATCTTTGTAGGTTATTGATTTTAGATTTGCTCATTGGATTTTATACAGAAAAAAATATATATATTTCCCTTTTAATTTCCCGTTGACTATAAGGAACTATTTTGTTAACTTGAAGGAAAAACTTCAATCCCACAGATGTTATCTTAGTAGACTTTCATTCTGAAAATATCTTAAAGGGATAGCTCACTATTTATTCACTCTCAAGTTATTCCAAACCTGTAAGAATTATAGACGTTATCAGTATGTGTAAGTTTGAATAATTTTGGTTAACAATTCTTTAAAATATCTTCTTTAATGTCAAGCAGAATAAATAAACTTATACAGGTTTGGAACAACTGAGTAAATGACGACAATATTCCTTTTTGGGTGAACTGTCCCTTTAATACAACCACCTACCTTACAAACTATTGAGATTTACCCTGGGTATGTGAGAACTTCATTACAGAACCGGTTTAGTAACAAAATATTTAGGTTGAGCTCAGGGTTGGTTCCTGCAAACATGACTAAATGTTAAGTAACTGACTCAAGGCCAAAACAACAATGGAAAGAGCCACCGGAATGAGTGCAAAATGACATAGTCCTACGTATCATATAACATGAGTCAAACGGCAACACCTAGACTTACAAATATTCATCCTAGCGAATCATACAAACATAGGAAACTAAAACTGACTCAGCAAATTTTTGTATCTATATTAATAAATATTGTGGATCAAAATATCACTGCCAGATGAAGCAAGCTATTGGTTGACAGGAGTGAATGAGCGTCTATGATGCCGAATTAACATTATAAACTTTCACTCACTGAAAGCTCCAGTATACGTGGGCTGGGTAAGATCTTTGGGCACTTTCCTGTAGATATCGAACCTGGAAGGAAAAGAAAGAGAAGAATAAGGGGGAGAAAGGTAAATATTGCAGACTCCTGGGAAGAGTTCATGTGAAAGCACATTGTGTTCCCAGAGTAGTTTAAGGCATTACAGAGGAGTTTAGGAATGCGAACTATGGGCCTCTGTCCATGAAACACCAGACCAGACGCAACAGTCTAGAGCGACCCCCGCTACTTGAGTTACACCTCTTCCTTTGCATTCCTGCTTTACAATCACAACCTTCCTCACCAACAAATTCAGAGCAAAGGCTGTCAGCATTGACTAAATACACATCAATCACTGAGACCAGAGTGTGAGGGAAGGCAAACAAAGAACATTTCAAAACTAAACTGCTTAAAAAGGGCCCTTCAGGCTATACTAAACGTCAAAAGAGTAAGACATCTTTAAAATTAGATACATGTACTTGTAGTTTGCGGTTTTGGTTTTTGCTGCATTAATGTCACTTGATTTTATTCCCCCTTACAACTTTTGAGGTTTAGCCTGAAACGAGCAAAAAATACCTACAAGCCAAACACGACAAAATAAGTACAAAACATCTTATTCGTAATATATTTTGCTACTCCAAAGAATGTATAGTGTTTTAATTATGTTTACATATTTGGTTCAGAAAAACAAGACAAAGATGATAATGAGTCTCAATAAGAAACAGTCAATGTGATATTTTAGCTCCCATAAAGGAATAGGGAATACAATATTTTGAATAAATTAAATGTCCCTTTTTTCAGACAATTGGACAATTTTTTTGGTAAATATTGTGGCATTTTCATGATGATTATGCCCCTTCATCACATTCCATTATTGTCTGTGTTGAGGCCATGACTGAAATTTTTTATTGATATGAACAACAACAACATCCGATAACAAAGTGAACAGATATAACAAAGCTTCTTTAAAATCTTCAGTGTGACTATAAAAATACACATTTATGATTTGCCTATGACACAGGTCATGAAAAAGATGTTTTGCAGTTTAGTTATTTGCGCAAATGAACTGTACTTAACAATACTTCTTCAGTTCTTCAGGTTACACGCCCTGTACTGTACTAAAAAAAAATTACACCATGCTCTTAGGATGCTTTAAAAACCACTTGCCCTTCTTTGAATAAAACAAAGTATAGAGAACAATGGATCAAACAAATGACACTTCAATTCTATTAAACAGGGCAGACAGTTACTATACAAAAAATTGTCGAAGTCATGTTAACAGAAAGGAACAACAATTCTTGGTTCGTTTGAGGTAAACTCTCCATGAATACATGTGTAATTTTACACCCTTTAGGAATGCGTATCCCTGACTTTTTAAGGAGCTCTCAAACTGTGTTCCAAAGCCAAATTTCCAGCTTGGTTTCTTGTGCCCTTTTTCGGCTTTGAAAACCTCCACAACTACTCTGGTCCAACCCTTTACGCTGCCTGCCCTCAAAAACACTTACATCTGTGAACATTTCTTGCAGTGAAATGAATGATCCAAGCTGACGCAATGCTTGAGGGGGGAGTGAGGCTAACTTCCTGTTAAACGCCCTGTGTTTCTCTGCTATACCCCCTCCTCCCCCAACAGGAACCATATAGTTCACTGTGTTCAGACAGAAGAGCTGAGAGGATGCAGAAGGGAAGCCCATTGTGCAAAACTCAGGAGAAGGACACGCTGTTCCTAAACCACTGACATCCCTAGTCGATGTCTTCATTTCCCGTGCAATACCCAATTTGGTAAGCAAGACTGATAAATATACCAAAGTTGACCCCAAAGAAGATTTGATATGTTGTGTCTAATGAAAACATGAGACTGCTCTATTTAAACCATACTCATATGATGTCCTGTTATCATATAGCTGAAAAGTGAACAGCACTTACATTAAATGTAGTTTAATATAAAAAAAGTCTATTCACTCAATCATCAATGCTCAACATGTATGAATTTCTACAAATTGACCACCATGTAAAAGAGATTTAAAAAATGCACAGAAAATTCTAAACACAAAAGAAGATATTTTAAATTAATTTGTAACCAGGCTGTTTTGGTTCACCATTGACTACTTTTTTTGGATCAGTGGTGACCCAAACTTGAGCCTGATAAGTAAATTGAGTAAATGAGGACAGCATTTTCATTTTTAGGCGGACTATTCCTTGAAGACTATATTTAACTTAAGACTTTAACTCTTACAATATATATATAAAATAAAGAATCCAATTTCCACATTAAACTGTAATGAAGTCTTCCATTACTGCAACATCAGACAAAGTATTGATTCATTTTGGAATATCACAATCATGTACACAATGTGGTGAGCTTTTTACATAATTTTTATTTCTGTCTTATCTATTCTGCTCCATCTGTTTATGTCCACACACCAATGCTCATTCCCTGTACTCACACATGCATTCACAGAAAAGACGTTGTGATCAAAATTTCTTGTTGTTAATCGATTATTATAGAGTTTATTGATTGATGCAGGTGTACAAGGCAGTTGACAGGAATGAACTGCTGTATAATGGTGTGTGTTTCACAGCAGGAGGTTTATGGGTCTATTCTCAGTCAAACAACTCATTCTCTGTGTGTTTTTAAAGAGGAAGTGATGCCTGCTGTATAAAGAGCTAATGGTTTTATTTCAGGCCTCTTGGCCCCTACAAAAGGAAGCACGATTGGAAAACAAGAAAATAAAGTTTTGTTGATGCCTTATCACATTAAGTTTTTACGATGAAATAGCACAACACCCATAGCCCTAAATATGCACATTCTGTGTGTGACTGTCACTGTTTTACACAGTTAAGGTAAGCCAAAAATGCTAAAATAAATAAAAGGGGAAAAAATTTTAAACACTGACCTAAACAGCCTCAAAACTTTCAGTGTAAACAAAGACAGGAAATATGCTGGCGCCTGCTACCACTGATATTTACATTCATTTCATTCACAATCTGTCTACAGTCATCTGAAACATTAGTACCTCAAGACAAACAAGTACTATCAACAAATGAATACATATATTCTGCAAGGATACAAGAAATTGATTTAAAGGTACAGTAATAACTTAAAATGTCACAAAACGTTTCTGTTTCAAACGAATGCTGTTCTTTTGAACTTTCGACTCATTAAAAGAAAACATTGCATCACCGCCGATAATATCAACACAGGTAATAAAAAAAATGTTTTGAGCAGACAAATCATCAATAAATTACATTTTAAACATATATGTATATATGTCGACCATAAGAATTTTTTATGGTTTCTTTCAACAAAGTCTTCAACAAATGAATCAATGTTTGTCTTGATTTGACTTGAACACAAGCCACATAGCACAACACAAACTTTATGTCATGCATTTAAAAATAAGTAAGTATTGTGTGCATTCTGATCTACAGACATGTTTTGTGGATAATACCAGACAGTGCCTAATGTATCTCTGCAAATGTACAACCAAATAAACCATTCAGATACAGATTCAATGTGAATATGTTCCTTCATAGAAAAGTATTTGGTATCCAAAAAGCAGCAGAATTGTGATGGGATGTGTGTCATTTTCACATGTTGTGGGTCCTGTTTTGCATTTGCATAACCATGCAGTGTAACCAGTATGAGCAGGAATCGAGCATGCTTAAAAAACAAAGCAACCATTTAAACATGTGGAATACGCAACATTACTATTAATTATGTCTAAGGCAAAATTGACCCAATTCTTGTAAGGAACATAACTTCTGATGTGTCTTCTGAAGACGAATTAAGGATGCTACTGAATAAGGAGACATGCACATCTACAACTTTTCAACTGCAGTAAATGAAATGCTGCATGCAGTTGCCACAAGACCTGCTCAATTTTTCATTAATGTTTATCTAGAGCGGTCTGGTGCTCAAAAATAATGCTTTATAGAACATTCGGTGCTTTGTAGGAAAAAAAATAATAGTAGAAGTGTTTTCACAATACTGGGCAATCTGTTGAAGTTTATGGAATTACTGTCTTTAAACCTAGTGAGCTGTTCAATGCATGGCAGACGCGTTTCGAAGGTTCATCAAAAAAAAAAGAAAAAAATTAAATAGCTTACTAGGTTTTGAAACATTTCCATTGTGTCTATGGTGGACGTGTTTGATTCATGCACTAAAGAAAAAACACAAGCCCACCACCAACTACGTCCTCTACTCACCTCCGCACATCGAAAGTCATTGCGTCTGCACGAATAAAATCAAGTCAGAAATGTTTAAAGATAAACGACACAAGTACGGGAATACTCCAAAACCTTCCTTCAATCCTGCCGGCTGTTCAGACCGGATGTGACATCCGCTTAGGACGCTTTGCACAATCCTATTGGTCGGAGGGAAGCGAGCAGCGTGATTCTGATTCCGGTTGTGGCATGCAAACTTAACGCGTTGCTTATGGTGATGAAGTTTACTTTTTCTGCTTTTGCTTCCGTTTATGTGGTCCAACAGTCAAAAAATATTTCTACAAAAATGTGGCTCTGCCTTATTCTTGCAGTATCTTATCTGTCAGTATAATCTGAGAATGAAGCTGTGTCATAATGAAAGCTTGTTGTAATTCTGCTTGTCCAAAAACTGATCTTCATTTTACAATGATAGGCTTAAGAAATTAGTCAGTTCATGTCTGCGTAAAGCAAGTTTTGCGTGTTTGTTTTTTACGTCAAAAGTATGAACTTACAACCTTGTTCTGTTACAGCATACTGTCTGTGAGTTGAAACAACATAAGTTCCATTGCAATGGACAAAAACAAGAAATTGAATATTTCAAAATGGGAACAGAGTCCTGACCACAATCAGTCTCAAGTAATGTAGGGTTAGGGTTATCCCAAAATTACACACAAAAATGTTTCATTACTCATTATTGGAAATAAACTCCAGTGTTCGAGTGATATACTGTATCTTACCTAAACATTGAGGAATCGCATACAGGGTTCTACAGAGTTTTCACATAATGAATATTTTTCTTTTACTAGAGATGTATTTTATAAATATGTTACAGAAACTGCACACACAAAGAGCAATTTCTAGGCAATAGAGCTGAAAAAAAAAACAAAAGTAAAAAAAACACATGCACAAAAGTAAAAATAAAAAAAAGTTAAAACAAACACGCACTTAGGATATTATAAGATCCTTATTAGATGTAACAGTTAATACGATACAGTTAAATTGAACAGTTTTATTGTATACATTGTACATGTTTACCTAACTATGTAGCGGGCTTGTGGCTGAATTATGGGGTGCATCATGCAGTGTGTTTCACTATGTCATTAATGGATGCATTCTAGAAACTTCAGCTGTCATGTGTACAGAATCTATGAAAAAATACTATAAATGGTTTATGGAAAAGAGGCAAAAGGACATACAGAGTATTTTCCCAGGCCTAACAACTGTTGCCAAGAGGCACCTCTGTCCGTAAATGGTCTGTGATGACATTGGTATATTCTATTTGCTACACTAAGGAAATGCCTAATTTGTCACACGATTTCACTTCCCTTACTAACAATCAGAACATGAAAGTGTGAGTAATCCCAGAAATATATGTTTTAAATTATTTTACATGGCTCATGTTCCTGCTCTAAAGATTTGATTCGCAGAATTTAAAGTGCTTAATTTGTACTTTTGATGAAAACATTTTGTGTGTCTGTCTTTTTGTAGAAAAAAGCAGACTAATCTTAAATTTTATTTTGTTTATAATTTAATGGTTTTCATATTATAGATAGAAATAATAATTGTTTATGTAAAGCAAATATCAGTGAACATTATCAAAAAGTTAAATGTTAGTGTGAACAATGCTGTGGCATTCTCATGCATGCAAACTAGTTTCTAACTCATAGATGCAGTACACAGTGTTCTTCCTGGGGCATTACAGTCTCATCTTGTGGCTTGCATGTCTCTGCTGACTCATTCGTTTTTTAACAGTAATGCTGTTACTTGCTTTTTCTGTACAACAACCCCAGAAATTATTTATAACAACCCCATTATTATTATTATTACGTAAACACAATATTACACATTTAATTAAAGCATATTCACTCTTATAGCTACAAGCATATACAAGCATTTTTATGAAACATGTCTAAACCAACCCACTGCATGCACTACACTCCAATTCCGTAGCAACACACTTTTCCTCTCTACAATCAACATGTTGATCATCTTGAAAATATAGGTCTCTTACACCATGGCCTCTTGGTTTGCGTTTTAAGCTGATGGAAATTTACTAGACCCCAAGTTTCTATACAGTGATTAACTTTTATGGTTTTCCTTTGCTCTCGCAGCATTGCACACTATGTACTCCTGTACAATAAAAACAAAGTGTAAACTTTTATGAGTACAGGTTCACTAATTATCTTGTTATTTATCTGACGAACAATTTTTTTTTTTACAAAATCACATAAAACAATGGAAATATTATAGCCTAAACATTCTTTCATTTTTGACCATTATTATTGTATTTTTTACTGAATTTCATAAATGATAAAGCGTTATTAACCTCACATAAATAAACACATGATATCTTCAATAAACCTTTTGATTTTCTCCTGAGAAAAACTCCACAGTAATCGGAGATCTCAATATGATCTCAAACCTTTTTCAGCAAATTATTTTTGTTGAACATCAGTAGAGCTAATTCTGTATAATGTGCATATATTTTAAACCTTCAAATTTTAAACCTGCACATGTGTAGCATATATCATATATATTTTCAACCAAGATTATGTTGACCATTACATAAAATACCCCACTTAAAAATGTCCTTTGCCCTGTTTGGAACTGACAAGGGAGGGAACTAACTGAACAAATCTGCCAAGACAGCAACATTGGCCAGTGCTGATAATCTCGAATGGCCAAACATCGACCTGGATGATAAATGCATCTAAGATTGAAGACCAATTTGTAAGGAAAACTATTTTGTCCCTCAAAACCCCTAAACCACCATCCCCACAACAACAAAAACAAAACAACATGAATAAATTATCCCCATCAATACACCACATAAATGTACTGACACCACTCGGAAACTGGACTAGATCACCAGTCTCTTGGTGTAGAGGTGG
The DNA here is from genome assembly GCA_032359435.1 of Enteromius unitaeniatus. Classification (NCBI taxonomy): domain Eukaryota; kingdom Metazoa; phylum Chordata; class Actinopteri; order Cypriniformes; family Cyprinidae; genus Enteromius; species Enteromius unitaeniatus. Next base: position 1,808,243 of record JAUMHI010000055.1, on the reverse strand, counting down.
ACTGGTTTTGACAGGATCAGATAATGTGGGCTTGGTTAGCCGAGCTCAATCACACTGACGTACGTGCGAGTTCA
>JAUMHI010000055.1:1762889-1804710 GCA_032359435.1 Enteromius unitaeniatus | reverse complement strand
TGTCTGGAGCAGGAGACGAAGGGCAGAACGGTTCCACGCACGGAGGAGCTCACACGACGCGCACACAAGCAGCTCCCCCATTCTGCTCTGTTTCCCAGCATTTATACTCTCCCGCTTGTCGCGTCATTTCCTGTCACTGGGTCCAATCAGGCTCTAACAGGAGAGAGAGAGAGAGAAAAAGACTGCGCACACTTCAAAGCACGCAACATTTGCATATCAGAAATAATACACCACATTCAGGGACGTAACAAACACAAAATTAAATGGAAATTCATCAAAAATCACACGTTTCTAATATATTTAGGAGAAATGCTGTGTTTACATAGCTGTTTCACTGAAAAATAATGCTATAGCTAGTAATTGTACTCTGAAATGTGCGTTCTGGAGTGAAATGCCTTTGTTTTTGCAGTACCCTTTGCAACCTCTAGTATCTTCCATATTGCACATTTTAACATTTTTTATAATGCACTGTTTTCTAGGTTATCACAAAGTCAAAGTGCCTGGATGAAGTTCTGGCCCAAATGGACGCAGGGCCAGCATTTAGCCACTTTAAAGCCATCAAGAAATGGAAAGCCAAACATGAGCATGCTTCACCCAGAAACGGTGCCTTCCTGCTCTACTCACAGAAGAAACTGAAAAAGTTGCAGTCTCAAGTACAAAACAAGACACTGGACAATGGGAGAGAGCCAGCCGTTCTACAGGTACTGAAGCATTTGTAGATGGGTTTAGCTTACAAATGCCTTAGAATGAGAAGAAAATATTTAATTCCCTAAATCTTGTCAAGTTAGCACTAGGCCTGAGTAGGGAAATCCTGTTTTCCAAGAACAGGTAACATTTCCAAGAATAAGTAAAGACAGAGACAGAGTCTTGCACTTGTGTCTACATTACCTACATGACGATGAGTTTTTGTGTGTTTAGCTTTTAAAGAATTGGAGAGCTTTGGACGAGTCTGGCCATATGAAGTATTTAAAGAAGACGTCTCATTGTCCAGACCCATGTCTGGCTCTTTACCGGCCAGACATCTGCTTTGGTTCAGTATCTGAGACATTTGACTCCATTGTTGAGTCCTACCTGGATCAGTTCAGTGTCAAGGAGGAATTTCCAACCTCCTCTGGAATCATTGACAAAGATAGGTAAGACCTCTATGTTGACTATTCAACATTAAACACTAGTATATCTGAATTAAATGGCCATTTCTAGACTTTGGGAGATTTGTCAGAGTAAAATAGTTTTCCATTGTCCACAGTAATATTTAATTCAGACTACTAGGCTTCTAATGCGAAAAGATTTTTTTTTTGAGCTGAATGTTCTTTGAACAAATTAATTTACATGATTTTTTTTAGCTATTCATGATTTACTGGATAATAGTTTAAAATTATATAATAAAATTAGGTTACCTTAGATAACCATCTTGTGGAAATCTTAGATCTTCCAAGAATATTATTAAAATACCTTAATTTTTAATTATTTGAACTCATTTTAATACTCATTTTGTCTTGTTTTTAATCATTTTATTTGATTTTTTATTAAATGAATTTAATTGATTTTGTCCCCTGGTTGAGAACCACTGCAGTAAAAGAGTGTTTTTCTCCCAGTGTGTGCGCTGAAAGATTGAGGCATCTCCTGCAGCTGAAGTGGCAGCGCTCTCTTTGTGACCCCGGAGAGGCAGTGGGTCTGCTGGCAGCTCAGAGCATTGGCGAACCATCTACACAAATGACCCTCAACACTTTCCACTTTGCCGGTAGAGGAGAGATGAATGTCACCCTGGGTATTCCAAGGTCAGATTTCATTTAGTAGTTAATACTAATGGCAGTAAAATTTGTATATATACCAGATCAAGAATCAATATGCTGTTTATCACTCTCCTTCCTTTAAAAATGTTAAATGTTGTGCTAAACTACTTTGATACAGTTGCAAGCAGACTCAAAGATTTTGTGTTATTGTGAGTCACCTAAAAAATCTTTCATTGTGAAATCATCCTCCATAGATTAAGAGAAATACTGATGATTGCAAGCGCTAACATTAAAACTCCTATGATGAGCATTCCTGTTCTGATGAGCAAGAAAGCCTTGAAAGATGTTAAGACTCTGCGGAAGAAGATAACACGTGTGTGTTTGTCAGAGGTAAGCACAACTTGTATTCAGTGTTTACTTGTATTTTCACTGTAGATCCCAAATCCTATCCATGGCCATGTGTTTTTTTAAATATGGCAACTGCTATACATGCTATACATGTCATCCATCTCCATGTAATCTTTCTTGTTTTTGCTCTTCTGATGGTTTGACACTTTTTTTTTTTTGTATGATGTATAGTGATACAACCCAGCACCCAAAATACTATTAAAATACTTTGCAGCCTCCATTTAATTTAGCAAAAGATGGATAAAAAGGCGCTTAGGGAAAAAAAAACGTAAAAAATGTGACGTTTGAAAAAATGCTGGCCAAATTAGAGAGATGAGATGCCGATTCGTAGGGACTAATATTATCACACAAATGATGATAGGTCATTAGCGGGGGAATTTTTACTTTACACTTTACAGACATGAGCAATTCGCGCTGGATTAAGATACAGATAATTGGCAGTTATTACAAGTTACTTAAGGTCATAATTATTAATTAATACTAATCCTGTGCAAATATGGCTTAGTTTGCCAAAAAAACTAACACTTATTATTTTTCCATTATTTACTCAACCTTAGGTTGTTGAAAAAGATTTTTCGAAACACAAATAAGAATATTTTTAATGAAACCTGTGAGGTTTTTGGTCTCTCTATTCCAAGTTGAAAAAGTACATGAAGACATCATGTAAGTAATCCATAAGAATCAAGCATAAATTAAATCTGTAATTATATGAAGTAAATGTGTTGTCCTCAGAAGACTTGCATTTAAGATGCTTGATTCAAACGGATTGTTTTACTGTGTCTTTATTCAACTGTTTATGGCCTTAAAATGTTGGTATAGTTTCAGTGGAGGGACAGAAATCTTTTAAATGTCATTTAAAATATTTCCACACATTTCCCATCCACTCCTCATGAAAATATGGATATATTCCAAATACTTTTTTAACAGCAAAAAGCATGTCATAAAGGTTTGGGAAGGAAATAAGGTCAGTCAGGTCAACTATTGTTATAAATGTTTAAACTTCCATGTTCTCTTGATCTTTCTGAACACAGGTGCTTCACAAAGTGGATGTGATAGAAACTTTCCGTATGCCAGAGAAAATGAGCCAGAAGTTACGCGTTTTCAAACTCTCATTTCACTTCCTGCCCCCAGAGCGATACCAGCAAGACAAGCTACTCACCCCTAATGAGATTCTTCATTTCATGGAGCAGAAGTACGTTTAAAAGCATTCAGCCACTTATCAGTCTCAGGTATTTCACCGCAGAGGATTTCCTCTATATCTCATAGACTTGTTTATACATTATAGATTCTTTCGCATGCTGCTGGAGGCCATTAAGAAACTGAGTGCTAAACTGGCTGCAGTCAATGTGGTTGATACACGCAAAGCCACGGCAAATGACAATGATCGAGATGTCGATGGTGTCGCAGACAAAGAGGTAGACAGTCACAACAAGCCGCAGGTGTGCTGTTCCCATGCTATTAACGTGTAATGACCGCAGTATGCTTGATTCCTCCACAGGATGATGGCAATGAAGATACAGAAAACATCACGATTGTGGATGATGAGGCAAATGAAGGTGACGCTGATGCCTCCGATTCCAAGAGAAAAGAAAACCAAGAAGAGGAGGTATCAGAATTCACCTTATCTCTAAATATACACTGTGTTCCAAATTATTAGGCAAGTTGAAATAATAGAATTAGCAAAGTTAAGGAATAAGTATTGGGCAGCAGATGCTCGTTGAGTCAGGAAAAACTGGTGGAGAAGAAAAAAACGTTAACTGCAAAAGCATGTATGTTAAAATGCATTAGAAATCATTAGGAACAATTAATGTCCAGCTCCATCATTTTCATCCAGCAACCTTTCTGGAGTCTCCACAAGTGAAATGTGTCAGGTTCTCAGAGACTTTGCTTGGATACAAAACCCTCACTTAATAAGAATTAATACAAATATATGATCAAAAATGGCAGTAATCAAAAATGTAAGTTTTGCTTTAAAGTGTACATAAATAAATTCAGTTTATGTTTGCAGAGTAGAGAAAATTGTTTTATAGTCCTTAAAAAAAAATGGTTTAACTTGAAAAAACAACAAATGTATTAATATTAAAACATATTTTTTGTCATGTAGGAAGTTAAGATATTTGAGTTTTTCTGTTTATATAAGACAATGTTTTTTATTAAATGAAATGGTGAAATGCTGGTCAAGTGATGAAAATGAAGTCAATGGGGGTTCATGTAGACGCAGAGCATATGTGTACATGCAGTAAACAAAACTGCACTACACAAAAACATGCACAACATGTAGAATTCATATATAAATGGTCTTATATTAGTCTTAATATTCATAAAGAGAAGCCTGATTTGATTGTAGTATTCAGCAATTCCATCTGCGTGAAGAAAAGTAAAATCCTGTCTCTGATATGATCCTTTAGGTAGACTATGAGAGTGAGGAGGGAGAGCCGGCCATTGATGAGGAGCTGGAGGATGTGGCTGAGGAAGATACTCAGTCAGATACTCAGGAAGACCCAGAAGCAGACCAGACCCAGAGTCGTAATGAATCTGTAGAGCTACAGGACTCCATGAGGATCAGCACTGTGCTTCAGTTGAACTCAGTCATTGAGGACTACAAATATGACACCAAAAATGCGCTATGGTGTGAGGTGTGTACAAATCAGCTGATCTTAAATTATTGTCATCATTTAACACATTTTATGCTCTTAAGGGATGCTATGAAACAATGCTTGTATACTGATTTCTGATACCATGAAGTGTTCTAACACTAGAAGAGAAACAAATATATCGGTCAGATGCCTTAATCTACCAATATTTGACTATACTCATATACTTATAAATATTATGAAATAAGTTTCCAGGGTTTTGTTAACAAAGGAACCTTTTTAACAAATGAAAATCTGCAACGCTGGTTTGCACAAAAATATGAAGCAGCATAGCTGTTTACAACATTGATGATGATAAGAAGTATTTGAGCACAAAATCAACATAATAGAATCATTCCTGGAGCGTAATGACTGAAAACTCATTCATCATATGAATAAAGTACATTTTAAAAGGTATACAGATGGATGGATAGAAAGAAAGAATTATTTTTAATTTTCTATTTAAAAAAAAAAACATTCCAGCCCAAAATGTTTGAATGGTAGTAAATATATATTTGTGTATGTGTGTAATATGTAGCAGAACAAAAACGTATTGGTCAAACAAGTATAGACTGTTAAAGATAACAGTATAAACAAACATTACTGTGCATGGATGTTTTTTCATCCCTAACTAAACTTCAGGTAGACATCCCAATAGAATCGATAACAAAAGCTAAGTCCTTTTAGCATAGATTCTTTTCTTTCTTTTTTTTTAATAACAAGCGAAGTCTTTGCTGTCTAAATCCAGTCACACCTGTCTGCAGCCTGCAGATCGGGGCAGGGCTAAACCTGGGGCGGGGCTGCATGTGTCGCTCCACCCCATATTTGCTCTGATTGGCTCAGTCTTTCATACGCATAAATGATAAATACTGGTTGGTGTAAGTTGTGGTGGAGTTGGTGTAAAACAGTAGCGCATGGGTTTATGAGAAAGTCACATCAGTTGTTAAAGCTGTGCACTATATTCAGTCCTGTCTAGTCAAAGAGAGGTGTCTAATTCCACCCAAATTTCAGCTTAAACAGCTCCGTCTGATAATTATTATGAGTACTTAGAAGCATATTTTATCTGAGAATTACATAGGACTCGCATCCTGACAAATACAGTTGTTTTGACTCTATGTCTGTTTTATTAAATCATGACATGAGATTTTAGCTGCTGCAAGTTTAATCTTCTGGATCAGTCGAATTCACAAATGTGGTGCCTATTTGTGAACCAGCTGACTGAAAGAATTGGCTCAAGAGATTTGGTAACAAAATGGGTATTGGAGAATATATCAATTTAATATATTTATATCACTCTAATTAAATTAGTTTATTTGACCGTGTGTGGCTGTAGTTTTCGGATGAGAATAATCAACCCAGTAGTGTTTTGTTTGTGTGCTAGACTAAATACCAGCTTACTTTGGAAAAACAATCATTTTGGGGGCATGGTGAATTACAGGCTAATGGTTTTTTTCTCCTTCTCTGCGTTATAATAAAAGCTTTGTGAAACTACTAAGCGTTTTTAGCATTTAAAACAACATAATCCATCCGTATGGATGCCTATGATAGAGGATCGAACATATCTGAGAAAGAATCTGCAGGCTGCAGACAGGTCCTTCTCTTATTTACGCATTTATTAAAAATGCTAATTCCTTCTCTGCCAGCAGGAGGTGGTTTAAGCATGAGCAAGTGAGGTTTCCCGGTAACGGCTGAAGACAAAGCAGCTCTGAGCTCACAAAAGCTGCCTTCCTGGATGAAATGAAAATTGTATTTTCTTCCTTCGTAAATGCAGTGATATAAAAACACCCATGCCTCGGTTTGATTTTTAAACGTGCATTATATGTGCTCATGTTATTCAATGAAACCTTTAGGAAAATTGGTCCGTTTTCTTTATTAATCACTGAAAATGAAGGGGGGTGGGCATGAACAGGATTTATGAATTGAATAAATCCATTTGGTTTACGCAGCACACATATATTTGGCTATCAAAAAAATTATCTACTCTACAAATACTTAACTGTTGTTATTAATACTATTGGGATGTCTACAGGAAGTTAGCTTAGGGCCCACAAAAGCATGCATGCACAGTAACGTTTGTTTATGTTGTTGTCGTTAAAACCATCTATACATACTGTATCAGTGTTTATTACAGCAAATGATATTGGTGTTATTCATAATACATTGCTGCTTTTGTTTGACAGCTAACCATGGTCCTACCCCTCACTAAAGTGCACTTTGACCTCACGTCAGTGGTGGTGAAGCAGGCTCAGAACGCCGTCATCATGGAGACCAAAGGCATCACACGCTGCTTGTTAAATGAAGTCACCACAAAGGAGGGCAAAAAAGAGATGGTGCTCAACACAGAAGGCATCAACATGCATGAGATGTTCAAACATGCTGATGTGAGTCCAATACAGTCCAACATTGTTTTCTGTCTTCGAATTAGTGGTGGGCCGTTATCGGCATTAACATGCAGTTAACGCGAGACTATTATTGCGCAATAAAAAAAAATATCACCGTTAATCTATTCACAAAGTTGGGTTGGGAGCTGGGTCTCTACTACTCAAGCTATGGTGACTTTCACCTTGATATTTTAGTGCGGATGTATACCGAGCCGAATTGCACTGTAGCCCTATTCGGACGGGACTAGTTTTCTAAACTCCTGTACGTGTGAGCTTTGATTCTTATCACCTGTCGTCCGTGATTTTCATGTACCATTTCGGACGGGACACCTCCGTGTTTATTACAGAGGTGAGAGGGTCTGTTTTGTACATATGGGTGTCACAGAGATGCGTGCATAGCTGATATAGTCATTCAGATTGATTTCAATTAGTATAATCACAAATACCATGGTGAAGCTAAATGGCTAGTACAGCAAAAACATGTAAATGTGTGGTTACTTTAGATCAACTATTATTAAAGCAATATGTCATTTTGATAATTAAGACATGTATCCGAGTGCAGAAATGAACGTGAGTAATCTTACCTGATACTGATATTACAATAGCCAGTCTTTACAATTTACATGATCTGGTTCTTTATTTGTATTTATTAATTTATCTTATATATACAAAATAACCTGCGAGGATCTACGGCAGTGGTGTCAAACATACGGCCCGCGGGCCGAATCCGGCCCACAGGATGATTAAATAAAACAACCAAAAGTGTATTATCAAGCTAGTATTGTGTGTTACATTGTTGTCACAATGCTGTCTGTTTATCTCTGATTCGGGGAGAAACATTTTTAACCAATCTTTTTAACCAATAAGTCAATGGATCACTCATATAGAAGGGCATTTACTGCCACCTAATGGTGACTTTATTTATCCATGACAATAACTAAAGTTCTTTCTCAAAAAACACAGTGAAAAATATGGTAATTATCACTATAAAAATAATAATTAGTAAATCAATGAAAAACTTGACATTATGTGTCTATATTGTACATCCCTAAAATAACCACAATCTTAAGTGTTCTAGATTTTTGTAACTTATATTGTAGATTGTATGGTTAATATTACTGTAGTTGTGAGCGAAGGATTTCAAAGGTGTCAGGGTTTAAGAAAAAATAATTCTGCCCGCACAAGGGGACATTTTCTCAGATCCGGCCCTCAACCTAAAATGAGTTTGACACCCCTGATCTACGGCATATCGGGTTGGCTAAAACACACAAGGAAAAAATAATTTCACAGACATCGCATTCAAACTCTAGATTTATCACAGAGGTTGTGAGAGAAAAACACAGACATGGTAGATTCGGATGGGATTAAAATCGCCAAGTACCGACCCCCTGTAACTAGTCCCATCCGAATAGGGCTTTACTTTTAGTCACTATGTGTTAGGTCGCACACATATTCTGAATGCCTTTGGCAGAATTCAAATGAGCCCTTTTAATCTAGATTAAAAAAAATTTCTATGCCCACTCCTACTTCGAATGTAATTGCAAATAAATACATGGTACTTTAATGTGTTGGAACTTGTGTGGTAGCTGTACCAAAATAGCATGTGATACAATCTGTTGTGTTTTACTAGATCCTGGACTTGAACCGGTTATACTCCAACGAGGTTCATGCAATGGCCAACACGTATGGTATTGAGGTGGCCCTCAGAGTCATTGAGAAGGAAATTAAAGATGTGTTTGCTGTCTATGGTAATGCAGCAAAACAGGATTGTTTGACACATGTGGGTCTGTGCATTTTATTGGAGATCTGACTGGTTCCTCTGTTCATAGGTATTGAGGTGGACCCACGCCATCTCTCTCTAGTGGCTGACTACATGTGTTTTGAGGGGGTGTACAAGCCTCTCAACAGATATGGCATTCAATCAAACACTTCCCCGCTTCAGCAGATGACCTTTGAGACCAGTTACAAGTTTTTAAAGCAAGCAACGATGCTGGGTACAATACAATAGTCTTACCTACTTTAATAATGCATATTGTTGATAATGATTAGTAGTATAGTTAAGCAGTTTTTTAAATTCTTGCTTCCTTTTAGGTTCTTATGACAAACTCAGCTCGCCCTCAGCTTGCTTGGTTGTAGGAAAAGTTGTGAAAGGAGGAACCGGCCTCTTCGATCTGAAACAGCCATTGCAGTAATGTACTGGGATTGGAGGATTAGTTTATTCAACTGCTATGGATGGCAGAATTACAAACTGAAATATTTCTTGTCTATAACATCAATAAATCTTGTTTTTTCTTCTTGTAATTTTATGATTGTCATTATTGTTTTTGTTATCATAATACAAAATAAAAGGCCTAGTTAAGGATGGCAAGGATTAATTTCCAAAAGCACAAAAATAAAATAACATTGAAAAGTTGTAATTACTGTAAGGAAAATGTATACAATTAGAACGTGTTAATATATTGCATGGTTTTATTCACATTAACCCACAAACTGTAATTATTAGTTCTAAAAAAATATAAGGGACCAAAAACCAAAAGAATATTAATAATAATAATAATAAAATAATTGATAGCTAGAAACTGGGGGCATTGAAATCTTTTTATTTCAGATCTGGGCACTAGGTCTTAAATGCGTAGTAGATTTAATAATCTTTTGTGAATATCAGTCCAATTTATTGATTGAATAAATTTATTGTTTATTGATTATTGAAATGGCCAAAGGGTTTAGCAAAATGGTCTGAATCAGTTCAGTTCCAGAGTGAATCATTTAGAGTGGAACAGTTGATTCTCTCATGCTAATTCATATAGAGCAGTGCACAGACAGCGCAAGGATGAAATAAATCTACTTAAAACTCATTAAAACAAACCCTGCAAAAAGTTTAGCCACTTTAAACCTGTTGAAAGAAATGTGCTTGTTGGTTTTCAACAACAAAATAAAAATATTAATGATTAAACCATATATGGGCGATTCCATAATTACTGTCAAACTCTGTTACCAAGGTACAGTAACAATGCTGACAACAGTGTAACAGAAGTTTTATTTAATTTTTTCCAAAACCTCCACTTGCTGGCATAAATGCTAAGAATACATGACACCATAAAAAGATGATTAAAAGACCTTTAAATAACCCAATGTGTGATCAGTAATACATTTTTTTTCCTTTTGAAATTATGGTAACAGTTGACATTCTGCAAAATAAGATTCAAATATTTTTTCTCAGAGAGACCACAGATGGGGACACATTTTTCTAAGAAAAAAAATAATTGTAAATTATTTAATGTTTTAGAATTTAGTTGCTATCTATATAGGGCGTTTATAAATAAAATGTTGCCAAAAGAAAAATACTATAAAATATTTTGCATATTGATACATGATGGAACAAATACACTGACTAATTTCAGACAAGAAATCATGATTTTGAGCCTTTTCGATAGATTATTATTATTGTTGTTGCTGTTGTTAAATAAACAGTATTAGTAAAGAATAATTCATTTAAATAAATAACCCTTTGAAAAAAAAGCTGAAAAAAACAATGACTTCAGACCATTGATCTATAATAGAGAATATACACAGTGCCCTTCAATATTATTGGCACCCTTGTTAAATCTGAGCAAAGGTGACTGTGAAAATAAATTTGCATTGTTTATACTTTTGATCTTTCATTAAAAAAAATAAAAAATCACAAAATTCAATTCATTGAAAATTCATCATTGAAGTAAAACATCTGAAAATGGGGAGAAAAACTCAGGATGAAATAAATGTTTTTCTCCAATACATGTTAGCCCCAATTATTGCTACGTCCTTTTCCCACGATAACAGCTCTGAGTTTTCTCCTGTAATGGCTGAAGATTTTGGAGAACACCTGATAAGATAAAAGAGACCACTCCTTCATCCTGAATCTCTTCAGAACCTTCAGAATACCAGCTCCATGATGGTGCTTCTCCTCTTTAGTTCACCTCACTCATTTTCTGCAGGGTTCAGGTCAGAGGACTGGGACAGTCATGGTAAAAGCTTTATTTTGTTTCGGTGACTAATTCTTGTGTTTATTTTGATGTTTGTGTTTAGATTATTGTCCCAGTGGAAGACCCAACCATGGCCCCATTATAAGATTTCTAACAGAGTCAGTCAGTTTTAGATTTGTTATCTGTTGGTATTTGATAGAATCCATGATGCCATGTGTCTAAACAAGACGTCCAGGATCTCCAGCAGAAATATAGACCCACAACATCAAAAACACAGCAGTGTATTTCATTGTACACATGGAGAACCTTTTAGTCCTGTGTTCACCAAACCCATCTTCAGTGTTTGCTGCTAAAAAGCTCATTTTTTTAGTTTCATCTGATCGTAGAAGCCAGTCCCATTTGTAGTTCCAGTCCTGAACAATTGAACATGCCGGAGATTGAGTGAATTTTTCTTAAAGCCTCCTGAACAACGTGTGCTGATGTAGGGGCTGTTTGACTATTTTTAAAGGTTTTCTGACCCCGAGACTGTTTTCTGCAATTCTCCAGCTGGGGTCCTTGAAGAGTCTTTAGCCGCTCAAACTCTACTCCTCATCGTGTATTAGGATGATAGAGACACACGTCCTCTTCCAAGCAGCTTCGTAACAATTTATGTTCATTGGAGATTCTACATTATTTCCCTGATGGTGGAAATGGTAATTTTCACTGCTCTAGCTCTTTTCTTAAAGTCACTTTGCTAGTTGGTCAAGCTCAATTATCTTTTGCTGCCCATCATAAATATATATATATTTTTTTTTTTCATTGTGTTGATGATTAAGGGAATTTGGGCTTTGTTTTTCCTCCTATATATATTTCTGTGAAACAAGAAACCATGGCTGGATAATTTCATTTTCATAATAACCCTGGAGTTCTCAAAATTGTGAATATGAATGGGAATATACTTCAGAGATATTTTACTCATCAAAAATTCAAGGGGTTCCAATAATTGTGGTGAAAAAGAAAAAAAAATTCTCCCTATTTTCAATTGTTTTTCTTTAATGATAGGTTAGAATTGTGTGAATTGTTCAAAAGAATAAACAATTTACCAAGTGTGCCAATGTGGAGGGCACTGTATGTAATGCAGTCACATAAAAAAATGTAAGTGAATAAAATGTCCAAATACTTTTTTTGGGGCCACTGCATGTTTCAGTATCCAGACGGATGACCAGCTTTTGTTCTTAAAGAGGGGTCACTAGACAAACAAATGCAGCTGACTTTATTGTTTGAGCTGGAATTCAGGCCCGTGTGAACATTTCAAATATTGCTGGGAAAATATCTGAACAATCCCCTTTCACCCTGACCATGACATGTTGGGGCATTCTGACCTGTGTTCGCGTGTGCATTGGAATCCTGCACTGGGAATGCTTTGTGGTCACCCTGCATAGAATCAGTGTATGCAATTGTTCCAGCACGGGAGTCTCAATGAGCTCATTTAAGTGCTGTCAGACAGCAGGAGGGGTGGTCAGAGAAGCATAGGCTCTGCTCAAGTCCTTCAGGGACCACAATAGGAGCAGCTGCAAGGCGTTTGGGAAAAGTGTGACGACTAAAGCGCACTCAGTGTTCGGCCAAGCACAGGGTGTTCTGTGCCTCATCCTTTGTGTCAAGTATGATGGCAGCATGGAGTGTTTTCACAAGCCTCAATTATGGTGGCTTTGTAATTAGCACAACACTGGCAGTGATACGGGCCTTGAATAAAAGGCAGTTTGGATGTACCAGTGAATTTGGGTAGCAGGGAAATAATATGGGTATGAACTTTTCTCCTGAAAGACTTTACATAAAAATGTATAAATGCATTAGCCATAGGTCCTAAAAGTGTCTTTTGTTTTTTTTTGTTTTTTTTTATGCTTATTACTATATATATTTATATATGGGCATATGTTGCATTAGGCTTTAACGTTGTCATTTTGATGGACGGTTTCCACTTTGAAACAGTCCATTTTAAATGAGCCTTGGCCCACAGGACTATCTTCACAGATGGCTTCCTGTCATCATGATAGAGCTTTAATTGGCATCTGAAGATGGCACGGTGGATTGTGTTCACCGACAGTGGTCAATGACAGAATCATATCGATGAGTGTCCTCTGAGGCCCAAAGACCAAGGGCATCCAACAAAGGTCTTAGGCCTTGTCTCTTACGCACAGAGATTTCTCTAGTTTCTCTGAATCTTTTGATGATGTTGTGCACTGTAGATGATGTGATTTGCAGCTGAATGAAAAAACATTCTTGCTTTCACAGACCTTTGTTGCCTCCGTGCCATTTGTTGAGACCAGCAGCAGGCATCAAATTTGAATTTGAAGTGTATTTCTCCATTTAAACATTTTTGTTCTCTGTTCTATTGTGAATAACTCATGTGATTTGAATTTTTTTTTAAGTTTTAATTTTAATGAAATAAAAAATTATATATATATATATATATATATACAATAGTCAACATTCAAAAAGGATCAAAACCTTTAATCAAAGTTGTCCTAAAATCAAAAACAATACCTATTCTTGTCTTAGGACAACTTTGATTAACTTTTATGATCCACTTCAAATGATGACTACTGTATATATACTGTGCCTTGCAAAAGTATTCATATCTTCATTTTTCACATTTTATTATGTTGCTGCCTTATGTTAAACTGCTTTAAATTACTTTTCCCCCCACATCAGTCTGCACTCCATACAACTGTACAGCAAAAAACTGGTTTTTAACATCTTTGGAAATGCATTAAAAAAAAACCTAAAATGATTTAATTGCATAAGTATTTATATCTTGGACAGTTGGAGTTTGGCTCAGGAGCATTCATATTGTTGTAGATGTTACTAAACTTCTTAATAAAAGGTTTAAAAGCTAAAAGTGCGTATCAGAGCAAAGATCATGCATTGAGGTCAAAAGAAACTGATGAGGTGAGAAACAGGTTTGAGCCAAGCCACACATGTGGAAAGCAACATGCGTGAAAGAGTTCAGAAAAAAAAATTCTACTTCACTGTTAATCTTAATGGATTGAAGATTGAAACAACCATGACTCTTTCTTGATCCAGCCTTCTGGCCAAACTAAGAAACTGATGGAGAATGGCTTTGGTTACTGTGGTGACCAAGAACCTGATGGTCACTCAACATGTGGAGATAGACGAAATCAACGAAAAGAAAAACATCACTGCAACAATCAATTTGGGCTTAACGGTGGTGTGGCAAGACTCAATCCTCTCTCAGATAAGACACATGAAAACACACTTGGAATTAGCAAAAAAGAAAAAGAAAAAAGCTGATAAAGGGGCCTCATACTCTAAAACAACATACTCTGGTCTGATGAACCTTAATTTTAAGCATCATTTATAAAGGAAACCAGCCCTGCTCAACACCTGCAGAGTACCATCCCAAAAGGGACTCATCAGAGCAGAAGAAACACTTCTGCAACATACAGAGATAACCTTAAAGGAAACCCAGTCCAGAGCATTCAGAAACTCAGACTGGGCAGAAGGTTCTCCTTCCAACAGGATAATAACACTTAAGCACACAGCAAGAGTGACTTAAAGACAACTCTGTGAATGTCCTTGAGTGGCCCAGCCACAGCCCGGGTACTCAAATGTATGAATAAAAAAAGCATTCATATGGTGCTTTTCTCATGTACTATTTTTGGAACCCAAAGCGCACAGTCCCCACTGACCAACAACTGTGCTGAGCACAATTGGAGGCTGCGCAAGAAGAGAAAGAGAGTGGAGATGGGCCCAGTTGCATAAACTTAGGTGTATTAAGAGCAAGTTTGACCAACTAGCAGTTAGCCAAGAGTAATTGGTTTTATTTTTTGCATTTATCTTAGACTATTTTACATTTTTCTGAAAGTGAATTTTAAAAAACTATGACCAGTCTTAAAGAAAAATGTAGCTGACTAACTTTTTAGACTAGTCTTAACCTTTTATGCAACCGGCCCCAGGATTATTAGGAGGCCATAATTGATAAGAGCCAATCGAGGGAACTTAGCCAGGCCATATGGCAACTACATCTTAAACGAAAATGGTGAAATGTGGCCGCTGCAATAGCTAAAATAAAATAAGTTTGCATACTGTTATGTTTTATTTTATTTCAGTTAATGTTTTATTTTGCATATGTGAAAATGTTTTAGCTAATGATACTAACCCTGCACTGCAGTACACTGCATTAATACATGTAAATTACTCTTTAAAAACAACAAGTTACTTTTATTTATATAGCACTTTAAACACTACAGATTGTGTCAAAGCACAATTTAAGAAAATAATGTTTCATTCATATAAAACATTTAGAATATTCATCGGCTGCCTGCTTTTGATGGTGCTGAAACAACACAACTATAATATACTACAAAACTAAAACCATTTAGGCATCTTCATGTTCTGAGCAAAACATATAAAAGCTATAAATAAAATATTAAACCATTACACACAGCCAAATTTTGCTTTGAGGTGAGATAAAAACGCATGCTGAAAAACTTAAAATATGTTTTAAGTAAAAATAAATAAAAATATGTTCATATAGGGGACTGCGATTAAATGTTGTTTACCAATTAAATCCGGCTGATTTCAGTGGCATATGCTCTCTTCAGTACCCAGACTGATCTTTTGTGCCTGTGAAGAAAGGGAGGCCCGCTTGTTGTTGTTCATTAGTCTTTGGGGGAAGGGGTGGAGAAAGCTACCTTCAACCACCCATCACTGAGGTCAAAATAAATCTCTCATCAGCATGCACAACACACACACAAACAAACAGAAAGCACTTTGCTAATTACTCTTGATTATGGTTACTTATAGATAGTGATATGAACAATTCTTTAACCCTTGAACTTTAGAGTGTAAGTTTGTCTTTAGATTGTGTATTGGGTTGAGGAGAGATGTGTTATTGGTTTTCTAAGTAATTGGGCAGTTAATTAAATGAGTAAATAAACAAATAAACTTACAGTTACATGAAAGGACTTTAGTCAAAAATGATAATGTTCTAGAAACCACAAAACATTGCCTGGCAAGTTTGGTATATTTAATATTTTCTTCCCAAAATGTAAAAAAAAACCTATTTTCTTTTGTAGACATACATGAAGCAGTTTTTCAAATGAAAGTTTAAATATAAATAAACTCACATAATTAAACTGTACCTGTCTTTGCATAAATGTGTATTATTTCCATAAACAAGCATAGACACAGTGGGTGTCAAACACCGTGGAACTGAGCAAAGGGCACTTATTGCAATATCTTTTTGCGTCTGTTCCTTAAGTATAAATCATAGATGGTTTAAATGACGTGTTGTTTTGTTTGGAGGTGATCTTTATCCAGCTCTGCCTAATGCTGCGGTTAATCTGTCTGTGTGTGTCATAATAAAGCAGCTTGAGGAGCTGCTCTGATGTCATGTCATGGCTCACAGGAGATGTGAAAATTCATTTTGGTATGGTAAGACTATCAGTCTAAGCACAGAGTGAGCAAGATCTGAAAACGGATCCTATGAAAGGCTTTACAGCTTAAAAACAATATTCACACTGATATTTAAATTATCACTGTACATATGACAACATTTATAACTCTACAAAAGGTCAAAATGTATAGCCCTTGGAAACAGCTCATCTGGTTACATGTCGCTCCTGTGTTTGTAAGAAGAGTGAAGAAATATGTGCTGTGTATTGTTTGAAATGAAATATTCTGACATTTGTGTACTATATCCTCAATGTCTATTGAATGTATTGTATGTTTCTTATTGCTTTAAAAACATATTCCTGCAATTTATAAAACTGACTTTTTATGTTAATTACCAGTGTTTTATTTTTCCTGAACTGGTTAAGATGAAAAATTTGTTTTGGCTAAGGTCTAGACATTTCGTGAAAATCCAGGCAGACATGGCTGTTAATGGTGGCACTTTAAGAAAAAAATAAATAAATAAAACTCCCAAAGCACTCCTCTATGTTCCCTGAAGATCCAAAAGCGATCAAAGAGCGCCCTCTAGCGGTATTAAGGAAATTGTATCCTACGGCTAGACTGAAGTAAACTATAAATTAAAATAATGCATACATATATATATTTTTTTATTTTTATTTTTTTCTTTTCCCCATACACATTCTCCTTAATACATCAAATGTTGTTGTTATAGCACAGGCTATCTGACAATTCATTAAAGATTTAACTTTTAATTGTCAACTATTGTTGACAAATGCACAATATCTAATTTAAGGTTACATAAATTTGTTTATATATCCATATAACTTGTCCTTAAAAAAAAAGTATGATTTAATGTCAATAGGTGGACAAAGTTTCAAACCAGAATTAATATATAACTAGAGTGTGTTTGCTGATGTCACGTGTAAACCTTTACCAATGTGAAAAGTGTATTATCGTTTTGAAATGACCCTTTAGATCAGCTAAACAGATACATTGTTTTACATTTTACATACCCTGGTCACAATTCTTTTTTATTTCATCTATGCTCACAGGAAATCTAGTAGCCTTAAGGACATAGCAACAAAACTGAATCTTACACTCCACAGAAATCAGCAAAATAGAAGATATTTGTACACCCCCTAACTTTATAACTACAGTACAGTCCTAAACGTGGAATCAAAGAGGGAATCTATACTTTTAGGTGTGTTAAAAATGTAGCTTTTCAATCATTACATGATACAGCCATATACAGATCAAGCCCATTCTTCATCTCAGGAAACTGCATGCTGCTGCAGAAAGCCCTGGCCCACAAGTGCTCTCATATACGTCTTTAATTAATTGCTCCGTAATTGTTTGTTAAATTAGATCGTACGTATGCGGTTTAAAATCAGTTTCACGTTATTGGACGGAACGAATCTCTACAATTACATCACTTATTTATCTAAAGGGTCTTACAAACATACAGCAAGCGATTCATCTTAAAAACAGAAGTTCTCATCTGAAAAAGCTACGCAGCGTTGACGGGAGTGGCCGTGTTTGTCAGGACCGGACCGTTGGGGCGTTCACTCGAGGAGCGGGACGCAGCGATTGGACAGCTCGAGACAGATACACACATACACGTGTGAGGTGTTTTTAGTTTTCAAACTGAATTAAGGCGGGTTTTTCTGTTTTCCTCCGCAGTGTCCGCCGCAGCCTGTCTCGAGATCCGACAGCTCTGAGACGTCTTTTTGGAGTGATTCAGATGCATTAGATTCGTAACCTGTTAAAAGTGTTTTGATGGGGAATAACGGGTCTTCCGGGACAACTCACAAGACAAGAGTTCAGTGGCAAAGCAGCAGTCTGCAAGGTGGGTATCTCGCTTATTTTGTGACTACAGTAATATAGTGTATGCTAAAGTATTTTAACAGTTTAAAATGAGACACAACGCGTACAAACCAGTGCCATTTTAAATGAACGCTTTTAAGCTTTTATGCAGGGGCTGCTTAGGTGAGTTTGACTGGATGTGTGACGTCAGTTCCCTTCACAGGTATCCTAGCAGTGTAACTACGGGTGTACTTCATTACACTATCTATGAACAGTGTAGCCAATTTAGCAAGTTTGGACATACTACTCACTTTCCCATAGCAGGGAATTAGACATATTCAGATACAGCTCATACTATTTCAATATTTAAACTGGAACATTATGTTCATAGGCATCAAAGGATTTCAATTGAAAATAGTCACTAGGTGAGACAGTGGGCAAAATGAGAACTTTGATAAGGTTTAACAAAAACTTATTTGTACCTTAACATTTGAAAAAAGTCGAAAAATGGATGGGCCACTCGCTAAATATAGCTACAAATTCGCAGGATTGATAAAAAGACCCGGATGACCTAGTATTTTAGGTGATTGTTGGCCAT
Organism: Enteromius unitaeniatus; assembly: GCA_032359435.1. Taxonomy (NCBI): domain Eukaryota; kingdom Metazoa; phylum Chordata; class Actinopteri; order Cypriniformes; family Cyprinidae; genus Enteromius; species Enteromius unitaeniatus. The sequence goes on along the minus strand of JAUMHI010000055.1, from coordinate 1,785,777 downwards.
GTGATCATAACATGTCTGGATTATATTCATGTTGAAGTCATCATTCATGCTATATATATATATAACCCAAATGTTATATTTTTGGCAACTGTAAATGCCTTTTCACACCAAAAGTGAAAGTGCCTCTGCACCTCACTCACAATTTCTCTCTGCTCGGGCATGAGAAAATAGAAATGAACTCACTGATTCTATAAAGTCACTCAGATATTTTCTTGCAAATTTAATACCAATGTGCTACTTTACTAGTTACTTGAAAAAAGTAATCTGATTACCTATAACTCATGTTAGTTGTAATGCTTTTATTCTGTTATGAAATTATATAATTATTTGCTATGAGTCTACAACATGCAGGACATCATATATCATTTATAATACTGTCATCCTGTTATTTACTTTATAACATTGTTGGGTTGTCATTTATTACAATTTTGGAAAATACCATGAGAAAGGACACTTTTCCAGTAATTTTCAGAGTCAAACAGGAAATGTAACTCCCACGATGAGAGAGGGGTGGCCACTGACTTCTGAGCTATGCAAAGTTGGCAAGGTTGTGGCTTTCCCAGGACCTTGATGAGAACAGTAGAGAGGGAACAATTATTTCTAGTACAGAAATGAGGAAAGACTCTGAGAATCATTTGGTCTGACTAACTAACAATATATCTTAGAGTCTCAGAAATTAAGTATAAATTCTTAATTCTTTATCTAAAAAAACTTTAGAGTTTAAAGTTATTGATGGTAGCCTGGTGGAAGTTTTATCATACTGTTATACACAACCATTAGAGGGCAGTTTGCACTTAATGGCATAATCTTACCAGCAGATGGCAGCTAATATCTGACTGAATAATGAACTATTTATTTACTTTTTTTATGTGTTGGATATACTGTAATGGGAACAATAATAACAGAATATGTTTTTTTTTACTAATAGCACCAATTAACAGTTTAAAATAAAAGTAGACAATTGGTGTTTTCCTGCTGACAACCACAGATGCAGGGCTCTAACATGCGGTTTCTCATTTGTTTAACTGAGTAACAACTCTTTGAACATACATACATTGTGTAAGACACTTAGCAGCAAGTCAGATGAGTAGTTTGTCTGCATTCCATCATCCACTGAGTCACAGGCCAGTCAATCAAATGTAAAAAAACAAAAAGTGTGTTGTAAAATAAAAATGTTTAAAGAGTATCAGATTTATTGTATACCTTAAAGGGAAAGTATATACCTTAAGGAAGGGTATATATTTTAACTCTTCAAATAAACTAATCAAACAAATCATTCAAGACATAGGCCAGCTATCCTTTATAGGCCCTGGTTTGTAGCAGCTATTCTTTGATAGTCAGGCAAGCAGGCACAAAGTTTAGTGAGGATTAACACTTCCTAGAGCAGGGGTCATGAAAGTGTCATACAGTGAGTGATAAAGACCAGACATTGGTCGTAGACAACACAAACATGCACATAAAGAGGAAACGACACAGTGACAGCAAGCAGCATATAATAATCTATATTTATAGATTGAAAAACAAAGTGCCAAATAGGGGCGGCACGGTTCACAAAACCACGGTTCGGTTCATATCGTGGTTTTAGAGTCACGGTTTTCGGTTCTGTACGGTTCTTGTTATTTTTTTTTTTAATCTTTAACACTCCAGAAATGTACTTAGCATATGATATATAGCTTAATTATCCACAATTTAGGATACAGTATTAAAAAAGTTATATCATGTAATCATTCATAAACTGAATTTTACTGAACTGAAAGGCGTTTGGAAATGCATCGTTATAACACAGACGTACATTCACGCTGATGTGACCGAGCCCGAGCATCCTTTCTAAATATCAAATGTACACAAATGTATCACAATTTTCTTTTCCGTTCCAATCAAAAAAGTTGCTGTAAAAAGTTGGAAGCATTGGTGACTTCAAGCATTGTTAGCGAACACTGATGATGCAGCAGTTGAGCAAATACCTTAAAAGTGCCATAGAATGTAAAACCTACATTATTTACATTTATCTACATGTATTTACCTTGGTATAGTTAAATAATAACTTAAAAAATTGAAATTACATATCATGATCCCTACGCCCCTCACATTTGCATAACGTATACCCGCCCATGTTCTAGACTAATAATCAGAAGTTCTGCAGGTAAAGTTATCGTGAAGAAACAAGCAGGACAATGGCGAAAATGACAGATCATGGAAATAAACGTTATGTTCCTGGCTGTGCAGAGGATGTGAACTGTAGGAATGGGTTGGTGTCTCTATTCGAAAAAGCACAGAAAAAAATAACCTGTTATAATAAATATAGATTAGCTTACATTACAGCACATAAGATTTCACTTACCTCATAAACGGAGTTAAGAAAGAGATAATTCTATGATGGGATGGATTTATCCATGAGAAATTGATTAGATTGGTGAAACAAGTGAGTGAGAGTGATCCTTTACAAGAAAAGAGAATGACCTAAATGTTGGAATTGTTGCAACCTATATTACATTAACATTCAAACAGTCAATGTTTGGCCAATGGTCCCCTGTGTGTGTGTACAGGTATGTATATACAGCTGAGCATTGTTGCCAGCGAAGAGCTTGAGACTTTGCAAATTTTTGGGGTGCCTGTCTCAAACATGTATTAAGGAAGTAAATAGGGTCAAATTTATGTTGACATTTAATAACTTTTAATTGTCCTCACAATCCTCATCTAAATGAAGCAAGAAAACAATCATAGCATTCACATAATTATATGTTCAGTTTAACATCATTCACGGCAACTGGTCTGTCCCAGTAAGTGAGTACAAAGTCAAGCATATGGCAGCACGGCTTACTGTGCTTGAAGCTTGTTGTTAATAATGTAAAATGATCATATGGGATATGAGATACCCTTACACAGAGGAAGTTCCCATATTTACAGCTTCTTAAAATAGCCCCTGTACACAGCACTTGGCATGTAGCAGTGTCCCTTTCAGAGGCGAGGGGCCCAGATTTTTTCCCACACTTGGATGAAACTGATGTCATAGTTTGCAGTAAAAAGCTGAAGGGAAGAAGAGAAAAAAGGCATGTATGCACAGATATTGGGCTTGGGTAGAGGGTAAAAGTGACCAGAAACTATAAAACCTGCTGGGAAACCATTATGTAATGCTGAAGAATCTATGACCTGCTATTAACACCTTGTCAACCATTCATCTTTACAGTTTTGGTGGGGAAAATTGTATTGCTCTTTCTCAGTGAGCAGACTCACATTTATACCTGTTGACGTAGTCTCACTATGGTACTCTTTTTTTTTTTAAATGTATTTATTATATATCACTTACATGTGTTGTAATACAGTAGGCTTGGCAGTATATTATATTCCATGGGATTGCAACTGGATTTCTTTGTTATTTACGTGTGTGAGCAACAAAATACAGAGGGGAATGAATGAAAACAAGCCAAGTTACTAAGGGAATATTACTAGGGATGTAACAAGGATTTGCAAGTGTTACAATATAAAAATAACATCTGTGATGGACTGGCCATCTGTATACACAAACACACCCCATCAGTATTAGCTGATAAGTATTGCAACAGTAAAGAGTGGAGTCTAGAAATCTGTAAATATGACTAAAAGGTGAATGTGACGAAAATGATGTAATGCCGATGGCTGAAGTATACTTTGTATAAGTTTGTTTTGGTATTCGGCCCGACTTTCCAGTTTTCTAAAGCTTAAAAAAGGAATATTTGTGTTATTTGTTTTTATTTATTTATACTATTTTACATTTTTTGTTTCATATTGTGGCAAAATATTTTGCTATGTTCAAATGTTGTTTTTACTGCATGTAATTCATTAAAATAGTTTAATTTCAAAAAGTTCAACAAAATTCACCTAGATTTTTTTGGGAATGATTTTGTTGAATAAAATAAGAATTTTCCCAATATATTTTATCATTGAGGATTTATTTAAAAAAAAGTCTAAAAATCTTGTCATCAAGTGATCAACCATATTAAAATATTAAAACCATATTAAAATCAGAGAATGTGTAATATTAGTTATATCCATTGCTTCTGCATTCTGAGTCTTGCATTCGATAATGACAGACAAACCAGGAGCTAACTTGAGAAAACTGAGATGCGACAAAGATCAAGCTATATCTAAGTGATAAGAAAGCAAATGTGTTGAGTAAAAAGGATACTGCAAATGATCCTAATCATACATCCTCATCTGGACACGGTGGAGGTAGTGTCAGAGCAGACTAAAGGCAGAAACTCTCCAAAACAAGAGGGAGTTGGAAGTGGCTGCATTAAAAGCTGCTTTTTTGTGTTTGAAAAAGTCCCCTTCACAATACTTTTGTGTTAGGGAGGAACACTTCAAGAGGGTGCCAAAATAAGCAGATTTAATCACAAGAAAACAAGCAAACTATCTTCAGACTTCCACTGCTGCACATGCTGCAGCTGTTTCAGCGAGTCATGTGATAGTGATGTGCCTTAGAAACCGCCAAAACAGTTACGCTGACATGCACGATCCTATTGTTGGTCACTACAGCTATTGTGTTTGCCTCTCCAGGAGGCTTGTTCTACTAATAGGTGTTATATTTGTACTGTAGTTGTCGATTTCAAATACAGTAGTACTGTAAATGTTAAATAAAAAGAAATCTATAAAATATATCATGAGTTTGCGCATCTTGAGCATTTGTCGTCAGTCATAGCAAATAATAGGCCTAATTAGTCTTAAATAGGCTACGTAGCACTTGGTCTTTAAAATCTTGACATTTTGGCTAAATGACAGAATGTGGTCGCCGTGATTTTCCCAAGTAAGACATGTTCTTGGATCAACATTACTGTCCAAAAATATAGACTTAACCCAATCCCTACCCCTAAATCTAACACTATACCAAATTATAGCAGGGGTGTGCACTTTATATACCCACTAAGAAGTAATTTGTACATTTCAAAAACTAGACACTGCTCACCTGTATAAAGAGGAACTGAGATAAGACATTAACTGCCAGTAAATGGTGTTATGTCTCACACTCTGCTTTAGAAAATATATAAACTGGGTCAGCTATCAGTAAAATTAGATTTTTCACAACACTTAAATTTAAAAAAAGATAGCATAACTACCAGTTATACCCAAAGTCAACAAACAGCATTCAGATGAATTCTTTAGCCCAAAAATACCCTGCAATGTCTCTTTCCCATGGAGAGTGGTATGGCCCACCTCCCTTAAGGGCCCCTGTGCTCTAGTGACAGCTCACAGGGTGTTGTTAACCTTGTGCAGGAGAGATGACACAAAGCCCTACAGGCCAGTTTGGAGTTGCTTGAAAGAGTATTAAAATAGCATTCAAAGGACAGGACAGCTGTATTACTTAGGGCTTCTGAAATGGGCATTTATAACTAACGACATGACTGTGATGTGGATGGCTTTGTTTAAACAACGGTACATGTTTTTGTACTTGATAGACTGTTGTACTATTAGACATTAATGCAAATACATTTTTGTTTATCCATCTTTTTAACAGGGATGTTTTCAGTTTTAGACATGCAGAGACCATTCATCACTACTAGTATTACTCATATCAAAGGTTAGAGGTGTGTAAAAACCCCTGAGTATTAAAGTTCTGCACTAAACAGACCCTGCAGACTATATCATAGACTTGGGGTTTGTCCACTAAGGTAAAATGTAGTGCCCTACCTGGCCATGACCTGGCCATGACAATGACTTCTCAACAGAGAATCATCACTTACATTTTCTTCAGAAAAAAATCTGGTTTAATTAAAATGTTTTTAAATAATTTTGGTTAATGTTGCTGATATGGGTACAAGAAACTTACTTAAACATACTTAAACCAGCAGTTTCAAACCAAAAGATCAAATTTACCTCTCATTAATCTCAAATTCACATGGCTTCCATTAAATCTTACTTCCATTAAATCTTATGATGTGTAAGCTCTGTTTAGAACACAAGGCTACATTCGAACGGTTTTTAAAAACGGAATTCTCTGGAATGACAGCATTATTGCCATATTAGTAGAAGCGGGAATTACCATCAATTCTTTGTCATGTCTAGACATTAACTTGTAGCAATATATTACAACTGTCTAAATATGAAAATTCCTTGTTGTAAAATGTGCTTTCATCTGAGGAACACATGCTGGTTCCCACGTTTAACCACCCTTTAACCTCAAGATATCAGATGCCACATTTTGGACTTGTTATTGTTGGTGTTGTCCATGTCTCACTGAGAAAACACGTCTAATGGACACATCCAAGGACATAGACATACTGTGGAACCGCTCAACAATGTATCCAACATTTTTGCATTGTTGGAATTTGATCACAAAATATTTTTTTTATTCTATGTAAAAAGTCACTGTGGTGAAGCATTTGTGTCTGGGATCCATATGCGCATATTAACTACCGCATGCTGATCGCTTGTACTCACGACATTTTGAATTCACTGACAGCTCTCTTGTGTAACCCCACATTAAAAGAATACAGAGGCCATGAATCACTGTTATTTCATGTAAGAAATTCTTCTGTTAATTATTATAGTTCATTAGTTTAACTGAATGACTATTAATGTTTGTCAGGCAATGCTGAAATTTAAAAAGTAATTAAATGCAGAATTGCACTGATATTCCATCACAGGTTTGTGCGTGAGTGTGTGGTTTTTTACACACACTATAAGTCCTTTACACAATCTGACATGTGCTTAAACTGAACTGGAAATTAGGTGCCGGGCATCTGGCCAGAGGTTCTCCCAAGGTTTTTTCCTTGCCGCTGTCGCCTTCTGGCCTGCTTAGTTGGGGACACCTGATTTCTAGTGATTATCATTGTCTTGACTACAGAGACCATCTGTGCATTTGATAAATAAATAGTTTAATTCTCGTCATTATACATTACCATCACTCTGTTCTCCTTTTTGATAATGTTCAGTGCTTTGCTACAATATGCAATGTTAAAAGCACTATATAAATAAAAATGATTGATTTAGCAACAGCTTTAAATGTGGCTGATCTAGTCAGATTTCAGTGCCAGAAATAGTCAATTTATTTATTAAGTTTATGTCAGTTATGTTGTAACTTTATCATTACCAGGTGTTCTGCTGAACTTGTTCTACCAGGTTTCATTCAGTTAAATGTTCCTCTAGATGGAAAAAGACTACTTTAGGACAGTCATTAAAATATACTTTTGGTATTTGACCCCTATTGACCTCAGGGGTTTGTCAGGCAGGTCGACCTCTGTTGTCAAGGTTCACACTATCTTGTGTCTGTTTATGTGTTACGGCACTTTAAAGAACATGACACTCAGCAACCTCCTACTGTTTGTCAAACGAACTTCTGATACTCTAGAAGCCCGTAACCTGAAATTTAAGACTTCAAAGACTACATTTTAGACATATTTTGGACTGAATATGCAAGGTGGTTTACCAACAAATATCCTGTGGATGTACAGTTCATTTCATGGTTTTCTGAGGTAGAAAGGTCAGTCACTTATCTTTCTCAATCTGCACTATTGCTTACCTTTTACATCTCAAATATTTAACAATGTATTGCTAATAGGACATTGATTTGTACAAAACAACTGGCTAATATGAACATTTGTAAATAAGTAAATATGGCATTGAAACATTACATATTTTTCTATAATAGCCCACATTTTGCAATTAGCATCCAGCTGCTATATCTCATAAAGACCTTAAAAGCCAGAGTACAAGAATAATGACAGTTGCTATCAGGATAATAAAATGTCTTTCTGATAGTTTAAGGAATTGCCGGTTAATGTTTGCGTTGCATTTATTTATTAAGCAGCCCATTCCTAGATTCAACCATGACCTGAGCTTGAGATTTGATATCTTGATTGATTTAAAGGGCATATTTTTAGAGTCTGTGTTGACCTAGAACAAGAGTCCCACATAAGGAATATAGCTCCCAAATTCAATCTGGCCGATGGGATGATTTAACCAAAAAATATTTAAAAAATTAAGTGAAATTTTATTTAGAAAATTATATGAAGTGTATTTGCTATGATTTTTAATTTAAAGCAAAAAAAATTGCTAAATAATTTACATTCATGTTATGCCTCGGGACACTAAAACACACTCACACGTTATTAAGTGGCGCCAGAGCCTTGAGCAGCACATAAGTGATGAGAACTGTGTTTTAATGATACTTGTGTGACAAGTTACCTGTTTTTTTTCACAAATGTGTTTGAAAGAAGAAATTCGACCTGGAAGGGTGGATATTTAAGGAGAAATTGGTAACACCTAAAAATAAGGTGTCATTTGTTTACATTAGATAATGTATTAATTAACATCAACAAAAAACAATGAACACTACATTTATGACTCTTTATGTCACAGATCGTGCCTCTGTGGCCCTCTCCGAACGACAGCAGCGGGAACCCTCTCCCGAGTTTTAGCTCCACCCGGACTGTATAGACCCATGCACCTCGGCGAGTTCCGCCGCAGGTGGCGGCATTCATTCATTGATTATTTGGTCTTTATAAGGACTGGACTTTGTGTTACTCTTCGCAAAGTCTTACTTGCTATGTCAGTAATTCCGAGCGTTTATCCCCTGGACTGCCTTTCCGTGTATGACCCTGGACTGTTTATCTGGAATTTGATTCTCACTGCCTGCCCATTGAACTCTTGCTTGTTTTGTGACCGATCTTGTGGATTACCTGAATCATGTCTGTCTGCCGTTGATTTGAATCACTGCCTTGAACCACTGTTTGACTATTGCAATAAAGCCTTGCAAATGGATCTGACCGACTCTGAGTGATCATTACAGTTCGCCTCGCACTACCGGAGAAATACGACGGTTCTTCAGGTATGTGTAAATGTTTCCTCATGCAATGTGCCATTTACATCAATCGTCAGCCTCGGGGCTTTGATACTGAGGACAGCAAGGTGTCATTTATATGCTCATTGCTCACTGGAAAGGCTTTGAGATGGGCCACTGCGCTTTGGGAGGGACAACAAATGTCATTTCTCTCCTATCAAAGTATTTTGAGGAACTTCAAGGAGGTTTTTGACCATGATGAGGATGGCAGAGAGGCTGAAGAGGAGCTGATGAACTTAAAACAAGGTTCTTTGTCTGCAGCGGATTATGCGCTTCAATTTCGCACTCTAGCAGCTGAAGCAGGCTGGGAGGGAAAGCCTCTTAAAGGGATGTTTCGCCGAGGTCTCAGGATGGAGTTACAGTCAGAACTCTCATGCCGAACAAAACTTAAAAGGAATATATGGACATGGCCAACAAAATCGAAAAACTTTTATGGACCAGGACTTGCTAACCACCACTGTATCCCTCCAATTCCATGTACACCCCCCATGGCCGTGGCAGGTCTCGACGGACGACCACTAGGCATTGGGAGAATACATCACATAACGGAAAAACTCACCCTCATCACCAGTTCCCTGCACTCAGAGACCATTCAGTTCCACGTCACCCAGTCACCTCAACACCCCATCATTCTTGGTCATCCCTGGCTCACCATGCTCGACTCTCGAATCTCCTGCAGAGAACAAGAGGGTTCACAGTGGTCTGAATCCTGTCTAAAGCACTGCCTGACGTATCCTCGCCGAATCTTTGATTACCGAGCCCTTAATGAAGTTACCATCAAGTACAGATACCCTCTGCCACTCATCCCATCATCACTGGAACAGCTTCGCTCGGCTCGGATCTTCACTAAATTGGATCTAAGATGTGCATACAACCTTCTCTGTATCTGAGCAGGGGATGAGCGGAAGACAGCCTTTTCCACCACAACTGGTCACTGAGTATATGGTAATGCCCTTCGGGTTGTCCAATAGCCCCTCGGTATTTCAAGCATTAATTAACAACATTTTTAGGGACATGTTGAACCAATTCCTAATCGCCTACATCGACGATATCCTTGTCTACTCAGAGAACCTTCAAGACCATATTAAGCACGTTCGAGCAGTCCTACAAAGACCTATCAAGCACCAGCTGTATGCTAAGTTATCTAAGTGTGATAACTACCTCTGTAATCTCACCCTCTTGTATCGTCGCACCCTTCCAGTGGGACATCAGGGCAGAGATAAACAAGGCTCAGAAAGAGGAGCCAGCTCCCCCGGAATGCCCTCCTGGACAAATCTACGTGCCCACCAGCCTCCGATCCCGAGTACTCTCTTTTAGGATTTAGGAAAACCTGGTCACCCAGGTATTCAGGCTACCAAGGAATTGGTCGAGAATCGTTTCTGGTGGCCTACTCTCAGCCAGCAGGTCATTTCTTTTGTTAAGGACTGTGCCACCTGTAATCAGACCTGTGCCACCTGTAAGTCATCTCGCCAACGCCCCACAGGCTTACTCCAGCCACAGAGACCCCTCCCCTGGCACCTGAAGGAAGCGACATCTACCAGGTGAACTTGATCCTGGACTCACGGCGTCAAAGTGGCATACTACAATACCTGGTCGACTGGGAGGGGTACGGCCCAGAGGAGAGATCATGGGTGAATTCAAGAGATGTTCTGGATCCTCGACTAACCATGGTGTTTCATCAAGCTCACCCTGATAAACCGGCCCCTCGACCCCGTGGAAGACCGAGGAGCTGCGCTGGGGGGCTCTGTCACAGATCGCGCCTCTGTGGCCCTCTGCGAACGACAGCAGCAGGAACGCTCTCCCGAGTTTTAGCTTCACCCGGACTGTGTAGACCCACGCACCTCGGCGAGTTCCACCACAGGTGACGGCATTCATTCATTCATTCATTATTTGGTCTTTATAAGGACTGGACTTTGTGTTACTCTTCGCGGGTACTGTTCTGTGCGGTTTAAAAAAACAAAACAAGAGCCTTTCATTGCAAGATAAAGTCTATTCTGACTGTGTATCATTCGTTCAGCCATTATTTGATGTTATATTGAAAGTGGAAAAATTTGAAAACTGCTTTTTTTAATAAACAAAAAAAAAACTACTCCAGTACAACCAGTACATCAACTGCATTGCTGCTGCTGCACCTGTCAATTTCACCTTCCATCCTTCCATCACTCATGACCAATACCCCAAGATACTTAAACTCCACCTTGGCCAAGAACTCTCTTCCAACCTGGAGTAAACAGGCCACCATTTTCCGGTTGATCACCATGACTTTGGACTTAGAGGTGCTGATTCTCATCCTCGCCGTGTCACACTCAATTGCAAACCATCCCAATGCACGCTAAAGGCCCAGGCCTGATGAAGACAAAAGGACAACATCATATGCAAATATCAGATATGAGATCCTGTAGTCCCAAAATCAGATCCTCTCTGTACCCAGGCTGCACCTAGAAATTCTGTTCATAAAAGTAATGAACAGAACTAGAGCAGCGGTGTCAGAGTCCAACATACACTGGGAACAAGTCTGACTTAATGTGAAGAGAACCAAGCTCCTGCTCTAGTCGTGCAGAGACAGCACAGCTCTTAGTGGCATGGACACTATAATCCCAAAGCACCCCCCACAGAATATTACGAGGTATGTGGTCGGATGCCTTCTCTATGTCCACAAAGCACACATGGACTTGTCGGGCAAACACCCAGTGAGGGTGTAGAGCATTGTTCCTCCTGAATCCAGGGTTTTACTAGGAGCCGGATTCTCTTCTCTCAAAACCCTGACCTAGATTTTAGACAGACTTTCTGTGAAGTTTGAAGAATATGATCAGGAGCAGGCAGTTCGGGGAGCCATGGCGCTGCAAGATCCATGACCAAGACATTGGGCTGGGTCCTGGAGGGGGCTCAGAAGGAATGGGTACTGGAGGTTGCTCTCGAGGAGCAGGCACTGGGGGTTGCTCTAGAGGAGCGGAGCTTGCAGGGACCAGCAGAAACTTAGGAGACAATGGAGGAATGGACAGGTCCAGCGGAGATGAAGAAGACTCAGGAGGGCTGGACGGGACCAGAGGAGATGATGGAGGACTTTTTGGAGAGTTCTCAGGGGTAAGGATAAGAGCCGAGAACTCTTGCGAGTAATTCCATATCCAGGAGCTCTGAGATACACACTGGAGCGAGCTCTGGGGATGGAGCCAACATGGGAGTGAGTTCTGAGGCTGGATCCGACAGCCTTTTCCTCCTCTGATTCCTCTTTTGGCTTGACTCTGTTCTCCTACTTGATAATGTTCAGTGCTTTGCTACAATCTGTCTTGTTAAAAGTGCTATATAAATAAAAGTGACTTGACTTGAGGTTTGACCACGGTATGGCTGACTGGCTTGGGGCTTGATTTTGGAGTGGCTTGTGGGCTTAGTTGAGCAGGTTTAAGGCAAGACAGGAGGTCTGAACCATTGGTGCATTATGTGGGGTTTCCGTGTCGTATTGTATACTGGCAAGAGGTGGCGTGTTTCAGAGGGGTCTGAACCATGAGACTGGAACTGTTCTTTGAATTCTTCAACTTCAAAATTGGAAAAATACCAGATTAATCAACTTGATCAGGGTAAAATCACAGACAGGAAGATTGCAGCAGATTTTGTCATTGTCCAGCCTCAGCTGAAAGTACACATCAAGAGCGTGGTTGTGATATATAATATTAATTATATACATGCAGGGGTGTGCATTTTTATATACAGTACATAATAATTATACACACTACACAGACATATTACATTATTACATATTACAACAGAAACATTTATTTTGGATGTGGTTAATCGCGATTAATCATTGCCAGCACTAAATATTACATATTAAAGTAATATTACAGTAAACATGGAGAATATTTTGATTCTCCATTTAATGACCCTTTTAAGTGAGGGAAAGCAGTGCAGTGTCAGCCACAATCCATGTGCATGGCAAGATGACTGGAGATGTCCCTGGGTGCAGTGGATGAACAGGACATCTTCAGTGTCTTGTCATGCTCTTTAGTGCTTGCAGTGACTACTAAGTGAAACACTGGACTTGGCATTTATTGTTCAATAAAATTATCTTTACGTCCCTCTAATACAGCCTGCATCTTGCTAGCAATAGCAATTAGCAAATCACAATAATTGCTGTGATGCTAACTAAAGGCTACTGCAAATTTAAGAAGCAGATATGTCCCCAATTTTCTGTTTTAAATATAAAATATGACAATACTAGAAAGAAAACTACCTGTCAAGCCTTTTCATTCTGTTTTTAAAAAAATTGCAGAAATGATCATAAAATAAGAAGTATCCAAAATGTATTAGAAAACAAAACAAATATAATAATAGCATGTATTCTCTGGGAGAAAAGCACAGTTTTATGTTATAAAAGCACAGTAAAGAGAAGAGAAGACATTACATGCATGATTTTTGTCAAGTCGTGGCTATTGTAGATTTATTGAAAGCATTAGGCCCACTTAGACAGTGGTTATGACTCATTTTGTCATTAGAACTGTGAGTTTGGCTTTGGACAAGATTCCCGTGCTGCTCAGACAACCACATGCAGTCCTCCCAGTTGGCCATCTGCTTAGCATTTCAGTGTCTTTGAAACTTGACGGGAATTAAAATACTGCAAATGTAACACTTTGCAGTCCAAGGACTAGTCATTCCACCGCATGGTAGCGATTTTGATGCCATAGTCCAAATCTTACCACACAGTGTGATAACATCCTCTCTCAAAGAACATAATGCTTCTGCTCTGTGGAAAAAATTGTTCTAGTGGTAGCTTTGGTACATGTGCAGTTTTCCTGCATATTTAAACATATGCCTAATGCTGGGACAAAGCTGTTCTTCTCCTCAAAATTCTCTCCCTTTCAGAATTGTCCTGTAAAGTTTTTTTCATGCATATCCTTTTTGTGGAGTCACATTCCCCTGATTGCCATCCCTTGCCATGCCGATAGCTGCCAGCGTTACATGAAATCAGACTGTCAGATTTGTGTTGGCTGTTCCCAGTGGAGAGGGGACACTGACAATAATGCTCAGTAAAAGGTTTGCAGATTGAGGTGCTGTTAAGACCAATGTGATCTCATTGGTCCTTCATTCCGTTTTCTCCTTTAATTTAAGTTTTGTACATAATAAGATTAATTTATCAATTAGAGCATTAATTTGACTGAAGGTGAATCTCAATAAACCTGCCAAGACCATGTGGAAAGAAATGCTATTTTGCTTAAAGGAAATTAAGTTTATTTTTAGGAGGCTATTTTGTACTTATCTTATATTTACATAACATTTTAACACATTTTCCAAAATGTGGAGAAAATGTGGTATCATACTTGATATATGATATATGATATACATGTATGCTGTTTTTTTAACATTTACATTTACATTTATTCATTTAGCAGATGATTTTATCCAAAGCGACTTCATTGCAATTGTAACAATGCTCAAACCTGAAGCCAATGAAGAAAATAGTGTATCTACCCAAGTGCAGTTTATTCCAAAGTGTGAAAATCCAAAATCAAACTATGAATTAAGACCAAAAACATGAAACATAACATTACAAAATGATGGCTTGAAATGCTGAGAAATGAACAATGTATTTTAAATAGAAGATGTTTTGTCATAGGTTGTTTTTGTCTTGTGATTACCCTGGAGAAATTGGTGTCAGATGGCTGCCCTCGAATTGCTCTTGTGGTACTTTGATGCAATACATCACAGTCTTTGCTGTCTCAAGTTGGACAACATTTCTAACCGGCATGCAAGTCAGCTTCAAGTCAGCTGCCACTCTGCGTATTGCCATATGAAGTGGAACACATTATCAAAGAACAATATAACTAAACAGCCTAATGTGCACTTAAAAAACTCCTGTTATAATCAGTGAAGCTGTCTTTACAATGTTTGTTGAATTCATCTGTAACATCATATAAACGTCTGCACTTTAGTTATGATGTGAGAATTTGCGAGTGTGTGAAATTCAGTCTGCCGGTGCTCACCAGTGTTGGGCATGTTACTTAAAAAAATTAATTAGTTCTAGTTACTAGTTTCATCTCACAAATAGTAACTGAGTTACATCATTATAAAAGTAACTAATTACCAGGGAAAGTAACATTTGCGTTACTGGCAAACTTGGATTCCCCAATATTAAATGTTAAATTGATGAAATAGACACAGAATATAATCAATTATCATAAAACATACAATGTACATTCATCTACACTATTTATCTACTGACATATAGCAGCAGTTTAATAATTTATAATAATTATGATAATTTAGTATCAACCTATATGATGATAGAACTATATTAATCAGAATTACAAAGTATGAATATTTGTCAAGTTGACAGTATTAGGACTAATGGGGGTACTTGTTTATCATTTAGTATATATATATAGATGATAAAACTACAAATTCTACTACTAATAACAAAATAAAACACACTATAAACACAAGTATTAATGAGCTGCTGGGTTCATGAATATTAATGATGTAGTCTGCGTTCACTCATGATGATTTGCTGAAATCAAAACGGGGACAATAATAGGTGAGCGCCAGCCAATGAGATTGTCTTTAGTGCATTAGTTCTGCTGAAGAAACGGGCAGTTCTTAAAAGCTGAAGAATTCAAAGTAACTCGTTATTTTGCATGTTACGTAATCTTTCTTTACGTGTGAGACAAAACAATGATGACCCGTGCGCCTTCACAGAGTTTATGGTACATCAAATACAGCTCCACTGCATCCATTCAGATTAAATGAAAAAATTTTTTTTTATAATATTATAATAAATTACAGTAATGTCACGTTTTATTGTCAGTAATGGTATCGGCATTGTAACGGGGGAAACAATAATTCCTTTGATTACTTATATGATGCAACATGAGCAGATCTAAATTTCATGCTGCAATCAACAATTTTTATTTCATTTTCATTTTATTTGTGACAGCTGCAATGGGTGTAGTTTTCCTGTGCATGGGCATTTTGTCCCAAGCTCCCATTGAATTCTGACCCATTGTAAGGCCTTCCCCTGCTTTACACAGGATGATGGTGTATTACCCCCAGTTTAGTGCAGTTTATTCCAAAGAGAGAAAATATAAAACCAAACTAGTGATGGGTGCTTCAAAGTACTACTTTAAATCATTTTTGAACCAATGTTTTTGGAGTGCATATAAAACTGTCAAAGTCATGTGATTTCAGTAAATGAGGCTTCATAATATCATAATTGTTTTGAAATGTTTAAAAATTTCAATAGCTCTCTGCTGAACCCATGAATCATGCAGTTTCACACTGCATTAGTCAACTAATGTTTATGGATTTACCTCTTGTGTTTTGTTTGTTTGCTTGTTTTACGTGATATCTGCTTTTTTCCATAAATTTGTAGACATTTTATGCACCTTATATTTAATAATATTAGAACACATGATTAGTTATTTGCATTGGAAAGATTTACTTTTGATAAAACATTTGCAATGAGTTTATATTTTATTTACAGCATTACTGACCAGAAAGCATAACCAGCATATGGTGTTTTAATACAAAGGTTCAGCTCTGCCATTTTGCCTTTTTTTAGGAAAAATTTTTTTTAGGTTAATGGTAATGATAATCAACACTGTGAATAATAAGAATGAAAATATCTGGTAGGCAACACAATGTTGAATGTCCTAACCATAATTTAAAATGTATTATTTTTAATCTACTAATTATAATTTTATATAATTAATTATTAATACTTCTTAATAATTCCACTGAAGGTCTTTGACATCCACAAATGCACTTTTTTTGTCCTAAATGGACTACATCATAACATTCTTTTACTATCAACCATAAGTAAAACTTTCTTTGTATCTTGAAATTATTTTTTATGCTTGAGTATGGAATAATCGTCGGCCTTGTTACTGTCTGAATGGTCACACTAGGTGACATACTGTGCACAATATGAATATAACCTCTCTTGAGAAGATCTGGGGCAGATTTAATAGCCTTTGGCCCGCAGCCGGCAATCATGGGCTAGGTCTGTTTGGACAAGGCTCCTCAGAGACAGCTTCAGCTCACAAGACAGGAAGCAGCTTGCATGGATCCCAGCGGTCAAGGTTGTGAGGAGATAGGATGGGGGTTGGGGTAGAGAGGGGATTTCCTCGTAAGGGGTTTGTGTCATTTTCAGAAATACCCACAACTATGCTGCAGTCATGAAACATTTAAGTACTAATCAGTTTTTCATATTTTTATGTCTTTTAGGTGCTTTAATATCTGCTGGCCTGTTTGCTGTTGTTTGTTTAAAAAATGTAAGGTTTATATACATTGGAATATCCATTTCTGGAGAAAATTATAAAAAACTAATTTAGAGCATGGTAATCTGTACACAGTAAGCTTTATTTCATAACTGAATAATATTTCATTTTTTCATCTTATAGATAATACAATAGTGGAATTAGCTTAACTTACAAATACAATTATTAATTCAGATTAGTTGCTAGAGACACCAGATATACAAAAAAATTAACCATGTCTTATTGTAGTAAAAGTGTAGTAAGCAGGTTTTTGTTGGTATGTATATAACCAGTTTTACTACAAATACAGTGCTTAAACTATGGTTAATGTAGCAAAACCATTGTTAATTTGTGGTTACCATGGTTAATATGTTTTTTTTGCCCAATCAAAGGTAGTACCGTGTTTGTTGGCATTTCTTGGAAATAAAAAAGAACTGAAATATAATAAACATATAATTTCCAAGATATGTAACATTTTGGTGCGTTGTTTTTAGCGTAGGCTAAATAAGAATAATGCGGTTTCCCATGGTGTAGCGTCTAGCGCCATGAGCATTGCGTTTTAAGCTCACGAAGTTAAAAATAATTCAATTAAAAGACCTGCGTGACTAGCTGTTCTTGAACACAAAAAGGCGCCATGTGTGAATGTACTTTTCAAGCTGGAACAATTGACGTCGCGTTTGAAACGTGTGCTATGTACACATGCGCCGTTGGGTTGCGTCTAGCTGTTTTTATCAGGGGGTTTGCACCACCAGCGTTGCGCTTTAAGACGCGTGTCAAGAAATAGAAATAGTTTAGCTTTTAAAATGCTTCTTGAGCTCCCCTCGTTAACTGTTACATATTGTCGTGAGTTTTATAGGCAAGGCTTTACGAATCGACGGGCGCGCTTACAGTGTATCCTGTTTTGCGTTGCAGTTGGTCGCGTCGCGTCCATTGTATAGGTTGTAGGATGATGAGGCGTGGGGAGGGTTTGGCTGGCCAATGCGCCAATAGACGCCAATGGCTTGAAAAGCCGCTTTTAGTGTGCATGATAGTATAAAGACTCTGTCTCAGACGCGTAGAGATGTCACACAGCTTCGAATACGAAAATATTCAGTATATCTGATAATAAATGGACAGACCAGGAGCAGAAGCATTCGCGATCCACTTGTCACCAAGGGAGAGCAATTATTGGAAATAATGGGGAATACAACACCCAAACCACTAATAGGTAGGAGATGGCTTGGTTGGCCGTTGGTTGATATGTCTTGTTACAGAAATCACATATGCTTTAATGTGGATCAATGTCTTGATTTCTTGTGCAAATATAACGCATGTATACTAGCTTCTGAACTATATTGGGATGACAGCGCGCGCTGCGTAGGAGTGGAAAGATGACGGGTGATGTTTAAGTTATTCAAAGACCCTGCAAATGTCATTGTTTAAAGCTGTGTAATTCATTAAGCATAAGATCAAGCTTTATGTCTTAAGTTGCTTTTTTGTGGATGTTGCATGGTGTTTCATGCTAAATATGCAATACATACCAATATACATACCATATACAATAATGTTGCTCACCTTCTTCTTAAGATATTTCTTATTTGTCTGTATTTAAACGTTTAACAAATATAATTATATTCTCTAGTAATGGATGGATGATGTATTATTCCGTTTTAAAGAGCATCATTAAAGACAAGAGTTGATGATGAAAAACTGTACAGTTGTGCAGAAGATGAGAATTCCCCCATTCATTTGAAAAGCTGTTTCTTTCAGTTGAATTTTAATATGTTCTACACTCTCCTCCATCTCCTAGATTGAATGTACACAGTGCCTCAAGCATACCCTATAAACACAGTTTCTATTTCAAGAGTTCACGTTTCCTAGTAATAAAATATAGCGCAAATTTGGCGAGCTGTTTGGGGAGCGAGCCGGGAGAACGGCGGACTCCGAACCCTAGGGAATAGAACCCTAGCGAGGGTGAGGGTTCGGTGCTTGGCTCGTTCCCCGGGCGTGAGTTATGAGGGAGAAGGTGGAGAAGGGGAGGAGGAGGGATGCGATCAAGGCGAGATGTGGGAACATAGAATTTTAATAGATTTAATAGATTACTGTGTTCACGATCTTCGCAAAACATATACTTTAAAGCCTAAATTTTTGCTACTAGATCAGTGTTCAGGTTCAAATAATTGCATTTAATGGCATAGAAGTCTAAAGTGAGCTTTATAAGTGGTTAATGTATATGCTCAGTCAAAAGTCTGAGGGCATACTGACAATTTGGTAGATATTTTTATCTTAGAAACAAACTGTAAAATCTGTGAGATTTGACCATCAGCACATAAATGCTCACAGTGTGCATGTAAATTAAAAGGTTAGGAATGACTCACAATGTGTTTCAGTGACACTGCTGGAGTTCTGCTGCTTATTGACCCCAAAAGAATATTCTTTGTTTCCATATTCACAAATAAAGCTCTATCTGGTATCCATTATTTCTCATTGTGTGCTCAGTCCCACCCCTCACCCTCTACGTTCTGCCTTGAGCAGTTGCTTTTAACTTTGATACTGGAACGATGAAGAACTTTTGCACCCCCACACCACAATGAATTGCAAGATGACTGTACAATGGGTACATCGACTGATGAATGATTTATGGTCAAACATGAACTTATCTAAAATATGATTGAATGTATGACTTGGCATGCCATACAAAGCTGATTTCCAGTTTATCACTGTAACGCAGCATGATTGGGTGTGTGAAACACAATGCTGGAACAGGTCACAGTACATTTGTAGAACAGTTTGGAAGCACATGAATCTTGCTGTTTTCATCACTTTTTTCATTTAGGCAATTTTGGAAATATTAGATGATCTTGCTGGCTGAATCATATTGGTATTTGTGAACATATCTTAGAAAATGAAAGATATGAAATTCAAGATTTAACCTTTAGACATTTTACCAAGCATGTATCAAGTATCTGGAAAATTTGATGCCTGATTTGACTTAATCACTGACAAGCTATGCAAAATCGGCTTCAGTATTGCGGTATTGCGATATTTCATAGCTTGTCAGTGATGTATGGCTTTTTGTACTGCCGCTCCATTTAAAAAAAACAGGCGATGGAGATTTACCGCTAAGCAAAGAACCAGCTTTACTGCCGAGATGCAAATGAATATATATATATACTGTATATATATATATATATATACATACATATGCCAGAAATCATCAGATCTTCGACGCAGGTCACTAGTCAGAGGGAATATGAGGAATGGGAATACATTTTCTTGCCAGAAAAGTACAGAGGTCTAGTTCAGGCGTAATTCAGCTTACTGTTCAATAGATAGATACTTGGAGATAGTTCAAAAGATTTTCCAATTATCTTCTGAACCATTTTGTGTATTACTACCTTGATCATTTCACTGTAACCAGAACACGTGCATCACTGTGCCAATATTAGACTTACATTTGAAACAACACTGGGAAACATTAGGAAAAATCTTGTGAAGATGGACTGGTGTTAGAAAAGTTCTGTAGATTAACTCATTAAATCATGGTTCAATATCGAGGCATTTCTAAAGAAGACAGAATAAAATTTCAACCAAAATCTATCTCCTCTAATACGGCAAAAAAAGGGCCACCACTTTATTGAATGCTTTTTCAACGTCAAGTGAGAGAATTACAGAGGGATCTTTAGTCATGTATATAATCTAAGATATTTAACAGTCTGCGAATATTATCAGAGCCACATCTAAACTTTACAAAGCCAGTCTGGACCGGTGACATGACAGAAGGAAGGACGGATTCAAGGTGTAATCTACATTCAATAAACTAATTGGGCGATAAGAGGAGCAGTCCAAGGGGTCTTTGTCTTTTTCCAAAATGAGGCCAATAATGGTAGAGGACCAAGAATCAGGCATTGAATTTAAATCTAAAAGATTATTAATTGCAGGCATTAAGATTAAGATATCCTGCCAAAATTGCTTATAAAATTCAAGAGGAAACCCATATGGGCCCGGAGCTTTGTTTTAGGGCATGGACTGGATAGCTTACTAAATTTACCCATTGGTGAAGGGAGCATTCAAAAATGTTCTGTTTGTCTCAGAAACAGTAGGAAGGTAGATCTTACTCAAACAGTTTGACAAGTCCTCTTGCAAGCTACCACCCTCTGCTTTACAGTATATAGTTTATATAGAGCATTTATGAATTACAGTGATTATCGTCGTTTTGATTTCAGAGACCTGCATTTGATAATAAGTAGTTTAATCTTGTCATTACAATCACAATCACAATTACAATCACTCTGTTCTCTTATTTGATAATGTTCAGTGCTTTGCTACAATCTGTATTGTTAAAAGCGCTATATAAATAAAAGTGATTGATTGATTGATTGATTTATTGAAATAGAATTCTGTAAAAGTTGGAAAAAGTATCATTAATTATCTGGGAATAGGTTACACTGCCTTTTGGGGTCCTGACTGCTTTTATAATTATATCTTGTTGTGCCTTTTTTTAACTGATATGTGTAAATGCATAAATAAATTCATAAATGCGTAAATATATAAGTAAATGACTAGGCTTATAGTATTTTTTCTTACTAAAAACATTAATTAATATGCTGAGTATGGTCCAAGTTTAATTTAGATCTGGTTTTATTTAACTGAATCCAATTGGTCTGATTTGTCTGACAAGTTAGTTTCCTGCAACAGAGCAATAGATGTGCGCTCTTTTTTTGAGAAATGTCAAAATTTTCTTTCCTTTTATAACATGAGCAGTGCATTCCCTTCACATTCCAAGTTGGAACCTTGCATGCAAAAAACAAAGATGTAATGTTAAGATGCTGATGGATCAACAAAAGTGAATCTGGCACATAAAAGACACCAAAATTGAACAGAACAATACCATAAATTAAACACTGAATGACCCTGAAGAAATCCTCCCTCCCAGGCCCTATCTCTAAACAATAGGGCACAAATAACATCAATAAGTCACAAATTAAAGAAATGTTATTATAATTAAACCATATGCCAATGAGAAAAATAGCTCCTTCAAGAGTCGCTCCTATATAAACCATAAGATGAAACCATGATTGAAATGACAGAACCCACTCCCAAAAAAGCAAAAAAAAGGGGGAACGTGGAAGTCAGGGAGAAATGAAATGAAGAGATGATGCAGTTGTAATCGAGCTAATGTAAAGTTTGCAATGTAATGTAGCAATTTGATTTGAAAGTAGTACAAGCTCTGTGCACACACAAACATAACACTATATGCAGTTTTTTAATATGTATTTGAAACAGTATTCTTATATGAATTATGCATGATGCTAATTTGTTTCACAATGCAAGCTAAAAGTCAAGTGATACAGTTTTTAAAATAAATTTTAAGTAGGTACCATATATGTCTTGTAGCAAGTGCTCTGATAAATAACTGACACCCCCCCACACACACACACACATATTGCTAGCCAAAACTGTGTTAAATGAGAAAAGAGTAGACGTTACAAAAAGTAGTTGTAAGTCGTTTTGAAGCTGCATCTGAAGTGGTAGAATGGGGAAAGATGCCCCTCTTTAGATAAAAGATTTAACATGAGCACAACAATAATGATAATGAATCAGCAAAACTGTATTTATAGGACATAAATTTGCTAATATGGTTGTTTAAATACTTAACATAAAATAATATGAAGTAACGTTTATATATTTTTAAAGAGGCATTCATGTAAATGGTCAGCATAACTGAGTTAGTATTTATCCTTAAAGTTAAAGTATCATTAAAGTTAAACTGTAACGTTTCATGTCTGTCTGTGTGGCGTTTCATGTCTGTCTGCCTTGGTTTCCCCTGTCTTTGTATTTTTGGTTT